>VZRQ01009876.1:0-17845 GCA_013397975.1 Machaerirhynchus nigripectus
CGGGCGGTCGCGGCGCTTCCGCGCGGGTAAGCGGCTGCGCGGGCGCGGGGGAGCCGCGGGGCCGGGCCGGGAGGGAGGGCGCTGGTCCCGCGCCACGGGGAGGCTGCGCTCGCCGCCTCCCGCTCTGTGTCGTGTCTCCCCCCCCATAATTTTCTGCGGAAACAATAGCAAATATCAGCGTTTATTTGCGAAGGGGCCGCTGGCGGGGCGGGGCGCGGCGAGGGCGGCTCAGCCCGCACAATGGGGGCTTTGTTGGGCGCACAGGGCTCCTCTGTGCCGGAGCCGCCGGCCTCAGCCCCGCTCCCCTGTGCCCCCGCCGCGGCTCCGGGGCAGCAGAAAGCACCATCAGATCAGAGGGGAAACGCCAGCCAGGTTTAAAGTTAGTGCTGACACCCCACGGAGCGTAGTTAATCAGCGGGAGAAGCATCTCTAAGTGTAGCTGGCAGATGGAAAAGTCCCCGAGAGGTTTTGAGCTCACTGGTCGTAGGTTTGAGAACCAGCGGTGATATTGGAAGGAGAAACTGTTAAATTGGGGTGCAGGGACCGTTTGGAGGAGGGAAGAGGCTCCGAGCCGGGCATCCATCTCGTTTCGGTGATGAGAGGCCAACATTTGAGCCTTTGGGAGCTCTCCGATTTCTTAATGAGATGAACATCTTGTTCCCTTGCTCCCAGGCACACTATGGATACCACCGGCCACAGCGTCCTCCTCCTCCAGCAGCTGAACATGCAGCGGGAGTTTGGCTTTCTGTGTGACTGCACAGTTGCCATTGGAGATGTTTACTTCAAAGCCCACAGAGCGGTGCTCGCTGCTTTTTCAAACTATTTTAAGATGATATTTATTCATCAGACGAGGTAAGAACACACAGCTCTCCTATCCTTTAACCACTCTAAACATTCTGCTTTTTCTTCTTTCTAAAGGTAATAAAGTCTAGAAGAGTATAAATGGGGAGGTTAGATGACCTGAGATTATTTTCCTAACCCAGCACAGGCCTTGGCTCTCTAAACAATCCCAGTCCAGAACGTGCTGCCCTTTAAAACCACTTTCTTAGCATACAGCAACATCAGACCCTGCATTTTGGAGATGAGACCAGATAAATACAGCATGTAAGTATCACTATCTTCCTGCTGTGAGAACCTTGCAGATTTGGGATCCAGGGATACCCTAGTACTTCCTGCCCATGTGCAATGTGTCCAGTACTTTGCATTAGGTTGTAGTCAAGCTTGCTGGGTGAGACTGTCCCTTCTGGCAGGTTCCACAGGCTTGAAACAATCGAGGAGCTGTGGCCTTATCACAGTTCTGCGCTTCAGACTCTTGCAGATAAGGGCCGAGACTGAGATCATCAATTCATTTCAAGCTGTTGTTCAGATGCTTCACCTGGCCAGGTCAGGAGTGGTTCTGCAGGTATAACAACAGCCGTGCTAAGGTCTGGCCTCTGACCCAGAGCTGGCTGCTTGTAATGGATTAAACCCTTCTTCATTCCCCTTCTTTCGGAGGGTTGTGGCCTCCAGCACCTCTGCAAGATAATCTTCAGGATCGGCTGTGCCACCCCTTGGCTGGAAGTGAGATGAGTTAACTGCTTTTCCCTGTGGATGTTGTTTGCTGACACTTAAGTGCAATGCTCGTAAAGATTACACAGCAATGTCAGCTGCATTTCTTACTTAAATAAATGGAGTGGCACACACGGGTGATGCACAGCTTGCGTGGCACCACTGCAGTGCTGTGCAGCTGCGGCTGGCTCTGCATGGGAGGGACAGGGTGGCCAGGGCTGGTCACCTGTACCAGCCCCAGCTGCAGTTGTGCACATGGTCTTCAGAATCACCGGGATAAATGCAGACTCAGGCACTTGGCTTTGCAAACAGGGCTTCTGCACTTCTGCAGGGCTTGGCAGGGAGTGCTGCTCTCACGGCAAATGGGCAGGTAATGGATCAGGATTTGGATCCCTGTATGTACTTAATCATCTGTTTTGTTTCAGCGAGTGCATAAAGATTCAGCCTACAGACATCCAGCCTGACATATTTAGTTACTTGTTACATATCATGTACACTGGGAAAGGGCCAAAGCAGACTGTCAGCCAGAGCCGACTGGAGGAGGGCATCCGCTTTCTGCACGCAGACCACCTCTCCCACATCGCCATCGAGATGAACCAAGCCTTCTCCCCAGAGCCGGTCCAGTCTTCCAACTTGTACGGGATCCAAATCTCTACAGCACACAAGCTGGCAAAGGAGCGCCTGGGAGCGAAGGAGAGCCTGCCCAAGGCAGGCGGCAGGTCTGCAGCCCAGGGCGATCACCCCCAGCTGCAGCTGTCCCTGGCCATTGGCCTGGACGACGGCCCCCTGGACCAGCAGGTCGCTCGCCCCTCGGCCCAGCCCGCGGCTCTCGCCAAGCCGGCCGAGGAGCACCCAAAGCTCTCGGTTTCCATAAAGCAGGAGAGGTGCGACTCGGAGCCCGTGGTGTCCCAGAGCTGCACCCCTCCTTCCCCGGAGGCAGCGAGCCCCATCTTTGCCAAGGGCAGCCTCAAGGTGCACTTGTGCCACTACTGCGGGGAGCGCTTCGACTCGCGGGGGGCGCTGCGGCAGCACCTGCACACCCACGTCTCGGGCTCGCTGCCCTTCGGCGTGCCGGCCTCCATCCTGGAGAGCAGCGACCTGGGCGAGGTGCAGCCTCTGGCTGAGGACAGGGAGCCTGGGGACGGCCATCGCCTTGGGGCCTTCCTCCTCAAGGACGACGAGCATCAGCTGGAGCATCCGAGCTGCAGCGACCTGGAGCCTCTGCAGATCGGGCAGCTCTCCCTCATCTCCAAGGACCACGAACCGGTGGAGTTGAACTGTAACTTTTCTTTCTCAAGAAAGAGAAAGATCAGCTGCACCGTCTGCGGCCGCACATTTTTCCGGAAGAGCCAGCTGCTGGAGCACATGTACACACACAGAGGGAAGCAGCACAAGTACAGCCGCTGCCAGCAGCTGGAGACCCCCGCCACCCCCAGGTTTCACCCTTACTGTGACAGCGAGAGTGTGGGTAAGAGCTCCGGTTTGTCCCAAGACCACTTAGATGAATGTATACTGGAGTCAGATCTCATCCAAGAAAGCGTTGATACGATCCTGGTAGAGTAATTCTCCCCCTTCAGATGCTGAAACTGGATGTTTTGGCATTTTCCACCTAGGGAGTGGCTGCTCTGTGCAGCTGATTTTCTTGAACCACCATTCCCCTCACCTCTGAGATAACTGAAGGACTGTGTACTTTGATTTGTGTACTTGCTTTTTTTACTTCTCTAACTTTTAAACTTGAGCTAATTCCCATCTAAGTCCTTGGGAGCCTCCATGTAAGTCAGTTATGTTTTTCCTTAATGTGAACTTATTCCTGCTCTGCTTTACTGGAGTTAAGACTGTATTGCTGGGTGTGAGGTTTAAACACTGTCTAGTACTCTGTGTGGTGCCTAGGACTGTTTGTATCCCATAGAATTGCTCTTCTGAAACCAGATGGATGGAAGTGTAGAGGGAAATACGTATGGTGTTTCCCAAACAGTTTGTTTTCAATGAAAATAAATATCTCAAGGAGATGAATCCTGAAGTTCATGTTGTATAACTGCAGTTAATAAGTCTCTTCATAAATACTTGCAGGAGCCATAAGGCTGCTCTTTTCAAGGGAGTTGGCAATGTTGATGTAGGGGTGGCAACCTTCATTTTGACAAGCCCTGGAGTCCTCATCTGTCTTCTAAATTTACTTTTAAACTCTAAGGATTTGCATGTGTTTTTCCTCCTTCCTACTCCTCCCTCCTTCACCACTCCTGCTTGAGCAAGGACAGATTTTGATGCCCCTCTAGCACCATGTTCCATTATTGGACTGTCTTCTCTGCAGGGAGGAAGGAAAGCTGCAAAGGAGTGTCCTCTCTTCTTTGAGAAGAGGCATATCCTAACCTAACCCTTCACAGGATTAAATGCCACACACGTATTTTCTGAGTGAAAATGATTTCTGACTCAATAAACAGCTCGGAGCAAACACATTCTTGAATATTACAATCTGTATATTTGCTAAGAGCAAATACACAATGTGTTATTTTTTCTCTGCTTGCAGAGCCACTGTGAAATGGTAACTTGCAAGTTTCTTGCCGTTTATATAACACAGAATGGTTTGGATTGGAAGGGACATTACATTTCATCTAGTTGCGACCCCCCTACCATGGGCAGGGACACCTTCCACTAGACCAGCTTGCTCAAAGCCACATCCAGCTTTTCATTTATCATTACTTTTGTTAACTGAAGGGTAAGAACTTACCCAAGAGGGGTTTAAAATTCTACATATTCCTCTTGAATTCATAGTTTGTCCTTCTCTAGCTTTCAACTGAAATATCCCAGGCTTCCCACCAGATGGGCTGCAGCCCATCCCTCAGAGATGCTGTTAGTCAGAAGGCCCCGAGGAGGCACACTGAGTTCTCAGAGCACAGAGGTCTCTTCTGCAGCTCAGAGCAAAGCCTCCTGAGCTGCTCCCGTAGTCTCATTACCCAGTTTTTGAGAAGCTGGAGGCTTCCTGCCAGTCCTGGTGGAGCCGAGTCATTGCCTGTGGAAAGGGGAACCCGAACAATGGCAAGAACTGTTTGCTGTCAGAACGCCTGCTCCAAAGCCCTTTGTAGTCGGGACCCTTGAGCTGTCTTTGATATTGTCCTGGAGCAAGAGCTGCAATTAAATCACTGCCGAATTAAAAGACTATCTGAGGTCTTTGTAAGGGCAGTTGCTGCTTTCCTGGGCAGGGAGCTGCACACTCCAGGGGATGGATTGGCCACTAAGAGCTGCCAAATTGTGTTTCAAGACAAAGGGGCAAACAAACAGTCCCTGAGGCTGCCGAGATGATGTTGCAAAATGCAGGCTGTAGTTTGGGGTGTGCTTCCCTGCTAGCCCCAGTGCTCCTTTTGCTGTGAGTACCCATTAAAGCTGCTCTGGTGTGAACACATTTGAACACTGCTTTAAAAGCCTTTCTTTAAAACAAGCAAACAAACACAACCCAGCCAACACCCAGGCCTGTGAATGCTGCATCTGAGCACAGAGCCATTCACACAGAGCATTTCCTAGAAGAGAGCCTTCTGCCTCTCTCCCAGGCTAATAGCATCAGCTAAATCACATCCAGCACAGGCTGCTCATAGCTGGGCAAATGCCCTCCGGCTTCCACTGACCTCTATTTCTACATGATGAGTAAAAAAAAAAAAAGAAAAAAAAAAGAGGTATTTTATGGTCATTCCCTATTTGCATGTGACACTTTACTGAGTGGGCTGGTTTCTCCAGGTGCTGCTTGCTTCCCTCGGCATCCTACATTTAATTTAAAAGCAGAGAGAAGCATTTGCTGGGGTGGCTAGAGCTGTAGAGATGAGCTGTAGAGGGACTGAATATCTACTATTCAGTCAGTAAATAAGCACCTCGGATCATCAAATAGGTGCCTAACTTGCCTGAAGTAATTGTTATTGAAAGGCAAAGGGCTTTTGATGCCTCTGCAGAGGTAACAGGGTAGTGGTAATAGAGCTCAGTATTGGGGACAGCAGCAGGGACAGCAAGCAGCAGTGCCCAAGGCAGCTGTGGGACACGCTGCTCATCCTCAGGTGCGTGGGCTGGACTGTTTTGTTCGCTTCTTGCCCATTAAAAGGGGAGCTTTTATAAAAGCTATGATCTCGGGTAAAAGAGCCAAACGTCCCTCAGCTGTACGTGCTGTAGGAGTGACTCCGTGGCACTGACTGCAAACACACCAGCGAAGCCGAAATGAAACATAAACCAGGGCTACGTTCATGCCCTGTGTATCCTTGAAAAGATACAACTGTAAGCGGTTGTCTTCTGTTATCCTCACACCCCCTTTTAAGGTGTACTTTGGTTAAGCTTTGTGGGACTGAACATCTGTGACATCAAACATCTGCCAAAGGCTTTTTTTTTTTACATCGTTTGCAATACAAGAAATGCATTTTCAGCAGTTTTCTACTGCAAGTGTTAAAGCGCTGTTATAATTAAAGCAGCAGGAAAAGCTGGAGACAGAAGTCATCAGCTCCGAGTTATGTTAACATAAAAACATCATCCTCTTCAAGTCTTATGAATAGAAAATAATTTTACAGGGCAGTTACATTTGCTAAGCAAGGGCAGCAGCTGCTCCTGGATAAATCATGAGAAGTTTTATTACTGTATGTGGAAGACACTTGAATTACTGAGTGCTTAACCTTTATGCCGGTGCATGCTTGGAAATCTGCCTGACTTGCACAGCTGGGCTTGGCAAACACTTATTTCTTGTTGGGGTTTGATTTTTTTTTAATAAAAACCTAAAAAACTTTGTCACAGTGTGCAGAATAATTATACCAGTGATTCCTTCCAGATAGCTGCGAGTGGTTAAGAGATGCACATGGGCTTAAGCAAAGAAAGCCCCAGGGTGGGAATACTTCAAGGCTGGAAGTCTCAAAGCTCCAGGGGATCCCTGGAGATTTGCCTTGTGCTGTGAAGGGGTCCCATCATCAGGCGTACTGAGCTGATAAACCACAGTCATTGAAGTGCCTTGTCTGTGGGCTCTGCAGCTCATGTTTTACGTAAAGATGGGAAGATTGGTGCTCAGACCCCCCCTGCCGAAGCCCCTGACCATGAGCAGACTCCTCAGCCAGCTCAAGTGAACCTCTGAAATGCTGGTAAGTGCAGCAGTAGCTGTCATATATCTGGGTGCTGGCCCTGAAGTTCTGATGGTACATTAGCTGGCTCAACCACCAGAGCATGAGAAACAATTTCAAGTTAGGTAATTTGAAATATTTTGAAGTATTTTTAGTGCTCTGATGCTGCCAGGTCTAACAGGGTCTGTGTTTCTCAGGCTTCTTAGAGTGCAGTAAAGTGTGTGGAGAAAAGTGTATTTACTTCCCCCCCTCCCCTGCAATGTGGGGTCTGGTTATTTTACTGAGAATCTCGATTTTGTGCACACTGAGAAGCTTGAACAGGGAAATGAAATTTGCTGTCAGGATGTAAACCTGAAGAAGTGAGCATTGCAATTAAAAATAAGGCCATGAAATGCTGCTATCATGACATTTCATCTCTTTAGTGTAATGCTGATACTGAGTAATTTTCTAGTATTTTGGAGGCAGAAAGTATTTATCCTGTGTAAGTGAAAGCCTTCAGAACTGCGGTGAAAAGGGACCTCAGCATATGCAATTCAGCATCACTGAATGGGACCATGAGCTATCAGTGGCCAGACTGGGAGGTTTCGTACTGGCTTGTGGAAGGCCTCCCACAGCAATCAGCCAATCAGGTCATGCCATACCACTGCCATGATCTTCAGATTCCCTGTTTAATAAAACTCAAGTCTTTTCTTTTCCCCTCTTGTCCAGGATTGCCAAAAAAGTCTGCAACAGAGTGGACTTTGCAGCAGTCCAGCACTAGGGAAATACATTCTGAGCGAAAAGAAATCATGAGGAAAAAGGTAATGAGGATGGATGTGCCCTAAATTACATGCCAGTTAAATATTTACAACCAGAGCTGTGTCAAGAGTGAGTTCCCTGAGATGCAATCGCAGCATCTACAGGATTTGCATGTTTCATTAAGAAAAAGTAATGACACAACTTCAAAAGCAGCCTACGACAGGAAGTGTTTTCCACCAGCTATTCCAAACCAGAGGTTGCACCCTTGGAACAAAGGCAGGGCAAAGCTCTCAACCTTCTCTGCTGCACTGGGTTTCACCTGACTCGAGATGGCCGTGGGAAGCTTTGGGGGGTTCCAGGCAGCCCATGCTCCTCCATGAACCTCCCAGGATGCTCCCAGCAATGGTTAGTCCATGTGAATCCTCCTGTTACTGGCACAAACGCTGTAAGAAAACACCGTGTAAACCCCTCTGTCCCTCATGGAAATCGCCGGGATTCGCAACCCACCCGTTTTAGCATGTAAAGCCAGCTATGGGCGCCAGGGCAGGGAAACCAGGGCGGCGAGCCATCGTGGGGTGAGGGACGCAGGAGAAGAACCTTGTGGCAGGCAGACAGTGCTGTCAGCCATCGAGACGGGAGCCGGCGATGGGCGTGCAGCCTCGCCGAGCCCCGGCCGAGGCACCGGGAGCGGCGGCTGATGCTCCGCGTCACCCCTTTGCCCGCAGCCATCCCGGGAGGGACCCGCTCCGGCAGCGGTCGCCTCCGCCGCCCGCAGCACCGGGGGAGCCAGCAGGGCAGGCGCCCCAGCCCGTCATTAGGGCCGAGCATCCCCCACCAAGCTGTTTCGGGATTCGCTTACTCATCGCGCTAATGATCGGGGTGCGGGTGCGCCTTCCTGTTGCGCCTGTTGCACTCGCCAGCCGGGCCCCCAGCCCGCTCCTCCCGCCCGCAGGCTGCCGCACACACGGCAGGGAGCTTCGGGACGGGAATCTCCCAGCGCCTCGGCCTCCCCTGCCTTGCTCCAGCCTGGAAATGGGATGCAAATTCGTTCGCAGGCTGTCTGGGCTGAGCCCGACGCCTTCGTGCGGCGCAGTCTGGGAGGTTTGGCAGGCAGGGAGCGGCGGGGGCTGCCGGCAGCAGCGGGGATGCGCCGCTCCCCCTTCCCGGGGGGATGCTCAGGAGCTCCGTAGGAGTCGCAGTCCTTGCGCTTCCCACCCAGCTGCCATCTCACCGGGCTGCCGTCACGCGGAGCTGTCACCGCGCTGAGCCCTGACACGCCGGCACCGCGGCCTCGTGTCTTCATTAAAATGGCAAATGGTGAGAGCAAATGTGACACGAGTGGCTGGCGCTGGAGCGCAGAGATGACATCCCTCTCCAGACTGAAATTTCCTCCCAGGGACAACGGCAAAGTGACGCTTGGTGTGTCCGCGCACCTGTAAGGACCTGGCACTGGAAAGGCACCTCCTGAAAGGACAGCGGTACCTGTGGAAGGGACCCTGCTGGGGCACCCATCTTGGTGGGGAGATGTCACCTCTTCCAGATTAAAGAGGTTTGGAAGGCAGATCTCTGCGAGGTCTGACTTAAGGACTGACAGGGCGACTGCCAGCTCGAGCTGCAGATGATGCTTTCATCTTAACAATCTGAATTGCAAAACATGTTTTCTTACCGTCTTCCTCCCTTTTGTATCCAGACTGTCAGTTTTTATATAACAAAACCTACTTTAAAATGCTGGGTTTGGGTATTTTTACTGAAATCTACTTTTTAGCTAAGTGGACTTTAACCCCACAGCAAAAAAAAATCCCATCATTTGGCACAGAGCTGCACTCTTCACAATTCTCTGCAGAGAGAAAGACACGTGAAAGCTGTGCCTCCTAAAAAACGTTAATCTATATTGTAGTTTAAATAACTGTATAAGAAATAACATCCTCTGATTGGGTTGGGTTTTTTTAAGTCACATTTAATGTTAAGATTTTGTCTGTTTGCAAATGAAAAGTATTTCATTATTTTAGTACTACCCAACAAGAGCTGACAAGAACCATTTCTCTGGGAAATAAAACTGCAGAGGTAAAATCACATTAAAGCAATTATTTAAATCAATCTGTTTCCTTGGAGCACTTCATTTTGGGTTACTCATGTTGAAAGGTTCTACCTATAAGACAGGCAACATTAGGGCTTCACTGCCTGTAACATGTGGGTCTGTCAGCAGGATCTGGCTTCCATCCATCCATCCATCCATCCATCCATCCATCCATCCATCCATCCATCCATCCATCCATCCATCCATCCATCCATCCATCCCAAGTGCAGACAAGGATTCCTGTGTATTTTGTGAATTTACTCAATTTCTTACATACATTTGTGAAAAAAACCAAACCCCACAAAACAACCAAAAACCCCACAACTGCATCTTCACTTTTATACATTACACATATGAGAATGTCCATCGCTTATGCAGGGATTGCCCCTTGGACTCAAACACCAGATTCCTGGCTGCTGTAGAGTCAGTCCTTTGAAGCCTCCGGAGCTGCTGTGACGGTCAGCAGCTGGAGATCCAGTCCTGTGCATTCCTAATCCACTTTTGGTGTCCCAGGGCAGGAAAGAAAATGCAATATTTGTTTGTGCCATCATTGTCTGCTGGCAGTTTTCACAAGGAGCTTTTCAATGGATACACTTGTTTTCTGCTGGGCTCGGTGTTGACTTCACAGAAAAGCTTTTCATCCCTCTGGAAGCCTTTCTGGTTATGAGTTATACTATTTGAACACCATTTTCTTTGCTGCTAATGTAAAAAAAGCTGCGGGAGATGAAAATATTCAAAATGACACAACAAAGTGGGGATAGGGAACTTGTTGGATGTAGAATTGAATTGTCCCCACTGAGGAGAGCACTGGAAACATCTGGGACAAAAGCAGCAGCAGTGGCTGTGGGGTGAGCAGAAGAACCACTTCCATAATTCAGAGGGCAGCAAGCAATGAATTTCTGGATAAGGAGCCAGAGAGCTCAGACGCAATCTGAATGGGGCTATAAAAATAATTGGATATCAGGAAAAAATTCTTCCCTCAGAGGAGTGCCCAGCATTGGAACAGGCTGCCCAGGGCAGTGGTAGAGTCACCATCCCTGGAGGAATTTAAAAGGGGTGTAGATGTGGCACCTGGGGACATGGTTTAGTGGTGGCCTTGGCAGTGCTTCGTGATCCTAGAGGTCTTTTCCAACCTGAATGATCCTGTGATTCTATGATAATTCCAGATTATTTTAGCTGTTGGTGAGGAAGATGGTCCTGTAGTTGGGCCACCCTTTGGTGCTCTGGCACAACCACACAGCCACATCCTCACAGGTTCCCTGGCCCAGCACTCCTTCACAATAGTAAATTTATTATTCCATCTCTGAAAGAATAAATGTTTTATTAATGTTCTACTTTCTAATCATAAGGCAGGAGTAGAGAGTCTTAATTAAGTCATTAGCTGCTGTTATGAGCCTATATTTTGTTCTGTAAACCTGAAAGAATAAATAGTATTAATACTATTAAAAATTTATAACTTCTTTCCCCTCTATTTTCTGTATGTTTTAAAGCGTGTCAAGAAATTAAATGAAGGATGTTTTGCAAAAAAAAAAAAAATTAAAAAAATTAGGGTGTTAGGCCCATTTGAGCTGTCACAGAAAGTGCTGAAGCACCAAATGTGCTGCTCCCCCTCCCAAAGTGCCAGCCCCATCCTGAACCCTGACAGCTCCAAAATGTGCACCTGTAAACAGCAATCCCAAGCCTTGGGAGCAGAAAGCATGAGCCAGCAGCTCGCAGAGAAAACAAAACCACCTGCATGGGATCAGAGCTGTGCCGTTCCACGGGCAGTGGAGTTCGACCCCTGTCGGGCTGTGGAGCCTCAAACATTTTCCTCTGGTGCCACGGATCATCTAATAGGGAATTTAACCAAGGGGCAGCAGGATGGCTTTTCTTAGCTGCCAGAGATTTGTGATCCTTCACAAATTCCTTACAGCAGTCCCTGGGCAGCCAGGACTGTGTAGTGGAAATGACTGACCAGCAACCGAAAGGAAATGTCATAGAAAGGGCAGAGGAGGAGCAAACCTCCAAAGAATTTGGGTCTGCCACCAACATTAAGATTTCTCTCTGCTCACTGTATGACTGCCTGAAAAAGCTGGACACAATGGAGCACCACTGTGAGTTAATCCTTTCGCATATAAAATCTCTCCATAGCTGCCCACTCAATCACAAGGCAAGAAAACAACAGGTACATTTAGCTTTAATGAAATAATCATCAGTTCTATGTACAGCTGTAACAGAGGGAAAACCAGCTGCAAGAGAGGATGCAAACCTAACCCCCTGACACAGAGCAAGTCGCAGGGCAGGGCTGGACTAAGCATTTCTGCCATTCTCCTCCTTTTTTGAAGATGTGTTTCGCCTAAAAGGCAATACTGAAATAACACTAAATCCTCCCAAAACAGCTTAGCAGGCTGACAGAGGATGACAGCCTGGCCCTGTGGGGTAATTTTCTGTTTATTTACTAAAGCTTGGACATCGTCCTCTGTAGCTGATTCCAGTGGGGTCCCACAGCAGTGCTGCAGCCCTTTGCTCGGCACCAACCTGCCACAGTGCCCAGTGTAATGCCATAAGCCACCCCCAGCATCAGGATGGCTCTTCTCGAGGTGCTGCGGCAGCTCCAAAGGTACACCTAAAAGTCCTTTAAAAGTCCCTTTTTCAAAACTATGGCAAAATACCTGGAAGGACCAGTATGAAGTACAAAGCCATTAAAATTGTACACACTGAATTATCAATAGCCGATAACAATAAATAAATTCACAGAAAAAAAGAGACACCTTTTTTCTTTACCACCCTCTGGGTTTTTGTAAGTTTTGCTTGCACGGAAATGAGCTCTGTCTCTTGCTGCTCGCAGTCCTCTCGTGACAACAGAGATGTTTTATCAAGGTTTGAAACATGGTTGTGCACCAGGTAGGAGGGACAGGTTCAGCCCTTGTATTTTAGCAGGAATCCAAATCCTACGCTGGGAAGGGAAATCTCAGCGCACCGCCCATGGTCAGTGAGCAATTGCCAAGCGCGGCTGCTATTTCTGTACCGGCTGAGGAGCACGCAGGGGAATTTTCTCAGAGAAACACGCTGCCTTGCCCACAGCTGGATGCAAATCCCAGCCACGCAGATGCAACCCCATATTATTAAAAGGCCCCTTTCTCCCGGAGAGCTGGTAGTGGGAGGCAATGCTCGCACACACACGCTGTGCCGGTGCAAAACCGCTTGGAGCAGGGCAGTTCAAGGGGTTTGACAGCAATAGGCTTGTCCAGGCATTTTCCAGCCATGTCCTCAGGCCCTCATGTCTGGATTTTTTTCCCTGAGGACTTTGGTAAGATTGCTCCAGCATTTCCCTGCATGTTTCAGAGCGAGCTACGTGGCGTGCCAGAGCCTGGTGGCAGCGAGCCGGGCATAATGCACGATTCCCAAGGGATGCCTGGGCTGGATGAAGGCAGGAGGGCTTTGCGGCGAGCGGGGAGTGGTGCGGGACAGGCTGCCGCCAGCAGCCAGGGATGCCAGCAGCACTCAGACCAAATCAAAGCAATCCCAGCGCCGGCAGCACATTGCAGCTTCCCAAACTGTGTTGACTGCTAACACGCATGCAGCTCACTGCTATTTATATCACATGCCATGTATAAAAAGTATGCTACATCTGAGAGAGCTTCACCACGACACCGGGATTGGGACGGAGGAAGGCGAGGGAGGAGAGGGGCTGCCTGCAGCAGGGCTGCTCCCGCCCAGCCCACGCCGGTGATGCCGCAGGGAATTCTGCCCGTTGAGTTTAATGGTGCGAGAAGGGCCCCCCCAGCAAACGAGGCGCTGTCGCTTTCTTGGCATTCGCGCAGCCCGGGGTCAGCAAGGCGAGGCTGATGCTGAGCTTTAACATGTCTGGAGATGCACAGGCTGCTCTGACAGGCGGAGAGGCCGAGAGGAGCAGAGCGCTCGCTGGAACCCGCCGGCTTCATGCGACAGCAGTGACCGCGGCTCCTGGCGCCTGTGCATAGCGAGGGCCTGTTCACAGCACTAAACACAGCCCGGCACTGATGTTTTCCTGCTAACGTTGCCGTCACTTTACTCCTCCTCATCTGCAATGAAGCCCCAGCAAGCCTCCAGCTGTTCCAGCGTGCCCCGAATCCAGCCCAGCAGCAGGTCGGGCACTCGCTGCCTCTCAGGACCTTTCTTCAAGCACATGGTATGCACAGATCTACAGCACGAACAGCAAGAAAACCTGGCATGGGTGACGGCAGAATGTGGCCTTCTATATGCCAAAAAAAATGCCAATAAGTGAAAATACAGTCACTGTAACACCTTAATTTTTCCGCAGCTGTGGTCAGTGGCGCTGTCTGAAGCCCCAGGGGGACACACTGCACTCAGCAGGGTCTGCCCACACCCCAGGATCCGGTTCACATAGACACACAACTGAACGGGCATGCAGAATTAACTACACCTCGGCCCCGGGAGCTCTCCGAGTTCTCCACACACCCTGCAGGCCAAATGGAGCTTTAAATCACTCCCTCTACGCTTTCTCTCTGGGGCACGGCTGCCATCACAGAAAGCTGTTGTGTTTATTCTGTTCCAGGGCCATTTCGTTGACCAGCTGCTCTATGGATGACTGAATGGCCGCCTTCACAAGGGAAGAGGCGGTTTCTATGAGGAGCAATTCGTACTGCTCCCCAGTTCTGTGCCCCTGGTCACCCAGACCTTTCTCCTCTGCCTGGGGACCGCCACCAGCCTCGGGGCCCTCTTTTTGACCAACATCAGCATTCCTGTTCGATTTTTTATTCCCTCTTTGCTTTTTTTGGTGCAAAACTGGGGACGGCTCATAGGCCTGGTCAGAGTCGGTGTTGTCAGAGTCCTCAGCTTCGGTGATGGTGATGATGATGCTGACACCAGCACCTGCGTTTGCTTCTAATACCTGATGGCTGGAGCATTCCTGCACGCTTGCTGCCTCCTGCACACTCGCTGCCTCCTGCACACTCACTGCCTCCTGCACACTCGCTGCCTCTTGTGCACTCACTGCATCCTGCACACTCGCTGCATCCTTCACACTTGCTGCCTCCTGCACACTCGCTGTATCCTTCACACTCACTGCATCCTTCACACTCGCTGCCTCCTGCACACTCGCTGCCTCCTGCACACTCGCTGCCTCTTGTGCACTCTCTGCATCCTTTCTGCTTGCTGCATCCTTCACACTCACTGCATCCTGCACACTTGCTGTATCCTTCACACTCACTGCATCCTTCACGCTTGCTGCCTCTTGTGCACTCGCTGCATCCTTCACACTCGCTGCCTCTTGCACACTCGCTGCCTCTTGTGCACTCGCTGCCTCTTGTGCACTCTCTGCATCCTTTCTGCTTGCTGCATCCTTCACACTCACTTCATCTTTCACACTCACTGCCTCTTGTGCACTCACTGCCTCCTTCACACTCACTGCATCTTTCACACTCACTGCATCCTGCACACTTGCTACATCCTGTGCATTCACTGCATCCTGCACTCTCATAGTGTCCTGCATGCTTGTTGTATCCTTCACACTTGCTGTATCCTTCACACTCACTGCCTCCTGCACACTCGCTGTATCCTTCACACTTGCTGCATCTGGCACAGTTGTTGCATCCTTCACACTTGCTGTATCCTTCACACTCACTGCATCCTTCACACTCACTGCCTCCTGTGCACTTGTGGCATCCTTCACACTTGCTGCCTCCTGCACACTTGCTGCCTCCTGCACACTTGCTGCATCACCTCCAGATGCCAACTCACTGAAATCAGTTACAGTCTCCTCGGCTTTGCACTCCTCAGGAAGATTTACGCTTTTGCCCAATTCATCCCTTTCAGGCATCTCTTTGCAGATATTAGGGATTTCCTGCCGCTCTGTGATTTCAGGGGCATTGTCAGGTTGATCTTTGGAAACAGGGGCTTCAGGAGCAACTTCCCTGCCCTCCGTATCATCGGTGGTTTGGGGTAGGCTCCCTTCCTGCTGTTTGTCCTGGGCTGTTTCATCAGCTGTCTCTGAATCGGTTATCTCTGACTGAAGGGTGCACTCGGAGTGTTCCTCTGCATCAGCTGTGGGCTCTGTCAAGGGCTCACTCTTCCCAACAGAGGTGTCACTTTCCTTTGCTGTATCCTGGTCCTCCTTCACTATATCCTTATCCTCCTTCACGGTATCCTGGTCTTCTTTCATTGTATCCTGGTCCTCTTTCACTCCATGCTGCTCCTGCTTCACTGTATCCTGCTCCTCCTCTGCAGAGACTGGGCTGAAGGATTCAGATTTGTCTGTCGGGGCCAAATCGTCTGGCTCTTCACTAGCCTTATTCAAAACACCTGTCACTTCATTTGCTTGACCACTGCCCTCTGACTCTTCCACTGCTTCTGAGGGGCTGGGTTTTTTCTTGCCTCTGGAGAACCTCACGCAGGGCATCTTCACCCCAGAGCTCGCCCGTTTCTTTGGGAGGTCTTGTGCACAGCTCTCCTCAGCATCCACCTCCAGCTGCACTTGGGAATCGGAGGGCACCTTCTTCCGCGAGGAGGATTTCTGCCTTCTCCGAGGTCTGGTAAGGTTTTTGATGGCTGCCCAGGTTCCTTTGGAGGATCGTGATGGATTGGAAGCTTTTGCCTCCTCTTGGTCAGCGCTGACACACTGGCTTTTCTCCTCTGAGGCTCCTTCGCACACGTCCTTCACAGTCAGCGCCTTCTTACAGGACTTCTTCCGCTTCTTAAAACAGAGCATGGAGGGTTTTTCTGCTTGTTCCTCTGGTGGGGAACATGTGGCCCCTGTGCTGGGAGTCTCTGCCTCTCTTGGGTTCTCCATTTGAATTTCCTTAGCTGCTTTCACCATATTCTCTTCTCCTTTGTTGGTGTTGTGCTGCTGATTTTCCTGATCAATGCTTCAGACACAAGAACTGCAGAGATGCTCAAAGTGCATTTTTTCCTCAAATAGATTTCCAAATAACATTAGTTGCTTTGTAACGAGCATATGTGGCAGTGAGAAGAAGTTCTGCTGGAGCTGTCGCATCCACTTTATAACTCCCACTTCGCCTTATTACTCACTTTATCACCTCTCCAAGGAATCCCGGGTAGACGTGGAGTTGAACAGGCTTCTCCTTGGCTTTGCTGGCCTCAGTCACTCTCATCTCTGGAGCAACCCACTTGCAGTTGTGCTTGGCCTAACAGCAGCACCTGTATAATGGCCAGTCTGACATACCTTTTTTCCCCCAAAGGATGACAAATCAAGCCAAGAGTTAACAACTTTTATTCACCCCACGGACCTGGAAGGAACTTGCACTTTGTGAGCTCTCTGCAATTCCACATTGCCCAGGGAGCTTGATTGAAGCACCAGTGGAACCAGCGGCTGTGTTCTGCCCCCCAGTGACAAGGTCAGATGCTGCTTTGCCTTGGCTTTGGTTTCTGCTTCAGTTCCCCTTGCGTGTTATATGAAACTTGCTGCAAAGCATGACTGAGGCTTTCATCTTTTATCTGGAACACAATAAATGAGTGATAAGACCCGTAATTTTTAAAAAGTACTAAAAAGTTTTTTTGTCTCTAAACATTTCATTTTGGGAGGCAGACCAAGGCTGGATGCACTATAGCAGTTTTTTCCCCCACTAATTAGCATCAATATCCAAAGGCAAAATAAGGCCACAAGATGTCAACCCTGTGATGTTCCATCACAGAAAGTACTATTTTGCTATTTTATGTAGTTAAAAGGGACTTTTTTTTGATATAACTGCCCATATTATGGCAAATACTTATTACACAGGCACACACACATTTCCTTCTCCTACGGTTTGCTAAATCCTTTCCCCACTGCTCCATATGCACTTATAGTTCCAGCTAGGGAAATTACACCCTGAGACAGCAGATATTTTTATCTTTAATGCACCATATGACAATATGCAAAAACAGAGAATACAAAAAGGAGGCTTGAGGAATACAAAAGCGAAATCACATGGCAAGAAGGGAGCTTATTTATACTACATGCATGCCTCCCATGGCAACCTCAATTAACACCGTGTGCTCATCAAAGACATGATGTTGTAAGATGTGTGTCAACCTCAGCAAAAAAAAAAAAAAAAAAAAGCTCTGCCTGGAAACATCATCAGAACCTTTTTGATAGAACGATGCAAAAAGGTGTTACCACAAACAGACCAACTTCTGCAGGACGGGCTCGGGAGCTCCGGGCAGGGCTTTACACGGCGTTTCGTGCTCTGCTTTTCAGGAGTAGGGCGATTAAAAGGGGGTTCCGGGGCACGCTTCCCCCGCAGCACATCTGGGTTTTTTTTTAAATCATTATTATTTTAATTAGACTATTTTAAGGGGAAGCCGAGCGGAGCTGTCAGAGCCGTGTGAGCGCGCACCCGCAGCAGCCGCTGCCCCGAGCGCATCCCGCAGCCCGGTTCCGCCGCCCCCGTGCCCGGGAAGTTTTGGGGGCGTTCGCGGGTGCGCAGCA
>VZRQ01009876.1:18079-66372 GCA_013397975.1 Machaerirhynchus nigripectus
AGCATCCCGCCCTGTAGCGGGATCGCAGCACTGTTCTGGCGGGTAGCATCCCTCCTTGTGGGGCAGGAGCCCTCGCCCGCTGGCACAGTAACCTTCCGTCCCCTCCCAGCCTGCGCACAGCAGCTGCAGACACGAAAACCACGAACTTCAGCTCGAGGTAATGGTCCTCCCAGAAACCGACCCGCGGTTTGTAGTTTGGATCCCAATGGCAGCAGGAGGCACTGTAAGGGAGCCCGGAGAACACCCCGCAGGGAGGAGGGACCGCCGGGGTTTTCCTGGCTCTGTGGGAAGGGAGGGGGTCTTGCTCTTGGCAGCTGTTTTTTGTGTCCCACCTGAAACCTTCGCAGCTTTCAGCACTCACTGTTGGGGCTGCTGTAGGAGCTACACCTTTGGAGGTGGAGGTAAGGACAGCCAGCTCTTGGCTTCAAACTAATCCATGCCCAAAGCACCGGAGAAAGTGCCTCTTTCACATGAGCCTTTCTTCTCTCCAAAGCAGCTGAGATCTGACTTAAAGAAAATCACGTCTCCAGCTGTGATGGTTGATGGGAGAACCTCCAAAAAAAGGACCACCCAGTGCAGCTGATGAACTACAGGAAACTGTAGCTGAGATGCCCGAACGTCCCCGTTCATCTCCACGGGGAGCAGACGCCCACAAAGGTTTTACAGACATTAACTGCTTCACAGCGTGTTTGCACACGAGAAACTGAGCAAATCAGCACTTTGAACTTGCAAGTGGCTTTCAGTGTAGGCCAGGCTTAGAAAAACACACGTGGCCTCCCCCCTCCTTGGCTTCTTCATGGGAAAAAAGCTACAAAATGGGTTAGATGGGCTGAAATGCCAGCCAGGAGGGCAGAAAAAGTACATTGAGCATCATAAGGAATTGCCTTTGTTAAAAGCTCCCCTCTGAGATGTGTTTGCTCGCATTCACTCAGGATAATAAACTTCATTTGGAAACAGCTTCTCTCCTGAGGTGGGTGGTGGGTTCTAATTATGATCCACTTCTTTATTAAAGCCAAGTGAGGCCCTTCAACGCAAGGAGCTTTTCCCTCGTTGCAGCTGGAGGCGGGAGGGAGGGAAGCAGACAACAAGGATGGCTAATGTGAGGCTAGGGAATGCATGGTGTGATGGAGGCAAGCTGCCATGAATCCCCTTGGGAGCATTTTGCATGGAATCCAGTTATTCCTGCGGCTCCAGGGGCAGACTGTAGCACCAACAGCTGTGGTGCAAGTGAAATAAAAGACAGGATCTGTGGCAAGCAAAGGATCAGGTCAGAAGTTGGGTAAGCTGGACACAAGATCCTGGCCCAGCTGGATCCTGTTTTCTTTCTGTGGTGCTGGTGACATGCAACAAGTCAACCAAGCAACACCTTCTCCTCTTTCTTGTCCCCAGCACCGCTTAAAAACATAAATCTGTGTTATTTCTTACAGGATGTGATGCAGAGCTCTCACAACAGCACAGCTCAGGGGACAGATGGCCAGAACACCAGCTAAGGACTGGGCTCACAAATAGCCCACAGGGAACAAATTTGTACATTATTAGTTTTTTCTCTAGGCAACAGGAAAAGACAACCATCCAGTACTTAGCTAGCAGAAATTAAGTGTCCTCTGTGCCCTATTTGATAGGACAAGACCTAGCTGGTACCCTTAGCTGCAAAGGAGAGTATTAAAAACCATAACCTATTTATGTATCCATCCTGCAAGAGAAGAAAGAGGTTGCAAGTGCAGGTTAGAAAACATTACCCATTGATCTCTGGAGATGCTCAGGGCTATTTTTTGGCCCTTGTGCTTTGTTGTTGTGTAGCAAACCCTTCAACAGCTCGTGCCTGATCCGGTGCTGTGCCTCACTGCAGGAGGGGGACCAGCAACCTCTTGAACCATTTCTCTCAAGCACATGGCTATGATCTCATGCTAAACTAAAAGGAGGCTAATCTTAGCATAAATTTGCACTTATCCCATCTTTCATAAGCATAAAATGAAGGTGGAACACAGAGCACTCTCAGGAAAGCAGTGTAGCAGGGAAGATTAAATGTAGGAACTGACAGCAGACTTGGCAGCATCCGCTCTGGCACCCTGCTTCCAGGGAAGGCTGGGCCCAGGAGCTGCAGGTGAAGAGGAGCCCTCTGCCAGGCAGGGGGGCTGGGCAGCAATGGGAGAACCCCTCCTGAGCCCTGCAAGGGGACTGAGCCTGCTCTCATGGCTGCCAGGAAATCCTTTGCTGGATAATGTCCAAAGGAGCATTTTAGGAGGCTGTGAATGCATCTGAAATGCTCTTTTGACTATTTGAAGTGTTCTGTCTGCTTGTGTCACAACCAGGTAACTTTTATACAATTACTCTCCCCTCCTGAATAACTGAAGAGATACAAACCTCTCTTCCTCTCCATATATATATATATATTCACACACAGTAGCTCTGTACTACAGCTGCTCCCCTACGCTGGTGCACACCTACATCCTGATCCTCCCAGCTCGCACCAAATTCGGAGTGGTTTTAGATTCAGTTCTGATACAAGCAGATGGGCCTCACGACTCAATTCAGATATTCTGCAGTCAGCTGCAAGTATCTCACATTCACAGAATAATTCAGGTAGTTTATTTCCTACAGACAACATACATCATTCTAGGGAAGGGAACCAGATTAAAACACACACACCCTGGTGCATTGCAGGCTACTTATTACTGCAATAATCACTCCTACTTGTCAATACAAGGATTGCTGTTGTGTGCAGTTAATCACAGAAATAAATTCTAATTCAGTAATCTCAGTGCATACATTAAAACCCAAAAAGCACTTAAAGTATTTGCCAGTTTATTTGTATTAGTTAAAAAATTGGCAGCAATGCTATCTTCATGTTACAAAATGATTTTTGGCCTGCTGACAAAACCTGCTGCAAGTCACTTGATCACTATTCATGTTGTCTCTATTGACCAAAAAGGTACCTTCAGAAACAAGGCTTGTCAATGGTGTAACTGCACTTATGGTTGAGCAGAAAATGGTTCAAAGACACACGTGGTAGAAGCCACAGATACGGGCCAGAGCCCCAGTCCCTCCAGATCTGATATCCAGAGGTTTCATTCCATTGACAGAGGAATACAGTAGTCACAGCTGGGCTTGGGGTATGTGATGTGGCTCAGGTGCCTGCAGGAATAATTCACAGCAGAAGCCAGGGTAAGCACTTCTGGAGAGCGCTGGGAAGCAAAGGGATTCCTCCTTGGTCCTTTGAAATGCCACTGGTGCAGTGTCAGGGCACAGCAGGTTCTCCCGTGGCGCGAGAAGAGGAACGGAGAATTCCGCGTGGCAGACGGGAAACGGCAGCCAACAAGACCTTCCAACACAATACATGCTGCAAAACCCCGATGGTTAGGACAATTAAGTCCCAAGACTGTTTCAAACAGCTCCAGCTTTAGGATTTTTAATTATTAAAATCATGTCACTGAATCAAAATAGGTCATTAAACCCAAGCTTCTGTATTCTGCTTCAGCTACAATTATGAAGCAGGAGGTCTGTAGAGGAAGTATGCTTTATATGCTCAGTGTCAACTAGCTTGGAACACAGCAGTTTAAAAATTATTACAGATTAAAAGTTAGTGGTGGATTCTTCAGCACTCCTCCTTCCACTTTGCATTATATTCTCACTAGTATCTTGTTCTGACTTAAAAGATCAGAGCACAGTTTCATTTACATGACTCATCAGGTGTTCTTCTGGGAGCTAAAAACAAAAATAAAATTTAATTACTATTATATAGTACTGCAGGCAACTTTCAGGCTGAATTACAATCAAATGTCATTTGGAAACATATGGCATAATATGGGATTGGCTTATTATCTCATTATTATCTCAAGATTTTTGGAAAAATAAAGCCCAAATATTGAAGGCCTTCAAGAAGGCACTGACCTTTGGTTAATGATTCCTTTCAGAAGAGCCCATTAACGCCTCCTGACACTGGGTCCAAGTCTATATCATAGAAGCAGGGTCTTGTAGGAAGTCCTGGCATAGTGCTCATCTAGACAACAAGAGATAGGATGTTAAAATGGCAGCAGCAGCATTTTGTGCACAAGATCCAAGACTGAAGACTTGGATGGTAACAGCCAATGCAGCTCCTTGCACATGAACAGACCAGAAAATGATGGTCATGGACTGTTTTGAAGCACCCCATTAGAATCAGGAACTCCTGGCTCAGAGGACAGATATGAAGCTTTTGCTTTTTATGATGAGGATCAAGTTTGGTTTCTGCAGCTGCAAGTGACTGAGCCCAAGATTTGGCAAAGTACTTGGCTATCCAGCTGACCAGTTCACTGTTGGAGGACTGTTCAGGGACTGTGCTGTGATGAGACAATTACTTCTGCCAGTTTTCTGAGTACGAAAGTGAGGATACAATTTTTAATACAGCTTTGCCAACTGTAAAGTCTCAGTTGATTACAATTCTTTGAGAGTCTAGAACTAGAAGTGTTAAGTAATTAGGAATAATTACGGTTGAGAAGACAGTTAAAATAGTTTGGGGTTTGTTTTGTTTTTTCTAAGCTAGGATAAAGCTTAGACAGAGATGAAGAAGCCAGTTCTGACTGGGACATGCTCAGGAGGGCTGTGCAGGGGCAGAACTGAAGCTCACGAAGCAGCTGCCAGCACTGCTGCCTCAGGGCCCGTCCTCTCCACCTGTCCCACTGCCAAGTACCCAGTTTTAGGGATGCAGAACACAAGGCTGGCAGGAACTACACTTGGCCTGACTTATTCTTGCAGCTGACAGCATTTCCCCTCCCCTAACCCAGCATTTAGCCCAGCAGCACACACAGGCTGAACACGGAACCTCTACAAAGGTGGACAACTTGTGACCATGTTTGGTAGTTTGTGTCAGTGGTCGTTAAGTGCTTTTATAAAAAGGGAGAACTTGAAAGGTCTCATTTTCTATCTGCATCACCCTGCCTCAGCTTTCACAGTCAGTATTGTTATGCCTGTCTCCATTAGATTAAAGATCTCTTTGGCAACCTGGTATTTTCTCCCTGAGCAAGTATTTTGCACGCTAATCAAATTACCTCCCCATCTTCCTTTTGATAGTAAGCTAAGCAGCAAGGAGGCAAAGCTCTGTTGGTGAGGCCTTGCCTGCAGTTCTCAAAACTGTTTGGGGAGCCTTTGAAGTCCCAGTCCATTTCCCTAAGCCATTTACAAGTGCTAACACCAGTCCCACATGTACTGTACCACTGCAAGTCTTTCATGGCTTGCAGAGGTAAAAATCACTTAAAGTCTCCTCTTTGTAATGAATTCTAGGGCTGCACTGGCTTTTTGTGAGAACCACTGCCTTCCCAGAGAAGGGGGGGGTGTCACAGAAAGGACCCCCATTCCTTGTCTTTGTGCTCAGCTGTACGAATATTTTGCTCTCAAGAACCTCTCAAGAAAGTATTAGAGGTTCAAAATGCCCAGAGGGGTTTTCCTATTCTCAGCTCCCAGTCTCTGGCCACGAAGAGCAAGAAACTTCCTATTTATTTATGTACCACTGAAGAATCATGGAGCTTTGCAGATCTCCACCTCCAGATTCAGAGGGCCACAGCAGGATCTGAGAGAGTGACATTCAATAGAGTAGGAGATGCTGAAAATGTGCCTGACTTTGCCATTTCTTGCACCTTCTATTTTGAAATGAACAGTCAGTTTTTCCTCCTTTCCTATCCACAGGGCAGCCCACAATGGCTACTCTGCTATCTATTACCTAAAGGCAGTCTGTTAAATCCCAAATTTCCATGCAGTGCAGAAGAGTTTCCATCCACACTACGAATTTTCTGTACAAGTGTCTACAATGTTTCATGCACTCAGTTCTTTTCAGAGCTGAAGGAATGAACTTTTTCCCCCTTATCCTCCTCCCCTTTAATACCACACATGCTCAAAAAGAACACAGGGCAATTCACACTATTTACTTACAAGAAAAACATAGCCCACATGGGTATAATCAAACCCCTTGCAAGATTTCAAATAAAACTGATACCAATTAAACATATATTATTTGTTGCCCTTGTGGATTTTTCAAAATAAATGCCATCTAGGATCTAAAAAAGCCAGAGCTGAATAAAGGAATTGTTTTCAATTCAGCAGCAGCACCAGGAAAGAAACCAAATCAGAGTCCAATAATTTATTTCACTTTAAATCTATATAACCTTTGAAATTATACTTCCTTTAAAAGCTCCAAGTATTTTATTGAAGTACAACAGTTCCAACTTTGAGCCAGAAAGGAAAAATTCATAACCCAGAAGCTGAGAAAAAAATAAAATGTGACATGCCTTTGTGATTAACTTCAGATAACAAGAACAGGCACACACCGCTGATTATTTTCACCTCATATTTATCCTAAAATCTTCTGCATAGAGCTACATATTTGTTGCATTTTCACCTTACAGTTCAATGGCTGCTACCAAAAATTTATTCTGAGGCTAACACACCCCCTGCTGAAGGGTTTTAAAATAGTGATCTGATTCAAAATGCCCCAGATGGCTTCTCGAAAGGCCATCCATTCCCTGGGTTTTAGACACCACACAAGAGCCATCATGTCCCAGCCAGAAGACTTTTTGTTAACTCTGGCAGAATTAACACCATGATTTGCTTCATGGCCAAGAAAACATTAGGAAACTGGTAAAGGAGCAGAAAGGAAAAAGTCCAACTCCATAGAAATTGAAGACTTCAGAAACAGAGCCAAAATGTTAGTTTTAATGTCTGAAAACATCTGTCTTGCTTACTCATTAATGCAGTGTACCCTCTCCTTCTCCAACACTTATGAAATAAATAATAAAATAAATCATTGTTTGGACTAAATCTTGGCTTCCAAAAATGCCATTTATAACAGGAACAGGCATGCTATCTTTCATTCTATCCCAAAACACACATTAGTCTTTAGAACATGGATGAGCCAGACTTTAATCAGGATGTGGTTACCTTATTTATGCTGGGTAATCTGGAAACCTTAACTGCCTTTTTTTTTTTTTTAAAGAATTAAAATAAACTGGAGCCTAGCTAGCATTTGAAGGAAGAGAGGATCCAACTCTTAAATCAGGAAACTTCATCAACTGAGTCATGCACCCCCTAATGCTTTTGAAACTTTATTATAACAAACCTGTTGCCATGAAGACTTCAGAAAAAGGTTCAGGCCTAATAAACAAGAAAAAGAGTTCCAACTGCCTCATGCCCTAAGGTAATCTAACTAGTTACTTAACATTTGCCCAGAAGAGATTCCCCAGGTAAGGTTTCCAGTGGATCTGTTCATCCTAGTGTTTTTCTATGGATGCAAACCCGAACGTGAGTTCATTTTGCAGCTAGCTTCTCTTTCTGCCGGGCAATTCATATCAAAGCTGTTCCAGGATCCTGTTTCCATTGTTGCTACTCTCTCCCCTCTCAGCTGACATTATTGCCAATCACATCAAAGAGCAGAAACTAGAAACTCAAGGGCACAGTGAAATGAGTTGTTGGAACTGTTGCAGGCTGAACAGCAAACAGATGGTCAGCAAAACCATGGGAACCGAAGAGGAAGGGAGCCTGATAAATGATTGATAGCACAGGTCAGCTTTGCTTTGGGGGTGTCTCCTCCAGAGGCATCTGCTCTGTAAGCTTAGGAGGGGTTGCCTTGTTCTACCCTGATCCACAGGTGTACACAGAGGTCACCTGAAAAGTGCTTCCACCAGGAATGCAAAGTCACAACAGCAACCAGGTGGGCCAGGGATTTCTCCCTCTACCAAACTGCTGTTCCTAGAATTCACTAACTACAGAGCTCACCCTTTTCTCAAAATCAAGGAAAAGAGAGATGTGGGACCTGAGGGATACAGCAGGGGCTTGCTAATTATTCACATGTCAGATGGTCTGTTTCAGCCTCCCTCTTCCCTCTCAGAAAAACCCCTATTAAGGCATCTAATACACTGGACTGCTAAAACACCAACTGTAAACGATAAGGACTCTCCTAATTTAAGATACATAATAGTAAGTGATTCCTGGACTGCAAATGAAGCTTTTTTCCTCACCCCACAGCTATCACATACCGTTCCTACTAGTGGATACAAGAATCCAGCCCCAACGCTGGCTCGAATGTCTCGGATTGGCAGAACAAAACCTGTAGGTGCTCCTTTTTGTTCAGGGTCATGAGACAATGACAAGTGAGTTTTAGCCATGCAGATTGGCAGGTTTCCAAATCCCTGGGAAAAGAGAAAGAATAGGAATGACATAAATGGAAAAAACAGTAATTTTTCCAGTACAAAAATGTAATTGCTCTATTGTGCCGTTCTCTGCAGACATCAGACATTTTATTCCCCAACAAGTGTTTCATCCACAGCCTGACAGATCCACTGATCATTCTGCATCCCCATTCCTCTCTCAAATTCTCTCCCCTTCCCCCAATAAGTACTAAAGAAAGAACCACCATGTCCCTCGGCACATCCAGCTGAGGAAAAAATTAACAGTATGGAAGTGCTGGATATACAACCTTGATAGCCAGCTTACTTTCTGCTCTCTTCCCAAAATATTAAACAGCTCAGAGTTAAAGTTTTGTTCAGATGAGGTCAGTTAATTAAGAATGTTTGATCAATGCAATTGCAGGTCGTGAGGAAGTGGAAATTACTTGCCTTTGGGATTTTGATGTATTTGTAAAGGAATATACAAGAAGCATGAAAGTGAGAAGCTATATATACCAGCAGTAAAGGGACTGCAAAAGGAAAATTGGTTACAGCACCCTGCAACCAACGAATTGCCAGTCCTCACACTGCTTTTCTCTTCAAAGATCTTCAATAATGCAGAAGCAGGTAAATGCACAACAATGTCATGCCAGAGAAGAGCAAAAGCAGCACAGCAACCAGAAAACATGGAATTCAACAATGAGATGGCAGGTTCAAAACTTACAAAAATTTCCACCATAAGTCTTGTATAACCCACAGAACTCTTTCCCCAATGTAATAGTGACTGACAAAAATCCACATGGACTCAAAAACTGATTAGTGGAACTTGATCTCAATGGAACAAGACGAAAAAATAATTAGAGACTATTTAAAACCAGTGTAATGACTTGTAATTCCCTAATTCTCTAAATGCTGAAAGATTGGAGAGTATAGTAGAGAAAGATCACTAAATCCTCTTGCTCTTTCTCCCCAAAACTATCACAGATGGGTACTGGGTGGTACTGGGCCAGATGAGTGAGTTCTGTCTTCTTCACTAGAACACAGTCAGTTTCTCCTTTCCCACATCCTTTTCTTCCTCTGCCATAGCAGCATTTAGTGACACCCAAGGACAAGATTTGAGTGAGGATTCCCTTCAAACACAGCTTGAACACCACTGTTCCATATGATAACTTTAAATGAAAAGCACCACTGCTACCAGGTGATGTGGAAAACTCACCTGCTTAGTGTACATGGCAACTTTCTCCTGTGCTTCTGGAAGCAGCTCAATGTCTCTTGCCCCGTAGACCTGCTGGGCAATAAGCCTGATCTTATCTACAATAGGCAGCTAGAAAAACAAAAAAGACAAGCAAATCAGTGTGGCCAAAGTACAAAGATCTGAAGCATCACAGCAGTTTCAGATCCTCCACATGTGTTGTGAAGTGCCCATCTGTAGATGTAAGGCCTAATTCCATTTGCTGTAGAACAAAATATAGAGTAACTTGAGGGCTTTCAAAACATGTTTCAATATTTTAATGGGTAGTCAAAACAGTAAGAACTGACTAACTGGGTCTTTGAGACTGGTGCCATCAATGTTACAATTTTAACACCACATTTTTTCTCGATTTCTCAGGCAGTCTTTTAGACAGCCCTTAGCAACTTAAGTTAGTGAAACCAACTGATCTCCACCTTATCAACAAAGCATTTCTGTAATAGTGCAAGTTCCTACCTCCACATTATAGAGGAACCTGAAGTTACTGGGTGCCTGGGATGCTCTCTGAACAGCTTGGGCCAGGGCCAGGGCTCCTTTCCCTCCCTCTGCCCAGTGAGTGCACTCCACAGCATCGAATGCTCCTGCCTCCTTTGCATGTTGTACTACAAGGGCCAGTTCAGCCTTTGTATCTGTCCTGCAAGGAGAAAGTTTGCATGTTTGTACCAGAATGCACACACAGTAAATGAATGTTTGCCCTTGACAAGATCCATAACCTGTCTGAAGACATCACAGCTACCAGAAAGCTGCTCAGGGGTTATCCACCACAGCCTCCTCCTTGGCTGGCATCAGCTTTAACAGCACAGCTCAAAGTAGTTCTGCTGCATAAAAAGACCACACAGTGGTTGTTTCCTGTGCAGTACAACATGCAGAGCCCAATTCATGCATTTTCCAACAATGCAAAACTGTGGCCTTCCACTACCTGAAGGAAGCCTACAAGAGAGCTGGAGAGAAACTTCTTTCAAGAGCACACATGATAGGACAAAGGGGAATGGTTTCAAACTGACAGAGTAGGTTTAGATTGGATACTAGGAAAAAATTCTTTACTGAGAGGGTGCTGAGGCACTGGAACAGGTTGCCCAGGTGTTGAAAGTGTTCCTGAAAGTGTTCAAGGTCATGTTGGATGGGGCTCTGAGCAACCTGGTCTAGGAAAGGTCTCCCTACTCATGGCAGGGGAGTGGAACTGGATGATCTTTAAGATTCTTTTCAACCCAGGCCATTCTGTGGTTTTATGACTCCATGGAAATGCTGCCAACAACACATCAACAGCACTGAAAACAGTCTGAGTTAAACACAGTGTATGAAGTGCCAAACTACTACAGCCCTGCACCACCTCCCCATCCCAGCTCACTTACTTGAAAGCATTGACAGCCACGACCACTGGGACACCAAACATCCGCGCGTTCTGGATTTGCTTGTTCAGGTTGCTGCAGCCTTTTGCCACCAGCTGAAGATTCTGTAAAGAAGACAGCAAGGAGGAAGCATATTTTATCGGGGGCAGTGAAACTTTTGTTCCAAACCCACTAAATCCACAAGCTAACGGTAAAAACGTCAAAACGGGAATGAAACCACAAAGGCAAATCCCCAGTGCTGCTTTCTGAACACTCCAGACCACTGCATGCTCTTGGGCAGAAGATAGGAAAAAGAGTGACTGCTTCTAATGATCACTGGTTTCAGCTATCAAGCCAAGGGAAGAGGAAACCCCCTTTTACCATTTTTTGTTATTCTTAAAAAGTTAATACCTGTTCTCATTACCTCCCACAGTAAAGCCTCAGTTTCTCCCTGACACATTTCTCTTTATGTATTAAATATCACCAGCAGTGAATTTCATTACATCCGTTTGAAGTCTGTGGCAACAGCTTTCAGTTTACATATATTTACATTTTGCAGCATCAGAGACTATTCCTGGAAATTCAGACATTTCATCCCTTCCTATGCAAAGGATAATATATACAGTAGCTCCACGAGTGAAAGAGCTGCAGCAAAGCAAAGAACCTGATCAATTATCCAAGTGTACACAACCATTCAAGGCACAAGGATGGAAGGTGAGACTTTAGTTCACTTTCCTCACTTGCTTGCAAATGAGGGGGGAATAAAAACAAAAACTGCTGCTAAGGAGAGAGTAATTAGAGAGGCACTCTGAATATTTTCAGAGACAGTATTTCAGCCAAGAATTACTCCACACTGAGAGGGTTGGGGAAACAGAGTAGGTATTACTATGAAAAATTGAGCACACAGGCAACTGTGTGAGTTAAGGAGGAAAAAAATGCTCTGAACATTGGCTGGGTCAAGGACAATAAATGCTTGAAAGAGCAGAGCCAAAGTAACATCACTAAAAAAAAAAAAAGAACATTTCAGCTTGTATGAAGCAGCCTTTCTGTGGCAGCTAAATAAGTGACACACTAGTAATCCAGGCAGGCACTGCATGACACCAGCATGTCATGACCACAGTTAGCTGGTCCACTGTCACAACAGCTTAAGATTACCTCTTCTGTGTATTCCCTTGGCAAAGGTACTCCAGCAGTGACCTGGGGAAAAAAGGAAAGAAATGGAGCCCCGTTCGACTTTTATCCATGACAGCAATCTGTGCTTGATTCTTATAAACAGTATCAAGATACAACATCCTACTCCATGCTGATCCTTTTTATTTGTAAGAAAAACATAAAAGGAAGAATAAAAGACTGCATGATAAAATACATGACTGACTCTGGGACTGTCACACTTGGCAAGCATGCAGGCACTTCACTAGGGCAATAAAACCAGCAGCTATGAACCTGTACCATACTACAGTGAAGCTGTTGACAAACAGGGAAATATCAATTCCTTTTACGACTGTGAATTTCAAGACAATTTCAAGCTGATCAAACCCCACGGGGTTCTAAGTGACTGGATCAGAACCACAGGAACAGCCCCTCAGGCCTACTGAAAACCTTCCCCAGTACTTACTGTAGGTCCTCCCCCGTGCATTTTCAGAGCTCGGACAGTAGCAACCAACACCACCACGTGAGGCCGGAGACCAGAATAGCGGCACTTAATATTAAAGAATTTCTCCATGCCTATGTCTGCACCAAATCCTGCTTCTGTAACTAGAGTAGGAAATAAAAAGAAGTTTGTGAAAGATTTCTGGGTGGAGAAATCATACTCTGATTATATAAATAGGAAACTTCTTCCAAGACAAGAAGTTTTAAAAAGCCTGAAGACAGTCATGATAAAAAAAGGCAGATCCCTCCCTCCAAAACCAAAAGCAAACAAAAATACCCCACACTCCACACACTTACCAACAAAACCGTCTTTACCCACAAGCTTCAGTGCTATTTTGTCTGCCAACACAGAGGAATTCCCATGTGCAATATTGGCAAAAGGTCCAGCATGAACAAACACTGGTGTTCCCTAGAACAGGGGGGATATGGGAGAGAGAGAAACAGAAAATCAGAAAGTGCAGTTTTGCAAATATGAAGCATGTCAGGAGCTAAGTACTGTGGTGTCTGAAAGTAAAGAAAAACACTTTTAGAAGACAGATCTTAAAGCTTCTGATCAGACATTTGTTATCAGCAATAAGGACTACAGGGCAAACAGGATTATTATAATCTCCACAAGTGGAGGTATTAATCCGCTTAGGAAAAGGATGGCTAAATCCCAGCAACTCTTTGTCATTCTCCTTCATCCATACCATTTAAATTCCCAAAACACTTCTTGACATTAAAGACAACAGAACAAAGACATGGCAAAGTTTAGTGCATTTCCTCAGGGTCATCCCACATGCCAATGGCAGACCTAGAAGGAACCCAGCTCTCCCCCCCAGCCCTGAGCAGGAAACCACAGTAAACCCCCAACTCTGAGCTCAGCAGACCCACATTGACTGTGATGAATGAACTAAACCAGTTGCTCTAAGTGCCTTCTCAGAGCCAAGAAGCAAATCATCTGTGCTCACCTCTAATGTCTGCATGAGGTTTGGTTTAACAGCATCTTTCATCAAGACAGCCAGAGCTCCAGTTACTCCCTAAAAGAAAAAAGGACAATCAGTTTGCAGGAGTACCAAGACCTTGAGATGGTCTCTATGCAGTGGTCATGGCTCTGATTTTGTCCTGGTGGGCTTCTGGTACCAGAACCAGAAGTTGCTCAACATAGAACTAACTCTAGTCAGGGCAAAGCAGAAAAACAACCTTTACACTCCTGTTAAGAGGATCTGTGATTTCTGGTGGGAGCAGCCTCTTGGTTGTGACCTTGCTGGGCCATCACTTCGTAGCAAAGGCATAAAAAACAATTAATTCATGTTTCAATGCTATGGCAAGGTTAGCAGATAAGAGCAGCAAGGGAGTAACCTTTGAATAAGTATGGTCTATGTATCCCATTCAGCAAGCAGCACAAAGCAATGTTCTTAGATTCTGCTGGTGGATTTGTCTTGGATTTTCTTCCTTCTTTTCAGCAACTCTGTCTACATGCTGTCCTTAAAATGTCATAACACCCTGCTACATCCTGCTCAAGTCTCTTGTGCAGAAATAACTTTTAAAGTGAACCTCTGTGCTCATGAGAACAACCAGGCTGACATGAAAGACAAACACTGGAGCCCATATTTCCTCCCAGGTGCAGCCACGTACCCTGCTGAATTCTGCTTCCTGTGCAACGAAAGCTTGTGATTTCACCCCCATATGCTTTGGGAAGAGAAAATGTGGGTTTGGTCATTTCTGTGACTGACAGTCCAGTGGAAACCAAACCAGATGTTACCCAGCACTCGAAAAAGTAACTAAAATTGCTGTCACAAGTCCAGAGCCAAATGTTCACAGCAGCTATGAAAACCTTGACCCACAATCTCTTTTTCTTCCCTTTCAGTTTCAACTGAATTGCAGCACTCAGTTATATGAGACTATTTCCTTATAAGACATTCACTGCTTTGTTTCATTAATTTCAATCTTGCCACATGAAAGCTTATTTAACATTTAATGGGTACGCTTTAAACTTCAGTCATCTCCACAATAATGAAAACTACAGAGCAAGATTTCCATGGTGACATTTCAGACCCGCGTCGCTCAGCGGCACTTCGATACACCCCATCTCTGAAATCCTGTAGTCAGTTTTTGATTCCACATTTCTTCCCATATTTTTTTGCACTTGCTGGTAGCACAGTTATGTGTTGCATCACAACAGCAGGACCCAGCCAGGTCTCTGCAATCACCACATTTCTGCCTGCATGAGGAGTGTATAACATGGTCCTAACAACACCAGCCACTGGCTGCCATCAGTGCAAACATATAACAGACAAGAGAACCCGTTCCATGTCTGATACCACCCTCCCTTCTGCGGTTGGAATGGGCAGAATTAGATATAATTAGATTTTTAAAAAGTTAAAAAACATTGAGGTGAAAGACTTCCATCACCTGGACTCTCTAGAAAGGTCAAAGTAACTCCCAAGCCAAGCACCACCTGCCAACACAGCTGATGGGCAGTAAGTAAGACTCTGTTTTCCAGAAAAAGAGTTTAACTCAGTTACTTAAGTTAAACTGGAAGCATGCTAGGTGTAGGAATTAAAATCTCAAAGCTGCCTACAGAACTCTGGCACACGGTCTGTCTCATTCCCAACAAATGTCTCACATACGGATTTACAGATAAATGGTTCCAGCCTGGCACTTTTCCTGCAAGGCCAGAGTCAGGCCACCAATCTACTGTTCCTTAGCCTTATCCTGGGAGGAAGTAAAACGAATAAACAACACTCCCACATCCCCCCAAAACACAAGAAAACAAAAAACCTGCAGCAAGATACCAAGAGCTGGGTAAGCCTTAGTGCCCTGTCCCACCTAGCTGGAAACCCAGGTCAGGAAGGAGAGCCTGGGATACAGGGCATTGCCCTGAAACCATGCTGAAGCACCATTTGGGAAAGTGCTATTTGACACACTCCACAAACCTGCCAAGAACTAACAATTATTGGAGGGGCAGCTGCAAAACAGTGCTGCAGCTTGCAACTGCTGCTTAGGGCTGCTTTACCCACTGGTAACAGGCATCACCGGTGCTGTGACATTCAGAATTTCATGCAGTGAAAATTAAGTATTTGTGTCCCTCATCAAAGGCTGCCTTACAGAGAACACAACTTTTTTGCAAAGGCTTTGACTTTTATAGCATTCACAGACTCCCAGAAGAAGGTATTTTATCGTCTGTAATTAAATTTGCACAAGGCTTTGTTCCTGCTCAATGTTTTCCTCACTCCAGGGAGCCTAAGAAACAGGATGGCCAGCAGGATGCATTTTGAGTTCTTCTGATTCATAAACATGCTTTTTACACGGAAACCACCACGTATTTCCCCCATAACTCCTATGGTGCCAGTTTCAACTTGGCACACAGCACATCACACAGGACCCTTGTCCCTGCCCAGGTCACACACACACCCCCTCTCTGGATAAGGTGGCACCCACACTGAAGTAAAAAACTTCCACTAACTGCAGGGGCTGGGATTTTATCTTTGATCTTCTATACGTTAAGTTTTTCTGCACAGAAGCATCTCTCTGCCTTTTAATCCAAGGACTCTCAGAAATAAGAGGAAAAAGCACTGAATGACAATGACTCTTACAAGGTCATCTGCTGTAACTGGTTGTCCTTTTTTGCTGGAAGCTACCACCATTCTGCCAAATCGCTTTTTCATATCATCCAACCCATCAGCCAGGGCTAGCACTGCCATGATTTCACTGCTCACCGTGATGTCAAACTGAGCCTGCAAGAGATGAATGAAGGACATGAGCTCATTAAGATTCCCTCCCAGCAATCCTTACCTCTGTTCAGTTCTTGAAGCAAGGAAAATCATCACCATCATAAAAAAAAAAGAAAAAACCACAGACATACAATACACAAGAAATCCAAAGCACTGATCTCAGAACATAGTTCATTTAATTTGGCCATTTTAAACTAGATTTTTTTTCCCTGCAAAATTAAATAAAACCTACTCATTCTGTTGCTATTACGTGTCTCTCCTGGCACGTACATTAGTGATTCATGTAAGAACACTCAACACTAACAAATTGTATTTTTGAACACTGAGCTTACTAACTCATCTGCTTATCGCTAAACAATACAGTAAAAGATAAAAAACTCCACCAACAAAGAAACCCCAGATTCTATAGGAAATCAAGGGCAGAATTCATCTGACATAATGCAAACACTTCCACCTTAGGGAAGCTAAGCACCCTAAGGACATTTCAAGTCAAAAGAAAGAGGCTTTTCTGAGCACAATTCATTAGAGCTATAAATTTGACAGTTACTTAAGGGATGAGGGGAGTCACAGCCCAATTGCCTCTTTTACTCTATTGATTATACAATGAATCTAGACAAGCTCAGATACCGTGCCCAGTTTTGGCCAGATACACCCCACCAAAAACACCTGCAGTAGTGAAGATGAATCAATGCCATGTACCATCTTTAGAAAGGGCACTTGTGTACCACTGTTAGGCCACAGTCATCCCAGTTTGGGAAGCCAATATTCAGGAGAGAACAGGGAAGGAGGGAACAGACAATAAAACTAAACACAGCACTCGTAGCAAATTTAACTGTTTGGTTGAGAAGACTGCTTTCTCTTTAACAAGATAGAGTTAAAAGATGAAAATAGCTGGAGTAACAGAAACTTGCTTTAGGAACAAGATTTTCAAAGTAGTTTTTAAAACATGTGAGAAAAGGGAACAATTACCGTTCGTGTGAAGCCCTTCTCTGTTGGAGACTGTCCAATAGTGATTTTCCTAAGGAACCTGTCATTTGTATCCAGTACTGCAAGGAATGCAGAGAGGCAAGATGTCACATTGCCAAGTCATAAATTCACATCTAAGCCCTGTGACAAACACCCAGCCAGGTCACCAATGAGGAGAAGATGGCACTCTGAGAAACCATCCTCTCCTGAAGAATGGCAAGTGCTTCTCAACATGATTCTTACACAAAAACTGCAATGGACAGCCACAGACACACCAGACCCTGCACTGCATCCAGAGGGAGTCTGCATCCCTTTGTGTGCATTAACCACCAGACCAAAGCTCCTCTGAAAAGCAGAGCTGCTAATATTATTCCAATTGATTTTTCACCATCATTAACCAATATGAATTCAGGAAATTATCGCAGTCAAAAAGAAATGAAATTATCACTTTATAAGTTAAGTGATAAAATGGTCAGATAGTATCATTTCATGGGAATTGTTTCATATAGCTCCATTAAGTCAAATTACCTTGGAAACATAAACTATGAAATACTGGCTTAAATTTGCTGTTTCTTTCTATATGCTTGAAATATTCCAAGTGTTTTATGAAGTATTTCCCATTGGGCAGACTACTTTAGCCTCATTACAGGTTATAAAGCAAATTCTGCAGAATATACTTCACACTATATTTTCAAAGAAAGAAGAAAAAGCAATACTCTTGGAGCCTAACTCAGGAAAAAAGTCCACTTTTAAAATTCTTTCGATAGTGAAATATTAAATCTGCCAGACCAGAGAATGAACTTAACTTCAACTATCCTTAAAAACCTTGTAAAAAATCTGGCCTTCATTTGCTGTCAGTCCCTTACAGAGCAAATGGGCATATTAAAACGGAGTTTAATCCCAGAGCAGAACCCTCTCCTTACTCACAGAGCAGCCAGGTAGAAAGGCTGTTGGCTACAGTTGCTAAATTCAACTCCCTCGGTGGCTGACAAATCCAGAAACATTAACTTGCACCCATTAGCAAACTCTTAATATTTGTGAATTCAGAGCAGATTCAAGCCCCTGCGTTAGACCATTTAGAAATGGGATCCCAGCTGCAGGCAACTGTCCCACCAAACTTAAGGAAGGAGAGGCCAGCTCTGCTCTCTTTCCCATTTTCCCAGGAAACACAGTTTCAGCTGCAATTGCAAACGTCTCTTTTGACACGTTTTCTTTCATTTAACGTCTCTAGTACCTCTTTGCCATGTTATGGTGCTTGGGTCAATGTCCAGTCTCACAAATGAGTTTACTTCTTCCTTTGTCAAAGCCATAGGATCAGTTTTGTTAATGCCCAGTTTCTAGGGGAAGAAAAGAAATAAAAGGTATAGTGAGAAGATTCACAGAAATGAAACTTTTACTGCAGAACTGAGGCTTTGGCAGCAGCAACTGTGTATTCAGAAATTAGGAGGGGCTGCCTTTTTGGGGCCCTTTCTCCCAGACCCCACAACAACGTAAGATGATCCATTTCAGCACACACTGGACAGAGCTTGCTGCTGTCCAGCTCGTAAAGGGCAAGGCACACAGTGGAGCTCACTAGGGCAGGCTGTCACCAAGCTTTGTGCAAGGCACCTACAGAAAGAGTAAGAGACAGCTCTGCAGTTCCTTCCACGCCTTGTTCCCGTCATTAGTCTCACATGCTTACATCCATTTCTCATTAGTTTGCCTGGGGTCACTGCACACAGCCACACGTATTTAAAGCCACTGCTTTCAGCATGCTGGTTAAAGCAGCACAAAGGAGGAATTAAACAATTCAGTCACAAGGCTGTCAGCATCCCAGAAAGCTGATCTTGAACACATTGAGAGGATGGGCAGTTTGCCAAGTTGCTTAATTGAGAGAAGAATTATCTCAAGAAGCCTGATACAAGCGCAAGCTTAGGCACGAGGGAAACGATTCAGTTGATTTATGAACGAGCAAGGTTTTTTTAATTAACTAGACAGTTAAGTCGTATTTTTCTCCTGAAGAACAGCAGGGAAGACGAAAATCTGTTCTTTTCCTCTTCAAGCATATCATTTAGAAAAGGAAATAAACAACAACAATGACAGAGATATCATCTTTCTGGAATATTAGCATCCTGTTCACATCTTGACATTTAATAACCAGAACAGTGGTTGGGGTAGAGTTCCCTCAGCAGTCCATCAGGAACACCAGGCAGAATGACATCATTTCTTGCTCAGCAGTGGAAGCAAACCACACATTCTCTACTGGTTAAGACATTATAGCCAACTAATATATCAGAGTTTTACCTTCCTAAGTAGTCTGACTATTGCTCCTGATGTCCAAATGGGCAACTGATCCAGCCTGCATACTCTACAAAACAGGCTTGTACCTTAAAGGGCCCAGTCTGTCCTCCTGGCTGCAAGGTTCAAGCCCAGTGCAAAACTATGCATCTGCTAATCCTCATTTTTGCAGAAGCCAATGTGAACTTGCACATGCCCTTAAGTTTCAAGGATCAGAGAAGCTGTGGGCTGCTCAGGGACTGCCATTCCATGACAGGGCTACTCATCTAACTGGGAATTCTTTTTTTTTCTTTGCAGAGGAGAAATTTGCCATGTAGGGAACAGGTGGTTTTTTGCATTTTTCATTGTCTCCTCAATATGGGTAAGACAAAGAAAATTCTCTATGTTCTCTTTTTGCCAAATTTTATGAATCACCTTTTTTTGTACTGCATTACCTACACAGCTGTCACATGGGTACCACTAATCTCTAGCTGTAACTGTGTGTTAGGTACAGAGACTGATTCTAGTCTTTCCTTAAACTGCATTAAGGACACTGAACTGACACCACTAATAAGGGACACTAATCTCTGTATCCTCCCACTGTGTTAATCACAGAGTGATTATGACAGAGTTATATCAATGATTCCTCCCCTCAGGGTTGCATCTCACTGTTTTCTCTGCTGTATGAAGGATTACCACAGTTCTGCACACTTTATGTAAAAAATAAACACCAACAGAATGACCTAGAGGACAACACGAGGGTTCCTGTAACGCAGCTCTGCCTGCCTGAAGGATGAGTAAATGGAGCAGAACCAGTGAGAAAGCAGAGAGCTCACCTGTAGTCTTCGGATCTGAATGGCTGAGAACTTCCTGACACCATTGACAGACGGCACCAAACGGTTGTAGAGAGCCTTGCAGAATGAAACAAGCACTTAATCAGCACTGCTGGCACACCCAAAACAGCCTGGCCAAAGTGGGCTGGGATCAAATACATGGCAAGAAAGGATTGTACCTGGTCAGACTGAGTCAGCTCGTGGAATATACGTGCGTCAATAGCAGCAGCAACCAGGTTGTTGGCTGCAGTGATGGCATGGATGTCACCAGTGAGGTGAAGGTTAAACTAGAGGACATAAAACATATCAGTTACCTCATCCTGCTGCAATTTTCATTTATTCCAACTCACCGTAGACAGATGGAAAGAGGAGTATTAATAGTAATGTTAAAGTGGGTGAGGGTGGAGGGGGAGAGATTGCTCAGTGCAGTATGTGGAAGAGAGGAAAGAATTTCTCTAAAACATAAAAATGCCTCCCCCACATTCATGTCATTTTATAAACTTCTAGAACAAAGCTCCCAAATAAAAAGTTGTTTGGTTTTTTCTTTTACCCTCCACCAGAACAGTTCTCACAGGCTCCTTGACACTTAAAAAGACCCAACTCAGCATATTCTGTGATTCTGTGATCTGCATTGCTCCTCCTTCACCTTCCTCCTGACCCCCTCATTTGCACAGCAGGTTTCACACATACATTAGCTGAAGTGGCTGCTGCTCCCACAAGGGAATCTGAGCTAAACTGGAACTAGCAACCTTGTGGAGCACTAGCAGTGGAGCTCTGGTTGCACAGAGCTCTGCTTAAGGTAACCACCCAAACACAGAATCACAGGCAAAACTTGTAGACCACGTACTACACAGTGACATTGCTAGTAGTTTTCTTACTTCTATCTCATTAAAACATAGTTTGAGTGGGTTTGCCTACGTAAGTTATCTGGCTGCACTGTAGCTGTGAAGCTGGTGAAGGATCTAGATTGGATATGAGGGAAAATTTCTTCATGGAAAGGGTTGTCAAGCATGGGAACAGGCTGCCCATGGAAGTAGTGGGGTCAACATCCTTGGAGGTATTTAAGAAACGTGCAATGGCACTTGGGGACACAGTTTAGTGGTGGGCTTGGCAGTGCCAGGGGAATGACTGGACGTGGTGATCTTAAAGGTCTTTTCCAACCTACATGATCCTATGATTATGGCACGTGAGAAAAGGTGTGGTTAAAACAATCCTCTTCATCTCTAGCAAAGCAGTAAAGGAAGAAGATGAAGAGGGGATATTAGAAAAGGTGATATGACAGAATACTTTACAATACCATTTTATTGTTACTGTGGTCTCAAAACCCACAAAGCTAAAACAGAATGCAGCTAGTCACACGCTGATTATAAATCCTAATAAATGCTAATTGTTGTCCCATTCTGCATACATGCAACAAGAAGCAACTGTTATTACCTTGGTTCTGCAGTATGAACTCAAAAGTTTTTTGCTTGCTATTTTTTTTCATAGGATGAAAGCTGCACGCAGAATTATTAAATGATGTATCAAGGTCATTATTGTAACTAGTGACTCCAGATACTTTAATTTTCGCAGACATGCATTGACTAAAACACCCCCACAAAACTATGTGTATTTGTACCACGTGGACCATACTTAAAGAAAGTCATTCCAGCCAGTTTGGTTCCTAGAGTGTGGCTGTTTCCCACTGCTGCACACAGTCAGGTATTTTGGCTTGTCTTATTAACACTCCCAAAGAGGAGGAGGTTATTTTTCCTGTCACATCTATCCTTCACACATGTTCTTGGCACATGACTAAATCAATATTCTGCCTCCTGAACATCTTTATCTTTTATGGACTTGCTGCATCAATTAGAACAAACAGCCCTTTCGATCATTTCTGCTTTTCTTCCTGAAATTGTCCTGTGTCAATCTACAGTGCATGACACAAAGGTAGAGTTCTACAGGCAATTACTCTGAGAGAGGCACGAGAGCACATGTTACACGTGTTTTTTAATTCCCTGCCTCCAGACTCAGAATTTTACTTGTTGCCAAGTCACACCAGAAACTTGCTCCAGAGCCAGCCCCCCACAGGCTGAGGTCTCAGCATTGCTGATTCCCAAATTCCCTTTTCCCAGTTCATGTCAGTAATCTAAAACACAAGTACACCAAAATAGCTCACAGAAAGAGTTGGTGGCCACCACAGCTGACAGAACTATGCAATATTCTTCCAAAATGCATTAAACCATTATAATCTTCATTTCAGCACTGGGAAAATGAGGCACAGGATGTACTTTGCTCCAGGGTAGACACCAATTTAAGGCAGAGAAGGGGAAGGAACAGAGGAACTGGGAATTCCTAGCTCTATGAAGTTCCCTTACCATGAAGACACACTTCTGAAACAAGCCAAGGATGATTGTTTGCTAAAAAAAAAGCTTTGCTGAAATCAAGGACTCAGTTCTTGCAAGTGCTACAGTAGGTCATAGACTTAGAGATTTTCTAAGTTATCTGACTGCAGTATCTCTTCAAGGTCTGTGAGCTGTAAGTGCAATGAGGCTTTGTATAAAGAATTACCTCTTCCATGGGGACAACTTGACAATAGCCACCACCTGCAGCTCCACCTGCAGAGAGACAACAGTCAGACCACACCAAACCAGGTGTCTCCAGCCCAGAGTGCTGTTACAGTTGTTTGCTTAATGGCTCCAAGAGGGCAGCTACCACTGAGCAGCTGAGTTTAAATCCCAACACAGTACCTTGAAGACAACACTGAAGAAGAACTTACCCAAACTTACCTTTTTTCCTTAAAATAAATGCAATTGTAACTAGAAATAACGTAAAACTGCAGTGCAGCAGAATAATATTTCTGAATGTCATCTTTGCCCATTTAGGCCAACTGCAAGCAACAGAACAATCATACCTTTTATGCCAAAAGTTGGCCCCTGAGAAGGCTGCCGAACACAGGCAAAGACGTTCTGGTGAAGGTGTGCTCCTAAGGCTTGGACAAGGCCAACAGTGGTGGTGCTCTTCCCCTCTCCCAGGGGAGTGGGAGTTATTCTGCAGCAACAAAGCAGAAGAGACACAATTACACCCTTGTAGTGGGTGAGAATCAAATCCCAGGGATGAAACAGTCACCCAGTGATCGCAGTTAATGAGAATTCAACTTCTGAACTGGCTCAGACTTCAGCTAATCTTCATCAGTTCAAAATTGGAAAGAGATTGGCAAATGATCACATAACTGCTGACAACTTTCCTCTGAAACAATTTCCTAGTTCCTACTGAAGGCAGGCTACTAGACCAGGAGAAGTTTGGCTAGCAAACCAGTCTACCCTTCATAACCCTGACCTGTAGACCAAAACAATTCATCTCCTGGAGAGAAATGTTAAGCTACATTCCCACTGTTTGCCACAAGTGATCCATCTACTTCCCAAACTACTACATTTTCACAGTGTGATTTACTAAAACCCAGAGCACCCCTTACAGTCACCCTACTAGAAGACAATACAACAACAAGCCATGCTAATAAAATTTCTTTTAATCTTGTAAGTGATGTCTCAGTTCAGGAAACACCTACCCAGTAACGACGACGTATTTGCCATCTGGCTGGTTCTTCAGACGGTTCAGAACTGAGAGCTGAACCTTGGCTTTAGTTTGGCCATAGAGCTCCAACTCATCGGGGAAAAGGCCAACTTCTTTTGCAACTTGATCAATGGGCTTGGGCATGCAAGACTGTGAGATTTCAATATCACTTAAAGAGAAAGAGCAAGATGAGTTTATAAGTCAAAGGCTTAGCACAAATTCCCCGCTTCTGGACAGCATAAAATTACCAGCACCTAATCTATATTTTAGAACTGAACCTTCAAACCCCTTAGTTAAATGAATCAATCCCACCAATATCACGTGCATTAGAATAGACACATCCTCAGGGTTGCCTTTTAAAAAATAAAGAAAAAAGGCGAAACACAAACTGAACAACAGCCCCTCTCCCCAACCTCCCCATTTCCCCAAAAGCCTGTTCTAGGCAATGTGTTATGGTCCCATATGGTATTTTGCATACAAAACAGGGACTTGACACCAACAACTCCTATTTGAAGATGTTAGGATTTTGGCATGCCAGACTGAAAATATTCCAAAATACAAACTTTTCACTATTTCCTGAATTTAGATGGTTTTCAGCAACCATCTAGCTGGCCTGAAGTCTGTGAAAGTCCATGTTTGAGCCTCAGCATTATCAGAATGACCCCAGTGAAGCTGACTACACTTCAAGAGATATCACAGCACCACTGCAGGTTAGCTCTGCTCCCTCAGGAAGACCTAAGAGTGCCTGCTCTCTAATTCTCTCCAAACATCAATCCCAGCTACAGTCTATTTACATGTAAGCCCTATATGACACAACACCTGGGAAGAGAAGTGAATACTATAACTGCATCAATACTGCCAGTAGCTTCATTTGAAAGCATTACCTTGGAACAGGCATCTTCAGGGTAAGCTGGTTGTATTGGATGGTCCATTTTCCAGGCTGGAACTTCTCCAGAAAACGCTGTGCACTCTCCACAGTGCTCTAAAATGAGCATGGGCATGCATTACAGCAACCACCATTGCATGAACCACACTGGTTAACAAAGAGACCAGAAAGGTTTGCCCCTCCCAGCTGTCTCAGTTTGGGATTAAACCAAAGAACTTTCATTAAAGCCTCTGCTAATAATCCAAAATGAGATTCTGCTTGCAGTTTTCTTAAAAAGAAAAAAAATCCCACCATATCTATCTCTCTACCAATCTTCCACTGTGCTGATTCTTTTGGGTGTTCTGTGCCAGCAGGGTCTCCTAAGCAAAGCATGGAAACAGAGGGAACTGGTTTATACTGTTAGCCTCCTTTTTATCCAATCACCCCATGGATAGTTTCAGAGTTACAGCCAGAGCATTATAAGACAAGCCCATTTCTTACAGTTTTGAGCGACCAGACTCAAAAACCCCTAAAAAATCCGCCAAACCCCCTAAAAACAACCAGCCAGAAACCTCTGTTCTAACATTTCCCTAAAGTCCATCTTTTTCCTCAGTTAACTGGACTAGAAGTTAGAAATCCTAAGGAGATCTCTCCAAGTGCAAGAAGGAGAACCAGCTGCTTTGGTAGTGTGCTGATGGTCAGCAGCAACATCCCCCAAAGCAAACACAGAGGAGATGACCACAGTCTGCTCAGTACCTGCATTAACATGGCCACGGTCATAGGCCCAACACCACCAGGAACTGGGGTGATGAAGGAAGCTTTTTCCTTTGCTGAAGCGTATGCCACATCTCCCACAACTCTTTTTCCACTGGCCTTTGTGCTGTCTGGGGATTCAAGGAGAAAATTAAGTTACACATCGCATTTCACCACAGCAACAGAAGAGACAGCACTGACTGAAGCTGAAGTCTTTAATTCTGCTGGAGCAAACAAAATAGAAGCTGAGCATCCAGGAAGCTGCAAAGAAAGATAAAAAGGCTAAGACAACATCACAAGATGAAGCTGTTATCATCATACTTCACTCACAGGGTGTCAACAGTTCATGCAACACATCCTCCCATTAAGCACCATTTATCCTCAGCCAGACAGATCTCCCTTTCCTGGAGGATGCAAGTCTTTTCTCAGTGGCTCATGGCCCACGGGGCATTCTGAATGAGAAATAAAACAACAGTCTAGAAGAGGTGGGAGATGAAACATGGCTGACTGGTTCCAAAACCCCAGGTTTACATTTGCTCCGTTCCATTTTGGAGGACATCTGGGCCTTATTATTGAATAAAATCACATGCCTTTACAGAAACTGAAGGCAGAAAGTGCTGAGCTTTTCAATTATCACTGCTAGTTTAATGATGGACCAAAAAATACTGCAGTTCACAGAGATCAGTCTTGTCAAAACAAACTTCACAGGTGGCTTAAGAAAGCTTCAGTAGGATAATCTTTCTCTCAGGCAAAATATTTTGCTGTATCCTGCTGCACTACATGATCTGACAATTTAGAAGCAGACACAGCCCTTTTTTCCAGTGGTGACCTTTAAGCTCACCCATAAAGAGAGAAAGAGACAAAATGTATTAGTAAACTAGCACAGTCATCTAAGGAAGTCACTGATTACAGCACATAAAACCAGAAAATTTAAGATGCTCCCGGAATGGCAGATTCTCACTTCAGATAAAGGACTCTAGGGAGCTTCTAACCAGTGTGAAAACCTGAAAACAGATTTTAATTTTTAAGTTTTTATATTGAAATATTATATTGCATACAATCAGTGTATGTTTGAACAGAACACAATCAATAATTTTGATATACATCTGGTGAGGGGGAGGAGTGGAAGAGAAACCAAACTCCTCAACAGCTGATTATGTTAAAACCAAAGAGAGAACAAAAGCAGCTCCTGCCAACATTATTTTTTAGCTGCATTGTTACTGACAATTAGCAGCTTGGATGCTTTGCTGTGAGTTTTAAGCAACGCTGCTTCTCCCTAAAGCTCAAAGCCTGAACAACATCGCAGCTGTTAACCAGTGTTTCTGCAGCCTCTGTCAGCTTTGCTGCCTCAACTGCAGACCAGTCTGGCCTTCCCCCCTAGAGACCAATTTAATTAAGGCTGCAAAAGGTAAATAATGTAATTTTATTTTCTTCCAAAGACGCCAAGCAGGCTCATCAGCCACCCTGGCCAGGAAGACTCTTGGCCCAAGAAGGAAGAAAACAAGCTGGCACTCCAAACTGCCTCATCTGTTACACAGACACAGAGATGAGCACACGCCAAACAATCCCCCAGTCCCTGCTCCTGCATCTGCACCTCACGCCAAGCACTGCTGAGCACAGCCTAGGAGCTGTTAATTACCTGCAAAATATTCTTTTGAAAGAAAGCTCACATACAATACTTGCCATCTCTCCCCATAATTTCACCTTCTCAGTATTCATCATCTCACTCTTAAAAAATACAAACTAGTTACAGGGATTATCAGTGACACTATAACCATGTTGCAAAAAAGCTGCTCTCGTATTCCACTTTCAAGGCTCCTCATTAACAAGGGCTGCAAAATCTCACAGCAGAGAACTTTGAACAGAGTTGCTTCCTCCATCAGGATTCAGAGAGGGACATTGCAGGGACTGCCATCTCTGGGAATATCGTCTACCTGCACTGCTTTCCCTTTCTGCAGCAAAGCAACTTCTACAGGCCTGGAATAAGGCATTCAGAGCATTTGCTGGACCAGCCCTCTGACTGCAGCAGTGGGGAGAGTCAAATACAATCCAGGCTGGAAAGTAAGAAACACTTGTGTGCTCTAGTACAGGTTTCAGGACATTGTTTTTTCCTCTCTGTCTACTTGGAGACTTGGAAGCAATTCTGTTCATTGCAGTACACATGAACACAAAGCCAGGTGTGGCTGAAGTGTCTCTTCTAGTCTCCAAACCAGCACCCTTGGGAGTATTCAGGCCACCCTCCATTCAAAAGCACAACAGCTGCATTTGTATGGTGCTACATGGCTATAACTTGTCCTAACTTCAACTTGGCAAGACTGAAGGAGATTAATGTCCTCATAAATCAGATTGGGATCTGCCTGGACAGGGTACCCTGACTAGCAAACCAAAGGCATATCCAGAGATTGCCATGTCTTCCAGCTGCAACTCACAGCTGCACCTGGGAGGCACCAAGATGGGTGCCCTCACATCTGTGGTGAGATGTATGTGCTCTCTCACCCTATCACACTCAAAGCACCATCACAGCTGGCAGCAATATTCTATCTGTACAGTGACTTAGCTGGAGAAGCCAGCAAACAGGCTGCTGTTCTTTCTGTACAACTGCAATTCCCACAGTTCTGGTACTCATTTCCCAGAAGATTCATCTGAAAACCTTTTTGCAACGTATCAGAGAGAAATAAAGTCAGGAAAACTCAGCAGCTTCAGAAAACCACAGGAAAAGAAAAAAAGAGGAGTCTGTGGCATCCGTCATTTCAAAATGTGACAATTTCCATGATACTCTATCAAGTCTCAATTATCAAATCTCAAAGGCATTAAGTGTATTCCATGTGACAATGACTGGGCTGGGTGCACAAGAAGCTCAGTTGTCAGTGCACTGCTCAAGGCAGGCTAATTGCTAAGGAACAGGGATGTGTCCTCAGAGATGCAGTTAACATAAAGCCTGAAAGAAAGGTCATACCATCATATATCAGAAACACAATGGGGGTTTTATTTGCAGCATGTCAGCTGGGGAGACTCCAAGCCATTCTGCTTCATGCACATCAGCAGTGACCCTGTGGGTTTTGGCAAATGGCCTAAGTTTGGGTAGCTCGGAACAAAAACATCAAGCAACAAACAGCAACAGCAGATGACTTTTTAATTTTAATTAGATAGAGGACTAATGTTTTTAAATGCAGCCTAATGTCAACTTTGAGTAACAAGACCACTGAACAGAAATTTCTTTACATTCTGTTAAATAATGGCAACAAAATGACTGATTAATTATGAAAACTACCTTTTAAAAGCCTTGTGGGTGTAGCACAGATAGAGTGACTAATTTTCCATATCATTCAATATCTGTAATTTGGATTTAAAATGAGATGAAAACAGAAATTGCCAGACTGTCTGTACCATCTTTACAAGGAAGGAGCAGCTAAGTGAAACCCTACCCTAAAATCCATTATGTTACAGCGCTTTATTCTATGCCTGAGCCATTGTCACCAATACTCTTGCACAATCTGCTTTGTTTCAAGACAACAGCCATTCAAGCCTAAGAAGTTAATGCTGTGATTCAACAAATCCACAGCTACTTTAAGACACTGCTTGTCATTTCTGTATTTCAAAGCGAACAGCTTCATCAGATCAAACCATGAAGTAATGACAGCAAAGCCATGCACTCCAAAGTGACAACATGGACAAGACTTCACCATCTAGCTGGGGCTAATTAAATGATATTCTGTTGCAATATATCTTAAGCCTCCTCTTTCCTCTATTACTCATCAACCTTGTTGAAGGCAGAATCAAAACTGCCACTCAGCTGCTTCAGGAGAGTACTTCAGACCAGTGTTTTCTTGACTTTGGCATGGTCAGAGGTTGCCATCACTAATTAAGAGAGACTTACAAGAGAAAGAAGTCTATGTGGATCAGAGACACCTAGGAAATAGCATTCATGAACTTAGCAACTATGATTATATACAAACACACAAATCCCCACTTGTTATACATTACCCACGCACCTGGCACATGGTTAATTCCACAGTCTATTACAATTGCACCAGGCTTGATCCATTCACCTTTTACCATTTCGGCTCTACCAGCTGCAACCACCAGGATATCAGCTTTGCCAACCTATAAAAAAATTAAAAAAACAACAAACAACTGTGTATCACACTGGCAGTGGAAAAATGCAGAGCTGCTTCTGCAGCAACTTAGATCAGCTTCAGCTGCAGTGAAACTGTGCTCACCCACTGCCATTGGAGGCATGCAAGGGCACTGTCAGCAATTAAAGGTAGCTGCCAGTTCCTTGGCAAGGACAAATTCCTGCAGCTAGGAATTATGGTCTATTTTCACACTCCTACCCTGAACTATTGCTAGTCAACACTTCACAACCTCCTCTGAACTCCTCCATGATTCCCAAGTGGTTCATACAGGCTACATTTAGATAAAATTAAAGCCTTCTGAATATTCTTCTCTTCCTCCCTTCAAATATCCCTGCACATTCAGTGCTAGAAATATACCCAGCACTCATCAGACAGCAAGAACTCATCTTGTTCAGCCAAGAACAACCCCTGCACAGAACTAAGCAGCACTGCACTTGTGACAGCACTGTCTTGTGCTTTTCATGTCCAGGACTGCATAACACACGACTCCAGGGGAAGCTGACTACATTTCAGCACTAATACTCATTCAGGGACTACTCAGTAAATTTGACAGATCCAGTCATGAAGCTGGTGTTAAAGACTCCGACTAAAGCTCGTTGTCAGTTCCTGCACTGCTTCATTCACATTTGCTTAGAAAGCTGCTATCCCTTGGAATTTTTTCCTCTTAATCTTCAAGGGAGGTAAACTATTTTTAAGATTTCATTAAGTATTAGCACTTCAATTTTTAATCAACCTGATGATGGTCTTACTGAACAGCAACTTAACGGCATGAAGCATTGCAGTGTTTCTGATCTACTTTGCTAGTTATATTCAAACACTCCTACTCCCTTTTCAGCTTTAATACTTGCCTACAGAGCCTGGCAGTGCTGATGGCTCTACGAAATCCAAGTAGGTGGCAGCACAGCAAAACACTATTTCTGTCACTCTCACTGCTGAAAAGGAAAATGGTACCAACTCCCTGTCATAGAAAATCGACTGAAAAAAACAAACCAAGTAAGAAATCATCTGGCCTAACATTTCTCAGCCATTAGAGCACAAGACCACCTGGCCTTTTTGGTAAAGAAAACCCCAAAACAACAAAAACATATGCTGTTTTGCCAACCCCTACATGGAGACTAGGAAGGGATGATTAAGTTCTCAGCACTTGCTCAAAGACAACAACAAAAAAAATTTTATTGTTATAATTAAACCCCTCTAATTAAGTGCCAAAAATAATCAAGATCCTATTCCAGCAGAAGTATTTACATAACCACGCCACGAGCAGGACTGGGAAACCAATTCAGATGAAAGCCTTCCCAGACCTAATGACTCACAGCAGCAACACACTGAGAAGCAATGTGCATGGAGCAGCAGTGGCCTGGAACAAGTAACTCCAGCCTGCCCTTACCTCCTCAGCCAGGGTGGAGGTCTTGGAATGGCACGTGGTGACTGTTGCGTTATTCCAGAGCAGCAGGTCATGCATGGGAGCACCCACGATCTTACTGCGACCGATCACCACGGCTCTCTTCCCTGCCACCTGGACACCTGCACCACAGAGAGTCAGGAGAGCGCAGAAAAGAGGTCACTGTGCAGCCTGGTACACACTAACTCAAACAGCTCTGGAGTCTTGGTCAGTCTAAGTCTGGCCCTGGTACTTCAGAATACTATTTTTCTTTGTTGTGTGTGGTGGGGAATTGCAGTTGGGAGGGAGGAAGGAAAGACCATTTTAACCTAGTTCTTATACTGTCTGAGGCAGCACAGATGAAATGTGGTATCTCAGCAGAAGCTGTGAAGCAGAGCCTTGCAATGTGTGTAATTTCTACACTTATAGAAGACTACTGCACTCATGAATAATGTATGAAACCTCCTTACCTGTCTGCCTGATAAGTTCCATGCATCCCTTTGGCGTACAAGGAATAAAGCAGTCTCCAAGGTCCCCTCTAGAGAGTTTCCCAGCATTGATGCTACTTAAGCTGTATTTTGAAAGAATAAAGACCAATTAAGATACTCAACCTCACTGTACAAGAGAAAATAAAGAAGAGAGGTTCCTTTCTGGAGTAGCTGTCATGCTCCCCAGGGATGAAGTCAGCTTACCCATCCACATCCTTCTCAGGTGCAACAGCATTGGTTATTTTCTCTGTGTTGATGGGTTTGTCGGAGTCGAGCGGCAGCTGCACTATAAAGCCATGAACAGCTGGGTCTGCATTCAAAGAGGCAATGCACTTGAGCACCTACAACAGCAAAGACCAAAAATCTAATGGCCGATAAACTGAAATACGACTGATGCAAAGGAAAAAACATAATCCTACCTGGATTAAAAGATATGCACTTTATGTTTAGTTTTTCCACCTAAAAGTATAAACCACTTACATTTTTTAGTTAAAAAAAAAAGGTCTAAAAGTCTCTAAATTTAACGTTGTTGTGTTTTAGTTTTCTTTAAAAAAAACCCACAAAAACACCTTGCCAGATTCCAACTCTTTTTTCATGAGTTAATATCGATAGGCAAGTAGTCCTTTTTTTATACAATTACAGGGCAAATATATCTTGAGCTCAACACCAAAGTTATGTATTTTTTCATCACTGGCTATATTACTTACATCAGCTTCCGTTGCTGTGTTTGGCAGTTTTATGTGATTGGCACTGATCCCAATCTGCAAATGAGAGTAACAAGAAATTATCTGATTTCTGAATTGACATCCAATTGATCTGGCTAATCTCTCTATCCAGCTAAATCACAGCTGCATTCTGTCACATTTCCCAGGTCTATCTCCTGCTCCTGAGGCTGCAAGTCCTATGATTTAGAAATACCATCAAAGAAGGATTACTGCTTTGCCTTCTTAGTCTGTCCTTTAACTGTCCTATTCACCTTTTGACATGAACAACATCAACTTTGCTTGACAGAACACTGCCTTAAAATGCCAGCAGAAATGCCAGGTATCACCTAGGGAAAAATGGACTCAGCTGTGCTCCTGCCCTGTTGTAGCATGTAACATTGTACCTGCGACAAGCACAAGGCAACTGCAGGTACAAGACATTCAGGGAAGATAAGGACAAGGCCACAGGTCAGGAAAGACATTAGCACTTCAGACAAATGTAATCTGTGACGATCACACAAAAAGTGGCACCAACCCACACTGCTGTGACCAGAGCACCCCTCTGGGCTCTCAGGTTACACACCTACACTACAACATTTTAACAGAGAACTCAGGCCAACACCAGTTCCTCCAATACTGACAAAGCATAGACAAAATTATATTACTTGCATCTGGTTTTTCATATTCAGAACTGACCAACTGTAAGAGGGTAAAAAGTAGTCCTGAAAGTCCAGGCATTACCTCAGCAGCAGCCTTCAGCTTCATGTTAATGTAGAGGTTCGAATCATCCCGATTTCCAACCTAAGGATGAAAAGACAGTTGAATTACAGCATAGAATAGAGACACAGGCTGAGATGGGCTTAACCCTCAGCTTCCTTGGATCTACATCAAGGACACAGAGTTATTCCTGAATAACTGTAAAACACACTGATAGAGGATATAAGTAGCTGGGGCTAACAGGAAAGTTCTTTCAAGTAAGAGGCAGCTAAAGACAAGTTGTCTGATCTTCTGCACAAACACCATTTGCACCTGTTGAAAAACCTTAGAAACACAGTGTTCTCCAAAGCAGAAAATACTGCCTGCCATCTGATCTGACAAAGTTAAATCCTTAGCTAATTAACATGATCAGCAGGTGCTGATAACATTCAATTATCTAATTAAGGCTTTTAGAAAAGTTGGGCCTCTTTGATACCCAGGAATCTTAATTTTATGCACATGTGTGCTTTGATGGAGACATTTCTTCCACTGTTGTTTTGAAACTTGAGAAATTTTCTGCCAAACAAAAAAACAAAACAAGGACAAAGTGATTGTGATGCACAAAGAGAAAGCAGCAAGTGGAACAAATGCCTGCAGTTTTTGGCAGTATTGGGTGCTTACAGTACAGCTGCATTTCAGGAGACCACTTGCATCATCCAGTATGTTTTGTTAAAGGCAATACTCCTTCTAACCTTAAAAAAATAGGGGACAAATATGGAAAAGCTGATAAGCAAGCTCTTGAAACTCTGTTCCCTGGTACCTGGGAGCCATCCCAGGTTCTCACATAGATTACAAGCTGCAGGGGTGACTGTGCTACCTGATCCCACAGAACACATTGGTTCTTCCTCCCTAGGTATAGATAAAGAGGCTGTCTCCCCGTAAAGTCTGCTGGGTTTAGGAAAAGCTTTGCCTCAGGGCAGAGAAGGAGGAGATGGCAGCAAACACATACTGTGTGAATAAGGAATCACTGACTTCAGGACAAAAAGCCAAAGATCAACTGACTTATTCTCTGAGCTCAGAGGACACCAGATGCCTCCCAAGTAAAGAGCACAGAACGTGTGGGGTGCTACGTATCAGAAACAGCTCATTGTCCTGACTTCACTGAAAAATAGATGGTTGCAAGTATCAGTATGAGGAGGTGAACTCCAAGCCCAGACTGCTTGGCAGCTTACAAAAGTGTCAGAAAGCCAAAGAGCAAACAGGTTGTAAAGGACTCTGAGACAATCCAGGACTGAATACAGGCCCACCATGAAAATGATCCAATAATGCTACAAGACAGCAATTTTTGAAGACAGTTTATGAGGTCAACAGTTCAGCAGCTTTCATCAAAGCACTACTAAATTTTAAATCAAAGACCCTCCTTCCTTCCTTCCTCCTAAGCACCCACAGGCAAGTTTTCTGTAGATACAATCTTCCTAAAGCTAATGGAAAAGAAAACCAGAAAAAAACCCCAAAACACAAGCACAAATTTGTTCCTGGCATCGAAGAGGAGCATGGCCTTTGTGTGCTATGGTGGTATTAGCACTGGAATCCACAGACAGGCACCAAAAGCTCTGCAGGAGCCCAAAACACTGAGTAAGGACAAAAGTCTCTTCTCTAAGCAGCCACTTACATTTCCCTGAATCCTTTGTGGACACACAGTTCCTTCCTGTTAGATGACACTTGCTACTGCTAGTCACCTTCTGACCTAAGCACAGAGTTCCCATTTTTTATAGCTGCAAAAGGAAAATAATTCTGCCAAACACAGGTCAAACCCCTGTACTTGACAAGTGCTTTTTACCTCTGCAAGCATTTCTGTGTAGACTCTTAACACTTACTTCTGAGAGATACCCAGTTCCACAACTGGATGCTATTCCATCCCCTGCACTCAAAGTCATCTTGGCCAAAGGTAGCTTTAGTTTTGTTTGGGTTCCCTCCCCTCCTCTGCCCCTCTTATCTCTCCATGTTTTGACATAACAGCAGACCAAATCACTCAAACATCCCATTTGGAGGATTTCTGGTACAAACACCTCTGAAAGCTGCCAGACTTCAGGGCTCACTCAAGTGCAGAGATTTGGAATAGAGTCTACAAGCACTGCTTGCTCTTAATAGGCAAGCAGCTTGATTTCAACATTTCACAAACACAATGTTCCAACAGAGAGCAGGGTCTGAAGAAAGAAACAAAACAACTGAAAAACCCCAAAACATTTTTGGGCCCTGATACTTGGCAAAAAGACATAACAGGGCTGTGTTACCATCCCACAGAGAACCCTGTTCCTTATAAAATGCTACCAAACTGCAAGGCAGCTTCGATGAAGCTCATCAGCTGTGCCCTTACCACTGCAAAGCAACTCATATTTTCTGTAGTTGTCATTAAAGAAAACAATACCTGCAAAATGGCGAGTCCTGGTCTGAAGCCTGGAAATTTCTCAGTCATCTCAACAACTTGCTGCTTTAGCCTGTCTCTCACTTGTCTGAAGAGTGGAAAAAAAAGGAAAACAAATACAAGGTAGAAATTAATCACAGGGCTGAATTCTGATACAGTGATGGAGTTGTTCTGGTACAGTCAGGAGTTGGAAAGGTGACAGATGGGCAGACTGGCAAACACATACTTGTGCCTTGAGTATACAGCTCCCAGCAATCTCCAAATAAGACTGATGTCCATAAACCACCAAGACTCTCTGGAACCAGTTTCACTCCAACTTATTTAAATAATTTTATTTTTTTAAAGTCCATATTGTGCTTCTTCACCCTCCTCTTCATGCTCTCATGGGATATAAAGATAAAAAAAAAGTTCAAAATTTGGCATGGAAACTCCTGGGATTTCAAACTCCTTTCTCAAAAGGAAATCCTCTTTCCACCTATGCTGTACTAAAATTACCTGAATACCACAGGTACCAGACATCAGCGTCACACAAGCTGTCCTGGTAAAGGATTATGAATCTACAATGGTAAAACTCTGGGAAGTAACTAAACAAGTAGGAGGTATCCAAAGATAGAGCAGGGAGGAGAATGGGAGGTGGACAGAGGTGAGGAAATGTCGCCAAACCCTGGTACATGGCTCAGGTCAACTCTTCAGTAAAGGCAAGTTTAAGGATACAATTGTAAAATACACAACTTCGAAACAGCACTGATTAGTTGTTCTAGTTCAGATGTGAACTCATACCCAGTTTACTATGGAATGTTCTGATAACAAGTACCCAGCACTGAAATCAGCCACAGACAGCTTGAAAGCCACTGTTACCACCTCACCCCAGCCTTGCACTCCTCTCTAATTTCTCAATTGCTGTCTGGCCCCACACGCATGATCCTTCACCAGGGAAGGTGCCAGGCCAAACTGCTCCGTCTCTTCACCAGAGGCAGCCAGGATTCTGAAAGAACTGACCAGTTGTGCCCATTTCATGGGCGTGTGGCACTGGAAGGAAGCTGTGGCACTGCACTCAGAAGCAAAAGCCAGGTAAACAAAACCTCACAGGACACAGGAGGCTTGACAGGTCTGTCCTCTATGTGCTCTCCATCCTGTGTCCCACCCCCTGTTCTCAGAGATGAGAAGGTGCTACCATCACACTCAGCAAATCTACCCTGCACCAAACACCCTTTTGTTTAAAACACAGATGGTCTCCTTGTGCTCATCTACCCTCAGATCAGTATCACCAGGTCTGCTACTTCCCAAGCGGAACCAGACTTCCCAGACGGGAGGAAGTGCTGCTGGTGCTAGTTCATTAAAAATGTGAACAGCAAGGGTCCAGGGACAGAGAACGTGGCTGATGCCAGCTGGGAGGCTGTGACTCCTGCATATAGGGAAACTCCAGGAAAACACATAGCTGGTGAGGCAGCTCTACCCTGCAACTATGAGCTCCAATTTAGAAATGCCAGAGGCAGGAAGACAGGGCAATGGGAGCAGCACACAGCTCTCTCAACCCAGCAGCACTGATCCCAGGGGACAGCTGCAGCTGGCCCAGCTAGAAGCTGCCCTAAGGCTGTTTCAAGTCTCATCTCAGAGGGAGTCACAGCCTCAAGCTACATCCCAAATCATGCATCTTTCCTGCAGCATCCTGAATATCACATGGTCAGAGCTCTGCTGTACCTGAGGAGTGGGTTCAGAGTATTTATAGGTGCTTTCATCTGGCCAGGTGGTTCAAAGTCTCTTAACAAGCTTCAGTGGAAGCAGCAGTTTTCAGCCTTACTCAAGAAACAGTAGTTTTGAGCTTTCCTTTGCCTGTCACCTCTGTAGGAGACTTGACATCAAGACCAGCTGATGAGTTCAGAAAACAGTCTCATAGAAGACCTTATCCCAGTAATTCTTTATGCTTAAGTGACAAAAATGCATCTGCTGGGTAGCAAAATCCCCAAGTGCCTCTCCTTACACTCCAGCTGGAAGCCCCTAGGGAAGGCACCTGAGCTGGCTCATGAGCAGCCTTTAACAACACCACAACAATCTCAAGGAGCATCAGAAAACCCCCTGCATGTGGGCTGTGAGTGGGGGCTGTGGGCAGCTCTCTGAGGGAACTGCTTCTGAGAACAGTCTCTGGTGTTCCAGTAAGGAAAGGGCAGCACTGGTTTGTGGCCACCAAACAAAAAAAAATGCAAACAAGCATGAAATATAATATAATTTATGATGCAACAAAGCCCTCTTAAGGGACAACCAATTAGAGAGGGTCCCAGGTTTAATTATTACTTTTATTCCTGTCTTCTCAGCTGAAGAGAAATGAGCCCACCCAATTTCCTCTGCCCTCTGTGAAGCAAGGCTGTGGTGTGCTTTTACCCCCAGCAGCCACAACTATTCACATGTTACATTGCTGTCGTTTTCTGTAATTAGGCACTAGCTCGTTTCCCCTTCAGCTCCAGAAGAAGGGTAACACACACAAACACACAAATGTAGTGCTGTCAGTGCTGATTTGCTTTAGGAGCCTTGAATCAAGAAATCACTTGTTAGACAGCCACCTAGCGTTGGGTACCACCGCTCTCCAGTGGTCACAAAAACCACAGGGGCAAAGGTTTGAGAGAAAATTCAAGAAAAAAGTAAGATATCGTTGTTTTAACTCCATAGACTCACAAAACCCATAAAAGATAATCTTTGCAAGCCAGCAGCTATTTAGTTATACAGTCTGCAAAATTCTATTGTGGACCTCAGGCCTTCCCAAAGATAAAAGTTCATATTGATAAATCAACACTTTTTTACTAGCTGTATGAAAATTCTTTTAAGTCTTCAAACAAAAAATTTGCAATTCTATGTGGCTGCTTCTCCAAAAGCCTTCTCTCTGACTCTAAGCCCCCTCCTGTGCCCACGTGCCCTTCCACAAACAAACTCGTGCAGCAAACAAAAGTCCAGGGTCCACGCGGGTTAAGGACAGCACATGGTTTTAAGCATACAATGCAATAGCCAGCTCCAAAGATTAAAGAACTTGTTAGCATTTCTTTCTCTAGACTGCAGCAGTGAGCTGAATTTAAATTTATTAAGTGAATTCCCCAGAAATTCAAACAAAGGACAAACCACACTGCTCCAGCTCTGCTGTAAACGGAGAGAACACAGCTCCCATGTCAGCAGAACCCCACACTGTCCTGTGGGATTATGGACACACACTGCTCAGCTGGTGAGCACACACAGCACCATCCTGAAGGTGACACCAGGCTGTGTTTCTGTCCTGTGAGTAACAGGGTCCAGGGTCTATGCAAGTACTGCCAAACACAGGATGTAGCAAATACCTTCTCAGAGACAGTGATGCCCTAGAAGATGCCTGTCCCCAAAGAGGAGGTTTTGGCTTTCCTGCCTGGATCGCAGATTCCCCAAGAGTTTCATAAACATGCAGCAGAAATGCTCCTGCTGCAGCCCTGCAGAAATGGCTGCATAAGGCTGATGGTCCTCCCCAGGTCCTGCACCATCCTGGTCAGAGCTGTTGTCCCTGCAGCCATTCCTCCTAACAGCCTGCAGCACGGCCACTGCTCACCTCCTGTTGCTCCCACGACCAACACCATAATGTGGAAAAACAAGCTTTCCCACCTCGAAACCACCGTGGCACCATGTCCTAGCTCAGGACAACTGCATTATCTTAAAATGCCATGAAGGAGCTGCAAAGAAGAACATCACAGAACATCCCACTTGTACCCAAAGGAGGCACAGAGGAGTCTCTTCTGAGGGAAGTCACAGGTTGGCTCAATGAAGTGGCACTGGGATAGGAAATACCTTGGGAAAGACCACCTGAAGACAATCTGTTGAATTGCTGGCAATTCAACAGATGGCTCCAGTTGCAGGAAGACATCGTTTAGACAACAGAGCTGGAATGAATTCATAAGTCTCCCACCCTCTTGTCTCATGCTCCACCACTGCATGCTCCTGGCACACCCTCATTACCTCCTAGGAAAAATGCCTGCTGCTTTCTACCACTTCCACACTCACAAGGTTTTTTAACCATCTTTTTGGTTGTGTCAGCTCAAATACTTGTATGAGCTCTCTTCAGACCAGATAAATGCACAAAGACATTTCTGCTTTTTTATACGCTTTTTCATCATGTCCAGAACTTCAATCCAAGGTGGGTCTGAGAGACAGGCAGCAATTGTGGCACTTTGCAAATGTGGATGGCTGACAACAGAACAGAGTTTAACACAAAGCCGAGTCTTTAAAACTTAGAAGAGCCTGCCCCAAACAAGAGTTACGATACCATGTTCCCATGCTGCAACATCTATGACACTAATCACGTCTGGTCCCCAAAATGGATACTGCATACAATACCCTACTATCAGGTGATTTAATCAGAGGAGAACACAAGAGCAATAGGTAAGGACTCAGTCCACCTTAGTGGGGCTGCAAGCACTCCAGACAATACTCTTAAGACCGATCTACAATGATTTGTCTTCACAAGGAGTGATATAGAGATTTTATTCATTCCAAAAGGGGACATGGCAGTCCCCACTTGTTCTTTGCCTTTCCCGTAAGCTGGTGCTGATGTGCACACATCACAGATCTGTGGCCCTGTTGTCCACCAGACAGTGTTTTCTCCTCTCTTATCAAGTCTTTGGAGCAGGGTCCCATTTTTTAAAATTCTGTGTCTGCACAGCACTGAACACAAGGGGTTCTTGCTCATATTTGGGGCCACCCAGAGGCACTGGCAGTTCACTTTAACTCAGCCCATCCACAGTGTGGGAGCCTTCAGCGAAAGCCTGAAACATCGTGGGTAGGATCTGGTAAAAGAGAGCTCACAGATCAGGGAATTTTTTCCACTGCAGACTAGATTTACCTGGAGTTTCAATAGGAACTCCAAAAAAAAAAACATTCAAGGCCCAGACTGAAAAGGCTGAGGAGTTGTTTACTGCACTGTGATCTCTAGTGATAAGCTGAGCCTGATCATCATTTTATCAAGCACTTTAAACCCAAAGCACTACCTGGCGCATGCCTAGGGGCTGCGAGGGGTGCCAAGTCTTCCCTGCCATCTTGACTCATCAGCCACTCTTCCAGAGCAGAAATGTTGGTCCACTCCTGGTGCTATCAACCACTTCAGGCCAAGCCAGAGGTGTCCAAACCTGGGCTCTTTCAGATGGGAAAGCCTGAACACACAGCTCACTGCAGTGAACATAAACTGTAAAAGAAGAGCCACTACCATGTTTTGCTCTGAGTTTCTCTTTTAGAGACAGAAACAGAGGTTGTGATTTTTTTCAGGGAATACCAGCAATAAAAGGTGGAGAATACTGTATTTTTATTACCTTCAACCCACCATATCAAGCGTACTTAAAGCACTGCTTCTCTTCCTCTCATTAGTCATTTGTTTACTGTACTGTTACACAATAACTCATTTTTGCAACTCATTTGCCAATGAGGCAAATTTAACTTGTAGCAAAATCTAAGGCAGAACTACTAAACAGCCACTCAGAGTAGTAGAGGAAAGACACCCTGAGATAAATAGCCAACTCAGATTGACGCATAACCCATCCATTATTTAATATATTTCACACACTGTCTAGCCTTCTTGTTTGTACTTACAGAAGCAGCCTTAGAGAGAGATGCATTAACATCATAATCCTACACAGAAAACAATGTCTGCTGTGTTGTCCTTCCCATGCCCAGCCTAACTACATTCTCCATCCTCACAGGTAATACTCAAAGCCACTGAAAATGTCAATTTTCCTTTGTACCTCTTCTGAGCCTTTGAAGACTTTATAAGGTGTGAACTAGTTTTATCACCTCATCAAGTTTTCCGTGTTTATGGAGGCAAGGAAACTCTCTTAAAGTATTTATTCTCTTTGCATGTTTCACAAGAATAAGAATGGCAGTATCTACCTGATTTTTGTTTAAATAGCTGGCATGACCGTGAATTAGGTATTTCTTTCATCTATTTTGAGAAAGGGGTGCTTGGTGCCTGGAGGAGAAAGTTCACAATACTTATGAGCTTTGATTTAAAACACACAGAGAAACCCATCATTACATAGCTGGAACACTACTTGTTTGATTCAACTCATTTGTCAATATTTGACTGAGTTACAAACAAACATTTTTCTCGATTAAAGGGTGAAGTAACAAAATCCACCCCCTACAAGATAGTAACTGAAAGGGTTTTGCAGCTGATGTAAAGTCAGGAACATTCCCTTTCTACAACAGGCAGTTCAGTTGAAAATTCCTAGAAAAACCACATGCCTATCACTTCTGCTGCTGCTGTCAGACTCTTGGCCTGGGGGTGAACTCTGGATAGTGAGACTCCTTTGTACCTCCACTTCTCTAGGGGTCTGGAAGAAAGGGACAGGTGTCTGCAGGGTGGATAGCCCAATTCCTCCTGACTCCTTCAAGTACTCCACTAGGAAAAGGCAGAACTACCTAAGGCCCACGTGGAGCAGGTGATGCTTTTGCTACACTGGTCATAAATACAGCAACTAAAGGACAGCTGGACAACTGCAATTATTTTTCCATTTTGTGGTGTCTTCAGTTCAAGATTTGATGATTCTGGAAGACAGACTTCAGCCAAACACCTTACGAGATGTGCTGGAAGTTAATCAAACCTTTCTCCTGTACATGCCTGTTAAAAGCTCATGCCTCTTCCCAGGTGTTTGCATATCATGAATGTCCCCACCTCTGAGAACTGCTAGTTTATAGCTGCTTCTATAATACAGAAAACAATCAGAAATTTTTAAAAATCACCCCTGTATCTGTAAAATTAACTAAGTAATGCAACATGCCTTGCCAAGGAAGCCGAAACTTTTAACATGAATGATCACTGTACTCAAACTAGCATCTTTCCAGGACCTATTGCACCTCAGGGTGACTTCTACAATAGAAAAGAAACCTGCAACAGGCAAATCATGAAGTCCCACCAGCAGCAGGCACAGGCATTGCAGAGTGTGCTGGCCGCAACACTGCCAAAAGGATCAGGTGGAATCAAGCACGGAAGACAGAGACTGCAATACACAGGTGGCACTGGCCCAAATATTACCAGGTAAAAAACATGCAAGCAGCCTTTCCTCATGGATATTCAGATTCAAGGCACATTAGGCCTACTTTTCAGAACTGCTCCACTGTTGCTTAGATGTAGCTGTGTCATACACAGCAATACCTAAGAGGAAGACTAACTGCTTTGCTGAAGATTGCTTTATACCTTTTCAAATTTACCCTTTCTGTCTGAATTCCCTGGTTATATCAACAGGACGTACCCAATGAACCTACCTAACCAAACCCTGTTTGCTCAGGATATAATAGAACCATTACACTGCATTTTCCCCAGGGATAGGGAAATTTATTTGGCTTTCTTAGAGAGGTGTACATAGAGTGGCAGCAGGGAAAACAACCAAATTAAAAGACACAATGCAAGCTCACCTACACCCAGGGCTTGCCACCTAAGTAAGTGCTGAAAAGTACGAGAACACTTTTTCCGTCAAGGTCTCCCAAATCTTTTAAATAACTTTGGCAGGACACCTGTGAACATTCAGCTACATGTTCTCAAACATGTGGATTAACTTACTTTGTTTTAAAGAGGAACAGTCAATGCCTGTACAGTATGAAAACAGAGCCCATACCTAAAGCACCCGTACAGCCCAGCTGACACGCACAGAAGCTGTAGGTCAGCCAGCGGCTTCACACCTGCCTGGGCTCTCATCTCATCATCTCACCTTATCTCATCGATGCTGAGCGGCCACCAGGTGCTCGCTGGGGCTGGGGCTGCCAAAGAGACCCCACCAGACGCACCGCTGGTTTCTGGGGAGCACTGACAGCACTTTACATTCTCCCTAAGACCTTTAATACTGTAGCTCGTCTAATAACTTCCAGTTTGCAACCAGGAAGAAGCGAGCTTTGGCTGCAATGTAGTGAAAAAGCTTTAGGGTGTCTCCAAACCTGCTTCGTCCACAGAGCCAGAGTAAAAGCCCCCCACAGCCCCATCCCGCTGCCAGCACACCCGGGGCCGCCGGGGCACGCCTCAGCTTCCCGGTTACAGCGGTCCCTTCCCGAAGGGTAAACCCGCCGCGACTCCCAGACTCTCCCGCCCCAGGGAACCCGGCCGAGCGCTGCCGGCAGGGCGTGCGGGCCACTACGTACCCGGAGACAATCTTGCCGCTGAGGATCTCGGCGGGGGCCATGGCGAGGGCCGGAGGGCGGGCGTGCAGAGGCGAGCGCGGCGGAGCTCCCGGGCTGTCTGCGGAACGCGCTGCTCCCGCGGCCGCCCCACTCCCGCCCCACGTGGCCCCAAACTTTCGGCGGAGTGGGGCCGGGGGAGGGAGCTGAGGGTGAGGGGTGCCGGTGCTGAGCTGTGCATGGCGAATGCATTGGAAAATCCCACATCGGTATAAGAGTCATCTGTGATTAGTCCTCTGGTTCTCATAACAGGTTATGCCAAGGGTAGTAGCTAAGAGTGGAATCACAGAATGGTTTGGGTTGAAAGGGACTTTAAAGATAATCTCGTTTCAACCCCCTGCCATGGGCAGGGACACCTTCCACCAGACCAGGTTGCTCCAAGCCCCATCCAGCCTGGCCTTGAACTCTCCCAGGGGTGGGGCAGCCACAGCTTCTCTGGGCAACCTGTGCCAGGGCCTCGCCACCCTCACAGTAAAGAATTTCTTGCTAATATTGAAATCTACCCATTTCCAGTTTGAAGCCATTCCCCCTTGTCCTATTACTACGTGCCCCCGTAAAACGTCCCTCATTTGCATAAAGATAAATAATTTTATTTTTCAGCATTTCAACACATTTGTCCAACATAAAGTCACCGAACAAATGGCTGTCCAGAAAGAAGGCAATGAAGAGGAGGGCAGGACTGTGGCCTAAACTCATAGGAGTTCTCAAGAGTGAGAAACAGGTTCCTAACAGTGGCCTCCAAGGGATGTATTCACACTTAGTAATCCCATTCGAACTGGTGAAGGTGTAGTTTCCTGTCAGATCTGTGCAGTTGTCCACATGAACCGTTATTTACATAACCTATGCTTTTCCTTACTCTTCAGGCCAGTGCATATGTTTTAGGACCTTTCTTAGAGAGTTAGCTGTCAGTGGTTTTCTCACACATATGGAAAACAAGTGATTAGCATCCAGCCAGAGCTGGGGATGGTAAAAGCTGTTAAATATCACCGAGACAGACTTGCCCAGGCAAGATAATGCTGTGGCCTAGAGAACTGTTAAGGAACTCATCAGTGTTCCCTGCTAATGTCTAGCACATGGTTGGAGAACGGGTCCATGACTCAAGAAACTGGTGATGAAAAGTTCTGGGGCAGAGAACTGGCAAGTGGGGATTGATGTTGAACTGACCCCACAGCATTAGATTGCTGTTGGGGAATAGTAGCACATTCCTGTGCCTCTAGTAAACCAGTGCTCTTACTGTTTTGGGACGTAGCAACATCTGCCATGTGTTGGCAGTACAGCAAAGAAATGGGATAATCTCACCGCAAATCATCAAGCTATGGAGAATCGGGATTTGATGCCAGAACAGCAGTGTTCCAGCTGAGAATTTGAGGCTTAAAAGGCTTGTGTGAAGTGCTTTCACACAGATTTTTGTGTTACACAGAATGCATAGGTTTGGAAAAATAAAGTATCTGCTCCAAAGACTTTGCTAAGAAAACTTTAAATCCTGCTACTCCATCATGTAATCAGCTCACAAAGGGATTTGAGAAACTCTCAGATTTTGAAAAGGGAGAAATGCAGGTCTTGCAGCTTCCACCTAGGGCACAGAACTGGAGGATAGAAATATACAGGCCCTTCTGTTTCAGAAGCTCAGAGGCTTTAAGGTTGCTTCTTTGGCATTCTAGGACGGGAATATAAACTGTACATAGTTCAAAACTTGTCTGAGGATAAGGTTTTTGTCCTTTGTGTTTCCTTTCATACACTAAAAGGTGACATTTTTCCTGCTTTTTTCTGCCTTTTTTTTTTTTTTCCCCTGTAGAGGGTAGAGATTGCTACCTTTAGTGATTAAACTACCTTAAGTTAACAACGTTGTAATTGTGGGATTAAAGGTCAGAAATTTCTCTTCAGGAGTGACTTGGCAAAGAGAGAAAACATTGTAGTTTAGGGCTTTTATATGCTAAATTTAAAAATGTAGGAATAAATACAAAAAGCTAGAAGGAACTTCTTTTCCCCCTTTGTTATGTATTCCCTGTATTTCCTGGAATGCAGCAACAGCCACTTGCAGTCAAAACTAAGATTATGCAATTGGTCAAGAGAAGGGATTTTTCTAGGCTGCTTAAAATTCTGTGCCTTAGTTGTTTCTTCTGTTGCCTTTATCTGAGGCCTGAATGAACTCTTGGAGGGGAAAATGACCCAGTGTTAAGAAAAAAAAAACCTCACATAAAATGAACTCCTTCAGCTAAGGACTGGATGAGCTCACAAAAACAATTTTTGCCAAAAATAGACCTGACACTCAGGATTGCAGTGTAAAAATATCAGGCAGGGAAAGAAAAAACAGAAAGCCCTTTTCTTAAAAATATTCAGGTAACTTTATTTGCAGAGTGAGCAGAAGCCATCAGGAGCTGTAGATTCCTACCAAGAGCTGCTAACTTGCATGATTTACATGTGTGTGTGAGCAATAAACCTCCCTTCTTGCTTTTCTTAATGCCCCAGCTCCTGAATAATAAATATGTCATGATGACAGATAAAACTTCAAAAATCATCCAAATTTATTGCAGAAAAGGAACTAAGAATACTTCGAAACAACTTTTTCTATTACTTCTTTAGTTTTGATCCAGATTCTAATTTTCAGGAAGGGACAGACTCATGAATTTTAAATATACTTATGCCAGAAAATCAGACTAACCTTCTTTTGTCAGAGCAGGAAGTCCTTTTGTATTTCTAACTTGTCTCATGTGGCAGTCAAGTTGGGATTGTTCCTCAGAAGTTGTGCACAACATGTCTCTAAGTAAGAACATGTTCTTTAACATTTATTCTTATTTTTCATCCTGAGATCAAAATGCTGGAAAAGGAAAGGGAAAGGAACAGAAAAGGGATTATGTGATGAGAAATGGCTGAGCTTCTGCGCAGCTCATGTCAGAGCCATATCCAGCCCTGAAATGCAGTAAAAAAGTTAAAGTTCCTATTCACGTACAGGAACTCTCAGAGAAACACAGTGGCAAAGGAGACAAATATCGTGAAAATGTTTACAAAGTTGACAGCAAAGATCCATGTTTTATGCATTCAGTACCAAAGCAAACTTACTACCAAATGGTTGTTAGCATAAAGAAGGGTAAAAACAGTTACTTTGGGATAGGCTGGAGCCTCAGTGTAAGAGAGTTCTCTCTGCTCTGAGTGTTGCCCCAGCACAGTTGTTCTCCCTCGTTCACCTCCCTGCCAGCATCCCTGGGTTTGCTTTGGCAACTCCCTTAGTGTGACTGTTTACCTTTGCATCCACCCCCTCTTACCCAACATGTCAAAAGTTATGAAGGTTGCTCTTTAAAAAACCCCTGAAGGCTGCAAAATACATGCCAGAAAGACTTTCAGTGTTACTGGTGAGCTAACAGCTGTGCCTCTGATGACACAAGGCCCCAGAACCTGTAATTTGTCATGAGAAACTGATCCCAAACCATCAAAGTGAGGAAGAACATTAAGCTGTGCTTTACCCATTAAGTGGGATGGCTAGGATAGGACATTGTCTCCAGTAAAGGGGGAGGACCAGAAAAGTTAGATTAGTTTTATAAACCTTGGTCAGAAAAGAGATTTTGAGAAAACCTGTTTTCAGGAGCACACCAGAAAACCAGTGTTAGACTTTGATACTTCAAATGTTTCTGGGGAACTTTTCCTGCTTAGAGATGCCTCACTGAACAATGAGTGACATTACCCAGGAGTGTACCTTTATCTACCATGATGAGGGACACAACTTTGTCACGGGGTAACAGTGACACATTTAAACACATGCTATTGGTCCACTCTCCCTTTGATCAGAGGACGACTGAACTTTGACTTAAGGCTTGAGATTGATCTCAGTGTACGTGCTTTGGAACAGCCCTTATAGCTAAGCTGTGTTAATGAAATAGTAGATGGCTTGAGCTGTGATTTGTTCCATCATAAAGTGTTTCCCAAGTGTAGTTGTCTCCTAATCTGTTTAGCCATATCGTGTTCCATCACTGAAATAAGAAGGTGGTGACACAGCCAGCTGTTGAACAGTCACTACAGAAACAGCTCTCCTGGGTTAGGATGGTGTTTGCTCTCTGGCTTCCTCAGGGTTCCTGGTCTAATGGCTGAACCAGAAGAACAGATACTTGGAGTGCTCATTGTCTACTTCAGTGCAAAAGCAGACAAATTAACCAAATCACTTTCAAGCACAGATTCAACTCCAAGAAACTGGTTTTTTGTAAAACCTGTGAAGGATACTTTCATCATGGCTATTTCTGGCAGGGAGGTAAAGCTGGTTGTGTCCCACAAAGTGGCAGTAACAGACAGACCTCTGAAATGCTTTCTTGGCCCCTGTCTCCAGCTTGCTGATCACTTGCCTACCATGCCAGGGTTTTGTATTGACCATTGTTTATCTGTCACTCTAAAGACAGCAATAACCAGCTCAGATTATCTCTTAATTTCCACTTGTGTTACTATGCCAATGACACAAATTTGTACCTAGTTGCATGAATTTTCCAGTGGCTGCTCTTCTCGTCTTTCCAGCTAGCTTCCTTGTGCTACATCATCTTACCTTCACACAGAGATCTAACAGTTCCCACTGACCTCTTAGGGATCCTGCAGAAGGTCTTGGTAATAGTTTGAAGAATTTTGTGTCACTTGATTCCACCGAGAACAGTGACAGAGTGCTTGATAAATGTGGGCCCTAGGTTGTCCCAACTCTTTGATGTTAAGAGAGAATTCAGATCAAAGAAACCGTTTTCTAAGTAGTTCACTCTCTCACATAGTAACCATTCCTAATACTTCAACAGCATGTTGGGGCACTGTGTGCAGTAAACAACAGCCTAATTCACTGCCCCAACCTGCCTGGTAGTCGTGTATTACCTTATTTTCCAGATAAGGTAGCTGAGAAAGAAGGGAATATTGGTTGCCTAAAGCAGAATACAAATTTAAGCAATGGAACTGTGATTAACTACCTTGACATTTCCACCTCCTCCTAATTCTCTTCGTCTGAAAATTTTTAGATAACAGTGTATGGCTACGGAGGA
>VZRQ01009876.1:66419-327744 GCA_013397975.1 Machaerirhynchus nigripectus
TTTTTTCAACTGCTAAATATCACTAGAAGACTATGAAAAAAGTATTTCCAGCATTTTTCAAATAAATACTTCCAATACCAATTCCACTTTTCTAACTGCATAGGGAGTTGCACACTCTGACACAGGCAGAGGTAGGCCAGGTGAGTTTCAGGGCTGCAGGTAGAAGGATGTCCAGAAGACAATCTTTTCACTGCAGTTTAATCCACACTGCCTCTCAGATAATTCTCCCAGCCCAAGGAAAAACATCCCTGGCAGAGCAAGATTGCAGAGCAAGTTCTATGCCATCTATGCAAGAACTTTCACAGGGTGCTCTCTCAGCCCTGTGAACACAAGCAGATCTTGCTCTTGCAGTAGGAGAGTGAAAAGATCCTATAAAGTCTATGGTGGGGGAAGTCCAAGAAAACAGCTTTCCTACAGACCATAATTTCAGCAAGTGAGACATTTGGAGATAAAAATGGGTATAAATGCACTTCATTTGCACTTCAAACTTGGGTGATGCAGGCTTTGTGCTTCTCTTAATATCCACACACTGAGCAGTGTTTGATGGTGCACACAGTTCATAGTATGAAACAGGCTTAAGGAGTTGTACCTTGAGTGTGCTTGTACTTACAGCATTCCTGATCCCAGTACATGTCCTTTCTCTTTAATTGCCTCTAGACCATAGGACTGCCTATACCAGATCAGACAATAGGTTGTCCCAGCATAGGGTCAGGGCTCTGATGGTGGCCAGATGCAGATGTGTAAGGAGGACTATAGGAACAGGGCAAACAGATGATATTCCTGGTCTCCAACCATTTACAGCTGAAAGAGTTTCTAAGACAAAACAGGATAATGGAATTGGGGCAGAAATAGGGCAAGGTTAGGACAACCAACCATTTGAAGCCTGTGCCTTCTGTTCTCAGAGGTTCATGAGAGACATAGATCCTTTCCTTATGTTATATAATATATAGAATGCCTCAATTTTTCTCACTAGACAAGATCTTTGTTTTCTTCTTTTGCGTGACACCTCTTGACGCTGTGAGTCTGTTGGATAGTTTTAATGGTAAAAGCACTGATGAGGTACCTCTGCATCCTGTAGTGAATTATTTTTTCCCTTATTTGATACATGCATTGTTTTTTCTGTCTCTGAAATATGGTTACATTTGCCCACTGTGCTTCCTTATCTCCCTTTTGAGGTTATTCATACTTAGACTTCAATTTCTCCCAGGTAGCCAGCAACAGGAAATGGCCTCAAGTTGTGCTGGGGAGGTTTAGGTTGGATATTAGGAAAAATTTCTTCACTGAAAGGGCAGTCAGGCATTGAAACAATCTGCCCAGGGAAGTATTGGAATCACCATTCCTAGCAGTGCTCAGAAATAAATAGATGCAGCTTAGGAGTATGATTTAGTTGTGGATCTGGCAGTGTTAGGTCATTGGCTGGACTTAAGGTTGTTTCTTTCCATCCTTAATGGTTCTATGAAGCTTGGCATTAAAAATAAAAATCCGTATTTATCTTCCATTGGCCACGTTTGATGACTGCTATTTGCAATTATAAAGAAACAGTAAGTTGAAGGAGGAAGAGGCCTAACTGAACTGCTATGGAAAAGCAGATCTTTGTACAATGTACAGTTCATTTAAGCACGTGGCCGCACAGATATGAAACAAACAGATTTTTTCCTTGAAGGTCTCCTAATTGAAGTATTTGGAGCTGAGTTTCAGCTTTGTGTGAGCACAGTGGGAAAGGACTTAAAAAGTGTTGATGCACAGCCTTTTCAACTATCTCATTCTTTTTCACTCTAAATAGTATGAATGTAATTGAGCTCAGTGAAACCTTGTTCCACAATCATTTATATATGTGCCTATATGCACGTGCCTGTATTTCCCAGTTTGTATCCCTTATATAAGAGACTTTTGTATCCCCCAAATTTTTCAGTTTCTAGTCATAGTGATCATGTTACTGCCCTTTCCTTTTGCCTAAGAGCTGAGTGATTTGTCTGGTATTTACACCAAGAACTGCTCCATTTATAAATGAGGCAGAGCCTGGTGAGGCACGTGGTTGAGAGACACATTGCTAATGTTTGCCCTGAAGCTGTGGAGTGTGTCCCTTCCCTCATGCTCAGCTGCATCAGGGAAGAAAAGCAGTGAATTAACCTCACAAGTCTGCAGAGCTCTAGTGCCTGTCCTGCACATCTCTGGGAGAAAGATTTCTGGAAAGAACAGCAAGGCTTGCTTATGCCTGCTGCTGTGAGCTCTCTCAGAGCTTTCTGATTCATTAACCAGCTGGAGATCTTGTTAGAAAGTCTGTGCCATGAAATGGTCCATCCTTTGCTCCTGTCTTCAAGACCTTTAAATAATCCTGCAGGGCAGTGGTAATGTTTTGTCCTATGTCAGCCATAGCTGGCAAAAAGCACAATAAGGACCTTCCTGGTCCTCTTTATTGTTTTGAAGCTTTGCATTTTGACATCTGTAGCCTGAGCATCCTGGTGCAGATGCTTGTGTGTGTAGTAATTCTGCTCTGGAGCCCCAATGTTTTGCAGATAAAAACATGATGAGCCTGTGCTCCTGGGACAGAGACAGTGGCTGGTGCTGCCTGGGCCCACAGGAAGATTCAGAGGCTGTAGACTTGCAGTGGAATGGAAATATGGTGAGCTCAGCAGGGAGCAGTCTGCTTGGCCTATGATTCTTCTTCATGTCCTAGAAGCCAGGAGAAGAAAATGAATAATCCTTCCAAGAGGAGCTGTGCCAAGCTGGGATGTTACTGGTGTCCCTTGTGCCCGCCAGAGCAGTGTAGGACTGGCAGGCAGATTCTGAAGGAGACTGAGTCCCCATATGAATCATACAGGATCCGCAAAGACAATATTGTAGCAACGAGTGAGACAGCTGATAACAAAGAAAAAAGACAAACAGATTGTGCCCTGAGACCTCTCCTGCAGTGTAACATTGACACGGGTGCAGGCGCTGACCCTGTGGACATTCATAGTGGGATGTCAGTATAGGAATAGATAAGCTGTATCTGAGTTGCTGCCATAGTTTAGAGCAGTTTAATTTGAAATGTGCTTACTAGCTGGTGTTTCTGGATGGCAGGGGTGCACAAAGCATGCTCTGCTTCAGGACTCTGATGAAAATTTCTTACTTCTTTTCCTCAGCCTTGGAAAAAAAATTAAGCAGAGAGCCCCCCACAGCCTGCCATCCACAGTGATGTTGAGTGCCCAAAAATGGCTTTGAGTTCAAAGGATCAGGTCTTGAGGATGGACTAGAAGAAAGACATCTTTACTTCTACAGCCATCTGTTACCCATGGCCCTATGTGGGGAGGTTTGTGCCCCCATGTCACCTTCCCAGCTGTGGCTGCAGTACTGTTCCATCTCCTGCTTTCCACAGAGATCCACAGCTCTGCGAGAAGAAGAGGAGTATCTCAGAATTTGTTGGGTGGAACATGGGTGGTTCTGTTTCTATTGTTCGTGCAGGAATACTTTTCTGGTTTGGGAAAACTTTGTAATATGTTTTTGGCCAAAATTCCTCTTGAATAATTCTGGCTTTGCTGGATCCAAGTGCTGTTGAAATCAGTGAGGTTAATTCTGTGCCTGTTGGTTCAGGAAATTTGTGTGTCATCATGCCTGCACCCCTTTATCAGTGGATTTCTCTTGACGTGTGACATTATTGTTCATCACCATTGATGTTAGCAACATTATTGGCATTTTAAGAGTGAAAAGAACAAAAAATAATAATTTGTTGTCCTATAAAGAGAAACCACCATCCAGGCCAAGGGCTTAGATTTTGTTTAAAAAGTCTGTCAGCGGCATTATTAACATAAATATTTCAATTGATTTTATGTAGATAACTTTTTTTATTTGCATCAGTAACAGAGTTAAGCCTTTTAAACTCAGCATATTCAGCCGTGCTACTGCTGTACATCAGGGCTGGATTACTGGGAGTTGGGGGAAGCCTCTCTACTCCTGTGACATTGACATCTCTCACAACTGCAGCTGAAGAACCCTGAATTCAAGCTAAAAGTGATTCCACGCTGGAATTGAATTGACCAATCTGTCAATAACCTAAGGTGCTAGTCAGAGAGGAAAGGATTCACTTGGGATGCTTTCTCTTGCTGCATATGGGGAAGCTCTAGTGTGGAGCAGGGGTGTGAATCCTGAGAGGTCAGGGGTCTGTGTGGTTGCAGGCAAGAGTCTGGGCATGAAGAGCTGTGTGTGCATCTGCACTGCCCTCAGCTCATGTCTCGGCAGCTACAACTCCTTCCCCACCTCACTGCACCCAGTGTGAAGCATTCCACAATTACCTCTTAGATATAAGACCTGATGCTGGTAGCTCTCAGTGTGAGGTTTATTATCTCTTATTTAAGTGTGATTATTATGAGGGGAAGAACATCCATGTTAGAACTAAAATTGCTTACAAACACAAACATACACTCACACTTTCCTTTAGTCTCTGTGATTTACCATTCTCAATTGCTCCAGTGCTGCTCAATGAGCTGGAAAAACAGTTGGGATATGGAGCTTGGCTTTTGTCCTGGCTGTTTCCCACCAGTACCCATCTTACAGATGATGCAGGCTTAGACTTGGAAGATTTATAACGTGGTATAACAGAGGGCTTCTGTGAAGGAGAATTGGCCAATTTGTCTGCTTGCCATTGGCCATATGACATCCCTTGAAAGGCCTGGGAAGTAGGGAATGGAGGAGTCTGGTGGGCTGCTGGTGTCCTGCCAAATTGCACTGAAGGGTACATGTGGCAGAGCCTGTGCTGAGCATCTGGATGAGCTCAGGCTTTCTTTCTAACTGTCACGAATATCACCATGACATAAACGTGTGCTTCTGAGCTTGGACTTGAAACCAGGCAGCTTGACTGCAAGATGAATTTGGGCTTAAAGCTGAACTTAGAGTGAGTGAACTTGAGTAGTGGGTGACCTTCTCTGGATGCCAGACACCCACCAAAGCCTCTCTCACTCCCCTCCACACCTGGACAGAGGAGAGAAAATGTAATGGAGGTTCATGAGTTGAGATAAGGACAGAGATCACTCACCAAATACCATCACAGGCAAACTGGACTCGAATTAGAGATATTAATTGAATTTATTACTGACAAAATCAGAGTAGGATAATGACAGGTAGTATAAGACCTTAAAGACACCTTCCCCCCACCTTTTTTTTCCTTCCCAGCTCTACCTCCTCCCCACGAGCAGCACAGAGAGATGGGAATGGGGGTTACGGTCAGTTCATCACATGTTGTTTCTGCCACTGCTTCAGGAGAGGAGTCCTTCCCCTGCTCCAGCATGGTGTCCCTCTCACGGGAGACAGATCTCCATGAACTTCTCTGATGTGAGATCATCCCATGGGCAGCACTTCTCTCCAGACTGCTCCAGAGTGGGTCACTCTTCCATGGGGTCAGTCCTTCAAGGATGGGCTGCTCCAATGTAGGTCCCCCACAGGGTCACAAGTGCTACCAGGACACCTGCTCTTGTTGGCTCTGCTCTATCCCTGGGTCTGCAGGTCCCTGCCAAGACCCTGCTCCAGCACAGGCTTCCCATGGGGTCACAGCCTCCTCTCAGACATCCCCCTGCTCTGGTGTGGGTCTCCTCCAGGGGCTGCAAGTGGATCTCTGCATCCCAGTGGACCTCCATGGGCTGCAGGGGCACAGCTGCCTCACCATGGGGTACACCACGAACTGCAGGGGAATCCCAGCTCTGGTGCCTGGAGCAGCTCCTGCCCCTCCTTCTGCACCGGCCTTGGTGTCTGCAGAGCTCTTCCTGTCACATATTCTCACCCTGCTCTTCTCTGGCTGCAGTTACATCTTCACAATAACTTATTTCTTCTTCTGAAATATGTTATCTCAGAGGTGTTACCATCATTTCTAATTGGCCCAGCCTTGGCCAGCAGCACGTCCAGCTTGGGGCTGCCGGGGATTACTGGACATGGAGGAAGCTTCCAGCACCATCTACAGAAGCCACCCCTGTACCAGCCCTGCTACCAAAACCAGGCCTTTCAAACCCAATACAACAAGTCCATACTAAACCTCCCAGCCCATGGTCTTTTGTGTTGATCACTGCAGTCCTCTGGGTTAATGGAAGATCTGAGGACAATTTGCTCTAACAACTGCCAGCTTTGGCACTGTGCTTTCTTTAATCTAAAATTTAAGGTGTTTGAAGCCTTGTTAGCAAGAGTACTTTCCAGGTTTTTATGGGAACAGTTCTCTCAGGTGCCTACTGAGTATTTCTTCCTTGGTTAGTCAGAATAGTCCAGACTGGAAGGGTAAACATATGAACATGAGCCAGTGTCCTGTTTCTACAGTGCTCCCTGTAGCTGTACAATCAGGAAAGTCTGAAAGGGAGTGTCTTCAAGCGTGAAGAAATTAGAAAATGTGGGCATAGTTCAAGTGTCCATGCCTCCCTGATGCTTTCTAAGGAAGACAGGGTGAACTCTGGAGCTTTTACCACTTCTTATGTGGAGTTGGCTGCTACACGTTAGGAATTTGATGGTATTGGTGGTCCCTTCAGGAAATCTATTCCCAGAACCACCAGTTGAGAACAATGATTCCTGGCCTTATTTTGGCAAGCTTTGGTAATGTCTTTCTTCTTATCAGTCCTGACCTCTGGATCCAGCTGATCTCTCTGCTGTTTTGCCAATAGCTGAGGCTGGAAGGCACCTCTTGAGAACCTCTGGGCAAACTGCTCTGCTCAAGCAGGGTCAGCCAGATCAGACTGCCCAGAACTGTGTCCAGTTGGGCTTTGAAGATCGCCAAGGATGCAGAGCTTGTAGCCTTCCTGGGCAACCTATTCCAGTGTCCAGCCACCCTCACATCTCCTTTATTGTTGTTGCTTTTCCCCTTTTGATTCAGCGATTGCCTCCTGGAACCACTTGTGCTGGACTGTGCCCTCTGCTCTGGCCATCTCTAACACTTGCACATCTCCCTCCTCAGGCCCACCTCATGTTAGGAAGTTCTGAGCCAAACCAGAACAGGTGGTAATCCCACCACAGGGCAATATTCCTAGGAAGCTTTTCTTCTTGCATACTTGAATGTATGCTTTGACCGGTCAGGAAACAGAATTTATTTTATAAACCCAGATCATTGCCTATCAATAAAGCCTTTCTGAGTCAACTTTACAGAGCAGAATGAGCAGTTAATTAGTACGTGAAAAGGACAACATAACCTCCTATCAGTTGCTTCTTGTAAAACTCTATACTTTTGTTTTCTTTTGTGGGATTTGTTACAGCAAGGTTGCTATCGTCAAGGAAAGAGGCTAAAATTCAACTCAGTCTGATTACTTTTTAATCTAGAGTTAACTAAAGACTTCGTACACCCACATTAGGTGCCCAGTGAGAGCTAATGTTTCTGATGGGAGGAACAGGGGTTTTCCTGAAGATACAGGCAGCAAATTGCTGCTCATGACAATGCTGAAGAAAAAAAATTATGTCCCATGTCCCGGAATTAGCAGATCTCAAACACTTCCTTATGGCAGGCTAAGAAATGAACAAATAAAGAGTTGAGTGATGTGAGGAGTACCCACACCAAACCCCATCCTTGGGCCAACCATTCAAACTTTGACCGAGATAAAAGGCTAAAAAGTCCCTTGTTTGGTTTTGGGTGTCACTCTGCTGTAGCAGGATCCTAGGATAGTGCTGTTCCTGCTGTGGTGTTGTGATGGAACACACTGTGACATCCCAGCCCACTGAAGTGGGTGGGAATCTTGCCATTTGTTCTGTGACTGTCAGTGACTTCTGTTATCACAGGTGATGCAATATCTGTGGTACAATGAGACAAATGTCACAATGTAGGCGCTTGACCCTGTGGAAGAAAAAAAAGCAAACAAACAGTAACAGTAGCTGCCAACCAAGGCAAATAAAGACTTGGCGGAAGGTATGTTGCTCAGGATTTTTTTTTAACTTTGTAAAAGTGTTCTGGACGCACACAGAATTTCTATTCTTGTTAATTAGCTCTGAAGAAGAATTAGTCATCTTTTCTTAAATAGTGAGAAACATTTTGGCTATAGCACAAGTTCAAAGTAAATGGTCCTCACACAGCAAGAGCAGGAATGGGTGCTTCTTTCCTGGAGAAATATGAATTTCACAAATACCTTACTTAATTTCACTCTGTGACGTCTTGTTTGGGTTACCTCTCAGCTATGTCCATAGGCTGTTCTGTGTGGGCCAAGCCCTCTGAAAGCCAAGGGGCCAGCTGAAAGCAATCACTCAAATGTGGTTTTAGACTTTCTGAATATGTCCCTGACTGCACAGGTATGGCACATGCTGCATCTGGTAATGGTGAAGGTCAGCACAAGCTGAAAATCTGCACAGAGCAGAAAGGACATTTTAAGCTGTGTGTAATGAATGTCACAAGCTCACTCTCTCTGTGCTTTCCCACAAAACCCCAAGAGCTGTATTTAAACAATCCTGAAGGACTCTCTTGGTAAAAGGCAGTGCTGTTGCTTCCAGTCCCGAGGGAGCGATGGATATGAACTGAACCTTTCCCCACCCTCTCATGACAAGTGGCAGTGGCAGCACATGCTGAACACATTCAGACAGTGGCAGTATTCCCAGTGAAGCACATGCTCCCCTGAGCTTCAGGAGTGGAACTGGCTGGGCCAGACAGCATTTTGCCCAAGGCCTTCCTGTGCTCCCAGTTCTACTTGGAGGAAGCCAGTTATTTATAGAAAGCAATGTGAGTTCTCCTGTATCGGTCTCTTCCTTGCAAACTATTGCTCTTCAAGAAATGTTTTGGTAGTGCCATGTCCTGCAAGTGGTAATATTGTCAGAAGTCTCTCTTGAAAGAGTCCAGATATCCTGCAGCTTTTTGGGAGAGTCCTCTACACCACTCAAAAAAAAAAGGGGAAGCATGTTAGACTGAATTCAACAGCCTGTGAATTAAATATAACCTGCCACTCAAGCCTGTTTTATGAATATTTATAATTTCCATTATTTTGAACAAGAACTTTGTGGATCTAACTGTTTATTCTGCCATTTGCCCTAGTACCAAAACCAGTCACGGAATTAATCTGGTAAAATCGAAAATGGTAAAAGGCAAAGCAGTTTCCAGGTGCCTGATGTGAGATCTTTAGACTGAGAATAGATAACAGAGTGTTTTTTCTTGTGAGATGACCTGCCTTTTGTTTTCTCCTCAGAACCCGTTCTATAGCTGTAAGAATAGAATACGTTACACACTTTTCCATCAGAGTATTTCAGTGCTGCATTTGCACTCCAGCATGTAATAAATATGCTCCACTGTACACTGAATTTAGTGACCACATGGCCCTTGCATGCCAGAGCCTGGAAGACTGGACCCGAGGCAGATGCTCAGCTCGGGTCCTAAATAGCTCGGGTCCTAAATTGCTCGGGTCCTAAATTGTGCAGCTAAAGCTGTTATTCAGATATTTGACACGAAGGGGAGCTCTGGTAACAGAGAAGAGAAACTTGCCCTGCATCATCTGCGGACACTGAACGGGAAAGGATGGTGTAAGGCTGCTCCCAGCATTAGTCTGGTCCTACGGCTTTATTTGCAAAAGCTAAGTGTATTTATCTCATTTGTTAATAAAGAGCTCTTTTTGTGCAGGCAGCTAAAGCCTCTACAGCTGGTGAGATAATCGCCTGAGTCTGTGTGCTGTGGAGCTCCTGCCTGTCTGTCTGAAGACAAAAGATTTCTTTTTGTCTTTCTCATCTTTCAGGTTTCAGCCCTGCTTCTACTGACTACAAATTAGTTCAGTCCCTATGACTCCTTGGTTTGTGCCAAGTCTAAAAAACAGGGTACATACTTTATTAAGGTCCTGTTATAAAATGAGCTCATATGTATTGTCCCGTTGTTCTTAACAAGAGAAACAAAATAATATCATTTAATTAATTCTTTTCTGTTTTCCTACGGGCAGAATAAAGGCAGAAGGAAAGTTAAAAATTTTTGGGGATTGCAAAATAATTGTCAGGGAGCAGCAAGGGCTGGTTGCTCCATAAGGGAAGGTGAGGCAGGAGCAGAGGGTGATTCCAGCCTGGTCGGTGTCCTCATTGGTGGCTGAACTTAGAATCACAGAATGGTTTGGGTTGGAAGAGACCTTAAAGACAATCTTGTTCCAACCCCCCTGCCTTGGGCAGGGACACCTTCCTCTAGACCAGGTTGTGCAAAGCCCCATCAAACCTTTGAATCCAGGCATAGGGCATCCACAGCTTCTCTGGGCAACCTGTTCCAGTGCTTCACCACCCTCTGAGTAAAGAGTTCCTTCCTAACATCTAATCTAAATCTCTTCTTTTTTAGTTTAAAACCACTGCCCCTTATCCTATCACTATCTGCTTGTGTCAAATGTCACTCTTCCTTATTTTTATTACCCCCTTTAGGTACTGGAGTGTGCTCCAAGGTCCCTCTGGACCCTTCTCTTCTCCAGGCTGGACAATCCCAGCTCTCTCAGCCTGTCTTCATAGGAAGTATGTCTTCATGTTTTTAGGTCCTGTCTGAACATGGTGGACAGAGATGGGTGATGGTAACAGGGTTCATCAACAGTCCCAGACCAGGCAAGTAATGAACCAAATCCAGGGTCCAAACTGGGATCAGGAGCAAATGGAGACAGGGTTATAGACAGGGTCTACTACCTGGGTCCAAAGTCCATCTAGGATACAGGGACAAAGATAGGCTGCAGACAAGCTAAAATGTGCATTCTTGGGGTCCCTCCACCTACAGCACACCTCTATGGCCTGCCCAGGACACCGGGCCTGAGAATGGACTGGGGACATGTTTGAGTGTAACTCAGCTTGGGCAAGGGCTGCAGTCCCTGATGGGCCTGCTCAGGACTGTTCAGGTGTGGTGCAGGGCCAGCAGCCTCCCCTTCCCTCAGAGGGAGGGGCAGGGTCCTGCGTTTGCTGTGGGACAGCCACCAACACAGCACGTAATGAACAGCCTGCCTGGCAGCTGAAAGCAGCCTGCCTTCAGAGGGAGATCTATAAAATAAATATTGATATGCTGCATGGTGGTTTACAGATTCTTCAGAGACTTGGTGAAGTAGGGGAAAAAATCATCATTTGGGCCTTCTGTAAGATTAGTTTTAGTCATGATAGTGAAAAATGATTATCAATCATGGCTCTTCTGGATTTTTGTCATTGGGCTTTTAAAGCACTACAATCTGTATTGCAGGCTTTCCCTAGCAGCAGCCTGAATGCCAGAAATTATATCCTCATTTATGCCCACATGATAACTTGCTTAATACGTCTCATTTGCATTTCACCTGAAGAGCACAATTCATGAGAAACAAACTCTTATGCTTTTTGAAAGAGTAGGACTTAGTTCTTTTACAGAAGGCAGTTTGTTTTAACTGCACCCTTCCTCCAGCATCTGGAGAGGTTTGAGCAGGGTATTAAGCAGTTTACCTCTTGGTATGGCAGATCATTTGTTGATTGATCACTTGCTATACATTTGCATGATGAACTGGCTCAAGGTTAAGGAATAAAAACCCTTTTCTTGTTCTGCCTGAATTTTCAGTTCAAAATTCAAACAGCCCAGGTTGAATTTTCATAGAATCATAGAATATCCTGAGTTGGAAGGGACCCATGAGGGAGGATCATTGAGTCCAACTCCTGGCCCTGCACAGAACATCTGGAGAATCACACCATGTGTCTGGGAGCGTTGTTCAAGCACTTCTTGAGCTTCTGTCACACTTGGTGCTGTGACCACTTCCCTGGGGAGTCTGTTCCAGTGCCTGACCACCCTCTGGGTGAAAAACCTTTCTTCCAGCCTAAACCTCCCCTGATGCATCTTCAGCCTGGGTCCCATCGCTGGTAACTAGAGCTGCAAACTTACACAGTTCCTGTTATCTTTTATATTATTGTGGCCTGGTAGCCCTTATCTCCTCTGATGTCCAGATTGCTTAAGGAAGCTACTGCTCAGTGTAAGGGTCTCACCAAAAGTTTTTATTTCTGAAAGACGTGTCTAGAGCCTGTAATCAACAAGATGTGATGGTTTCTTGCTTAACTGGTACTGTCTTCATCACATTTAGGAGGTCTCTGACATTTTCCTGTTGGTCTTACAATCCTCATGTTTTGTCAGGTTGAACTGTGTGATTGGATGGGTAGCAGATAGGGAGTTAATGGTGTCTGCATGAAAACCTGTTTAGTTCTTCTAGAAAATAAGAATTTTACCTATGAATTAGGTTGCTTGTGTCTTCCCTGTTTTAGACATCCTGCATTTCCACTAACACACCTCTTTCCTCTGATACTAAACCATGATTACTTGTTCCTGTTATATGGATTGCACCTGCCTACTTAGCAATTCAGATACTTCATTTCACCTTATGATTTTGGGTTTTCTGCAATCTAATAATTCTTTTCATAAGTATGTAGCTACATTTAGATTCGATGGAGAATTTCACACCCACAATGTCCTAGATTAAACTTGTATATCATCATAGAAGTCAGAATTGCACTGTTTTTCTTTCTGGCTAGCTGGTTGTCTCCTCTGTTAGATTAGCTTATTGGAAAAGATCCCACAGAGAAGCAGATTTGGTTTAGAAAATGAGACCAGTTTTGCCCTATGGGCCAAAAAAATCATGGATCATCTGCAGCTGCTCTTCTTTCCACTGGCCAGTGGATATTATCAGACTGGCTGAGGCTGGTGGGACTCAGCCAAACTTGATCCCAATAGAAGTGACTTTTAGATACTCAGCAAGTGAAGAAAGCCAATCTATTATGATATGACACTGGTCAAACTTCATCAAAAAAATGCAGCCAGGAAATAACTAGGAGTGACTGATTGGATTTTGGGTTCAGTAATGTGCTAAAACAGATTAGAATTTCAGAACAATTGCAGTAGATCTAGCAGATTCATGCTACATCAATTATACAAAGATATGATAAGGACTGGTAATTTGTTCCCTGGAGACTGTACCAAGCACCTTGCACATGCACGGATTGGAAGTCATTAGCTCTCACTCCAATGAGTGCACCAAAAGTATAGCAAATAATTGATGGAGGGAAAACATCTATCAAAGATTGTATTAAAAAAAAAAAACAAACAGAAGAGGGGGCACAGTCATACATAATCACAGTTTCTCATTTTTTACATGAAACTGTGATTAGTTTAAAAGTACCTACTTCTGACACCTGTTTCCATGACAACAGGAGCAGCAGCTAGAAATGGCATCCTTGGAGTTCTTGTTGGTTGCACAGGCACAGGAAACTGGAGATATTGTATACAGGCATTGGGACCATTCAGCAGAGTGTTATCAGGAGAAGAGGAAGGTTTCATGGTGTGTTAAAATCCCTTAACACACTTATAGAAACTCCCTACAGCTAATATTATTGTTATTCTTTTTAAAAAATTTTAAAAATTAAAGGTAATTTTCAATTTAAAGCTAAAATTATCAGCGAGGAATACATTTTGCCTTGAAAAATTGCACCTCTCAAGCAGCTAATAACATGAGGCTTGGAAAAGAAACACTAAATGTAACAACATTATTACATTATTCTGTGCCTCTGAAACTGCGTGGTAGACACTTACTTGCCTTTTATCACATCCTTTCCTTAATGGTAATGCATTACATCTAATTTCAGTATGTGCTGGCAAAACATCTTTTTATGTGTTGCTGAATCATATATTTACTTGGAGTTTGTTACAATGAACAGTCTTAGATTTCTGTGTGACTTACCTAAATATTTTCTTAGACCAGAAGTGTTTTGCAATTGAAAACTTAGGCATGAATTCCTACTAAGTTGGGCAATATTGGAAAATCTGGAAAGGAACACCACCAGCATGATGGAGTGTTCTAGTTCTGTGGAAGCTGTTGTTCACATGTCTTCCATGTAAAATGGATGTGTGGGCCATTTGTGTAAAATTTCTGAATGTTTGCAAAGTATCAGATCTGAGCAGCCCTGGACTAAGCATGACAGCTTCCTATTTCTTCCACAAATTCACTTTCTCTCCTAACAAATGCAGTCTGTTCCTTCATCCAGAAAGTGTATTAAAAAACCATGATTTATAAGTCCTAACACCTATGAGTTAATAAATAGTTCAGAATAAAGTTCTACTTAGAAAAATGTCTTGTTTCTAATGTTGATCAGTAATTGATGCCCAAGAAAAAGTGTGAGGAAGGGTTCTTGTATGGAGTGATCCTTCCTTGCTATGACTACTCCTGGCAATCATTAAGCTAAGTTTAGTTTTTGTGTGAAGGTATAGAACCCTTTGTATACAGTTGCAGGTACTTACTTGTGCAATCTTTTTTCCTGAGCTCATTCTTCAATAATCTGCTGCATGCCACGTTTAACAGGATTGAGTTAATTGGCAACTTTTTATTTCCCAAAAGAAAGAACCCTCAAGAAAACGAGGCACAAAGCCTCGGGGCTGCAGGTAACTCATGTACATGCTGCTTTTGCAGGGAGAGATTCAACAGCTTGCAGTTGATGCAATTCCTTGCAGTAACAAAATATTCCTGACCTTTTATTGATCACTTTTATTGCTATTACGGTTATTAACAATTTGATTGCACCAGTGGTGGCACGTGGTGCTCCAAATGGAAGAGAGCCATGAGAACCCATCAGGATCCAGCCCATCCATGATGTGTCTCTGCCAGGAGATAGGACAGAGCTCACACCTCACTCAGCCCCAGCGCAGATGTTCTGGGGCTGCAGGGAGTGGCTGAGGGACGTGCGCTGTGATGGGATTTGGAGTATGGTTACCCCTGGAGTGACAAGATGTGAATCATCCAAGCATTTCTTGTGATCACTGTCCTAAATGCCATGAGTAATAATTCTGATCAGTGACGTTTTTATTCTTTCAGTGTCACAGTGCCACTAGGCAGGTTTCAGTGGTGTTTCAGAGCCGATGATGGTGGGTTAGAGACTCTCTTTTGATAGAAGTCTGGGACCCTTCCTGGGGACTTCATTCTGCATTGGAAGCTGCACCATGAGGTTGAACTGGGGGCACTGGAACTTTGCCCTTCTACTTGTGATACAGAATTCGTCATCTGATCACAAGCTCTCTTGCTCCCTTCCCTACCCCTGGGGTGGTACATCAACACAAACAATGCTGGCAACCTCTAAGAGTGGGACATATGAAGAGACAGTATGACAGGCTGGTACTGCTTAGATTCTGGCTAGAACATGGAAGGCAGCATGGGAGGTATACAAGATACTCTTTCAAATATTATCAGAGTATGGATACCTCATAATTTGGTATTCAATGGTATCATGTGCATTTAAGAACTACTGTGCTACCAAAATATCAAGGGATTGCCTCTGACTAATAGAAGTGACTGTGAGATCAGTATGTGAACAGTTTAATTTACTGCTTCCTCTAAGGAGATGCAATTCGAACAATGTTAAACTCTCAGCACTCACCAAAGCAGTATCTTAACATGCATTTTCATATGTTTTAATCAAAAAACAACTATTATGGACTGTCATGTATAGTCTTATTATACTTGGGAAAATCTAGACTCATAGCCCTCACACACAGGCTATGCTGCAGCTCATTGTAAACAAAAGTAATTATTCCTTGAAAAGTTTTCCCAACTTAAACCAGCTTTCTTATCCATAAGAAGCCAATAAATATCCCACAGATGTGCAATTTTAACTTTCTTGGTATTTGCTTATCCCTAGATACCATTTTCAGCCAATTTTGTTCTGAAGAGTGCTCATTCATATTTTATTCTTGATATCCCTGTAGAGGGAGAGAAAGAAGAGCAGCAACAGCCTAAGAAGAATCCGAGGAGCCATAGGCAGGTTATCCTCTTACATGACGTTAATGGCAAGAGGATCTGCTGGGATTTCAGCTTAAAAAGGTGAGGGTATTCAAGTCCCTCTTTATTTGCAGAGATTGTGAGGGGAATCATTGCAGCGACTTGCTGTGGCAGTTTTCATGGCTGTGCTCCTCTGTACTGCCAAAGGAAAGAAAATTTTGTCCATCAGACAACTCTTTCCAGAGGGGACATGCTTTTGTTATTGTCTCTGGTCAGATCCACCTCTCATTTAGTAGATAATAAGGAAACTTTTGTGCCCAGCTCAGAAACTCCAGCAGATGTGGAGCTTATTTCTGTCACTGGATGCAACTGACTTTCAGCTGAAATCATGATCCTTCAGGGTGACAAGGACTAAGCACACACTCCCCGCTGTGGGGTTTTGAAGTCTGGAGGCTTGGCTGTTGAGGAGGTGAGTTGTGATATCCAACTGTGGGTGGCATTCAGGTAAAGTCACAGGTGAACTTAGAGCCTCATGCTCCAGCTTTGTAGTGACGCTCAGTAAACACACCCGTAGGCATTAACAGCTGAATGGAAATGTGAAAACATGCTCCTTATCATCCCTCAGCTATTAATGCCAACTCCCACCTGAGACCAGTGCTTTCTAAGAGTGGACAAGTGGATTTAGCCGTGGGTTAGTGTTCCAAATCTTCCTGGACATGCAGTACATCCGCAGTCATGCTGTGTCTGGGACCAAGACCTCAGTAGGTGTGATGAGAGTCAACAGCTCCTCCAAGAAACCAGTAGTATCTCCTCTATAAATTTGAAGCAATATGTCTCCCTGCCTGCCTGAAGTGAACTCTAGCTAAAAAAAATGACAATGCAGGCAGGGCATCCATGGTACACATTTTTTGTGCTGAAATAAAAGGTTCTAGGAAAACCTTTTGAAGCATTATGTGCATGGATTCCTCACTGCAGCTGACATGTTCCTGTACAGTAATTTCCAGCTGGTGAAATGTCCCTAGAAAATACATCCTCACCAGCTGCTCCAGGTCAGAGTAATCAATGGCATCTCAGAGGTACAAAATAACACCTTTGTTGTTGGCTTGCCACTCACTTGTTATATCCACAAGTACATTAAAGCTTTTTGTAAATAATGAAAGGAGTTTGCTATTGAGTGACAGTGGTGTTCCCATATTGCATTATATCCTGTTCATAACTTTTATTCCCTGACTTGAGCCTTAAGTAGGACAGCAAAATGTGTCACTTTCCTTGCACATCTGCCTTTTCTAGCTCTGTGATTCACAATACCTTGAAAGAACATTGGCTGCAGAAGACCAGCACTGCACTCTTTAAAAGGCACTGACTATCCAGGAAATTAAATTTAAAGTTAGTAGAGAAGCTAAAGTGACTGTATCTTGAGAAACAGAGTAAAGTGAACAAGCAGCAGCAGCTGGCTTCATTGAACAAGTGATACAACAGAAAAGGAGCAAATTCTTCTTAAATATCTCTCCTGATGGCTATCAGTTGGTTACCTCATTGTGAAACTATGTTATTTAGCAATAAAAGGAAAGCATGATGCTCTTTTTTCCTTGTAAGAAAAACAGTATTAATTTAATGGTACCTTGGAATGCTACCAGTTGATGTTCAAGGAAGTACTTATCAAGAGCAAAGTACTTGCTGTTCTCAAGTTTAACAGTAAGTCACTTTCCACTGTTGTTGGGTTTTAGTGCCCAAATATTTCCTGGTTAAAAAGTTATGGGGGTACTGGATGATGCAGTTCCCAAAACCAGTCCTTCAGTAAGGAGGACAAAGAACAGGTACCAGCCTTGGCACAGACATGAGCAAACTGTTCTGGTTTTCTCAAATAAAGCAAACAAAACAAAACTAAACAAAACAAATGAAAATAATCTCAAAACACTGTGAAATACAAGAGGGTTTTTATCCATTTTGGAGATACAACTTGCAAGAAAAGAGTACCTTCTATGAAAATTGCATTGTGGGAATAGCGGTGTATTTACAAGTCATAAAAAGATTTAGCAAAAAATGCAACAAAGTCACAATCTTTCTCTTGGAGAACACAAGCAACATGCAGTATTTAATAGGCAGAAGAAAATAATTGCTGTTTTTCTGAGTGAAGTTGGTAGTTGGTGTTAGTTGATCATGAACACCTTCACAGCCTGAGAAGTGGTGCCTTGATGTAGTTTGGTCCTGTTGACAGAGATGAAGCTGTACTGACCATGCAAAATACTGAATGGAACCGTAATATTTTTACAATGACAGGTAGAATATTTCCCAAGGTCTAATTCCACAAAATTCCACATAAAGAGGAAAAGAAAAAAAACCCCTACGTTAAAATTCTGAGCTTACCTTGGTTGGCTACATTTGTGAGCAACAGATTATTGACAAATTAGGACAAAAACCACCAAGAAAAAAGATACAATAGATCTGCAGCAATGAATATTCCAGAAATTTCCAAGATGGATTTGTCCAATTTAAATTGCCATTTTCTTTAGGATTCATAGTGAGTCCTCAAACTCAAAGAATTTTTTTGTCTTCTACTTTAACTCTAGCTACATCACTTTTCTGCAATTCTACAGTATAAATGATTTCCAATAGGATTTGAAGTGCTGCAGTGACATGAATCTGAAAAATAGGGCATACAGAACCGTATGCCTTTTTTCTAAAAGGGTCTTTGTTTCTGTTTTTTGCTTCACTCTAACATCATGAAAATCCACAAGCAGGCCTGCAGAGAAGGACTTTGTGGGAGTTATTACTCCACACAAGTCCGTTATCTCTATTTTAGCCTCTGTGTAGCTTTACCTTCGAGCCCGAACAGATGAGAAGACACCTGCAGATGTTGCTTTAAGTTGTTTATTTCTTCTTATCTCTAGCTGGCTCTCAGCTCCGGCCGCGAGTCTGATGCCAGCCGTGTCTGAGCGGGAACTGCCCAGTCCTGGGTTGTCCCGTAACTTTTGTACCTTTTCCACCTTTTCCATGATCCAACCATTCTTCACAACGTATTTATTATTTAACATTTTATACCAATTAATTTGTACCTATTCTAGACACGTAATTTCTACCTCTTTTTCATTCTACTAATCATTTTGTGCCACCATCACCAGAGAAGATGGAGGAGAAGAAGAAGAAGAAGAAGAACAGAGCAATGCCCAAAATCCTCCATCTTAAGTGCTTTATCTTTACTCTAAAAGTTCTAAAATCTACCTTTTTCACCTTGCAACACACTAAAACACTGCTTGTTTTTACACTCTTGTGCTCTGCAATGTTTCTCACAGTGTTGGTAATTTTTCCCATGGACTAAGATCGAAAACTCCTTTATTCTTGGCTTCTGGCCAGGGTCTGGGACCCCCTCGCAGGGGCTTCGGGGCTCCCCGACCTGCCAGAGGTGCCAGAGGCATGCCTTGGACTCCAACAGGACTTGGGGCTTCTGGTGGATAAAAATCTGGACATGAGCCTTAGCAGTTGACATTCTGTGCCAGGGTGACCATTGAAGTGGAGTGTGGTCTAAAAGCTTACCACAAAAAAATTACTATTTTCAATTTATTTATGAAAACATACAGATAACTGACTGCTTTAGAGGTGTAAATTCCAACTCAGCACAGCAGTAAGGAATATCTTTACAGTGTCTTTGCTGTTACTTGCAGTCCATTTTGAGCATCTTCCCAAGGTGACCAGCAGCCCATGACCCCTCAGACCACCTTGTCCTTCCTGTCTGTGTGCCTCGTGTGCCTGGGTTACATTCCCCAAGGTTCTTTGCAGTGCAATAATCAGATTTTCTCCACCATTCTTTATCAGTTTTGGGGAAAGCTGGCCGTTCCCAGAACCTGCCCCCAGGAAGGACTTCTGGGAAGCAGGAGTAGTTAGTCCTGCAGTGAAGGCATGGCCAAAGGGTTTTTAGAAGCAAACAAGCCAAGAGATGGCCAGCTGAACTGTCAACTGATGTCGGCTCAAGCCGGTCATAAAATCATGGAATCCTTAAGGTTAGAAAAGACCTCCAAGATCATCAAGGCCAGCCTTAAAACAAATACCATTATGCCCACTAAACCATTTTGTGAAGTGCCATGTCTACTCATTTTTTGAACACTTCCAGGGATGGTGACTCAGCCATTTCCCTGGAGAGACTGTTTCAGTGCTTCATCACTCTTTCAAGTGAAGAAATCTTTTGTAATATTCCAATTCCCTGGAGCATTTTTCACAGTGCTCCAAATATTCTAAAATGCAATATTAAAAAAAACCCAAAACAACAAGAAAACCCCAACAAAGCATAACAGTCTTGAATATGTGTCACTGAAGATCAGCAGCACAAGGTTTGGAGACCCAGCATAAGGAAGGAGCAGCCACTCTGCTGTCTCACGACACACAGGCTGTTTTCCCCTGTTTGTAGCACAAAATCTGGTGTTTGCTATGAGGAGAAGGCTGTGGGCTCTCCTTGCCAGCATAACCTTTCTGCCCCTTCTTAATTAAGCTTGAAAAGCTAAGGAGTGTATGTAAGGAACGAGAAAATTAACTAGTCAGGTTTGAATTAATAATTTTTTCCTTTTCTAAATTTGCATCTGACAGCAAAGCTGGGAGCCCTGGCATGGGCAGTGGCTTTTTGAGGGGTTGGAGCTTCTCCTACCCTTGTCCTCTCCACACAAGGCATCACTGTGGCTCCCGGGGCAGGCTGCAAACTGGCAGGTCTGCCAGAGTTCATTGTTTCCTTTTTTTCCCCCAAAGCACCTCACCTTGTAGCCATGGCAACTTGCTGCCAGGAGCAGGCAGCATCCCTTCATGAGCCACAGCATCCCTTTGTGGTCCACAGCATCCTTTCATGGGCTGCAGCATCCCCTCCTGGGTCACAGCATCCCTTCACGGGTTGCTCCCACATCTGTGTGGGGGCTATGGAGCTGGAGATGCTGGACAAGACTCCACATTAAATCTGAGCAGGGGAATGGGTCTGTTCTCTTTGGAAAGGCCGTTACCAACATTTAAGTTTGCTGCTGTCACAAACAGTCCTGTACCCACAGTGCACATTCTGTCCCCCCAAAAAAAACCAAACTCAACTGAGGTGTGTATTCTGGGGTGAAAAGGAATCTGATCCTTTTCCAGCAGCAAGGTTAAAGGTGTTAAAGGGATAGAATAACACAGCCTGGGATTTTTTCTTAGGTTTCTTGCTGTTTGTTATTGCAGACATTTGTTATACCCTGTATTAGTTGGGTTGTTTTTAAGATACCTTCTCATTACAGCAGCACTCTTCCTCAGTGAAAATTTCTTAATGAAGATATCTTAATGAAAACCCTTACTTAAGGTTTCCAATAGGTTGCTCTTTATTTACACAGCAGTCCAAACCCTTTCCTTTCTTTGTCTTGAAGCATCATCCTTCTGAGGGCCTGAGGAAAAAGAGGAGGTTGGAGAAGAGCAAAACCCCACACTCCTGATTCTGACAGCACCTTAGGGCTGTAAGAGGAGCTGGGGGCAGCTCCCTTGAGGCACCATCCTGAGGTGATGCGTGGAAACCTCACTGGGCACATCCTGACCTGAGCCAGCATGAGAGCAGCCTGGTGTGCGGTGTGACTCCGTCCTTGCTGCCACCTTCTGCAGTTCATCTCCTGCTGCCCAAAAGCATCTCTGTAACCAGGAGCTGCAGCTCCACAAGTCTTCACATTGATCCCTGTGGAATCATTCTGGCTCTGCTGGAAGTGGCAACGCCGTGCCTGCAGAGCAATGTGTTCCAAAAGCCAGCAAGAAGGCTATGCAGGAGTCTCAGAGCTGCATTGCTCATAGTCTGCAGTGCTGATATTTCTGTGTGCCCAAGTACCCACCCCTGGCTTTCACACCAAGTATTGTTTCTCATATAATGATATCCCCGGAAAAGGGCAAATCTCCAGATTCACACATGCATTATGGCAGCAGGGATGGGGAGACTGCGCTGCCTGGAAAGAGACGACACTGTGATGACACTTGTAAAAAGAGAGGAATCCACAGGGTTATATTATTCCAAAGAGAGGAGTCTGCTGGCAGATTACCACTGCCACCACGTAGAAATCTGTGCCTTCTGGCTCTGCACAGATCTATTTAACCTTGTGAAGGTTCACAAATGATTCAAAGAATCATAGACTAGAGGCCGTTGACGACGCTTTCTTGCTTCAGCTCCCGGAAGCTTTTTGCTCACCAAGTATCAGCTTGATTTCAAACTCAGAGACATCCCATGGGAGACTGGAGCAGTGGGCTGTGAACAATTGAGGAGGCTCATGAAACACCCCTAGCCTGGCTGTACAGAAGACCACAGTGACAAGAACCAGGGCTGCCAGAGCTGTCCAAAACAGACACTGCCACTGCAGTGTGGAAAGGAGCATGTCTTCCTCTGCGCTCTCCTCAATCTCCTGAAGCAGGCGAATCATCTCCTGACGCAGATACACCTCACGCTCCAGCATCTTTCTGGCTATGGCCACATCTTTTGGGGAATCCTGCTTCAGGACAGGCTGGACAGCCAGCAGAAGCAGAAACAGCGTCGCTACCAAGCACATGGCCTGAAGGAGCTGAGAGGAAAGGGGGCTCATCAGGGTGGGAGGGAGTAGGGAGCTGAGGGCACCCAGCACATCCTTGAAGTCTCTCTGGGCACTCAGCTCTCCCTCTGGGTTAGAAACACCCTTGGGCATCACCCTGGTCCCCCATCCAGCCCAGCCTTCCCCCTGCATTACGACTTGCCAGTTGCACAAGTCCAGTAGCAATGGGGCTGAGGCTGCCTGTGGATGCCCCTGGTGATGGGTCCCATTGTGCCCTGTCCTCAGTGATGTCACAACCACCAGAGCTTCATCTCCTGGCTGACAAGATGGCAATGGCCCTGGCGACAGCTCCAACTGTGAGCTGTCCCCAGTGATGTCATAGCCACCAGAGTGACATCTCCCAGCTGGAAGCCCCAGCCTTTGTCCCACCCAGTTCAGCAGGACCTGGGCATCATCACACCAAGTACAAACCCTCCTGAGGAATGAGGTCCCAGGGGTTCTCCACACAAAGTGGGCAGACCCCCCCCAAAGCTGTAAATGAAACAAAATGCCAGTTGTCTCCCTGGTGCCAGTGTAAAAGAACCACCACTATACCATGTACCCAAGTGCCACATGTCTTTTAAATTACTCCAGAGATGGTGACTCCATCACTTCCCTGAACGACCTGTTCTCCAGTGCTTGATAACCCTTTTGAGGAAGAAATTTTTCCTTGTCTCCAACGTAAACCTCTCCTGGTACAAATTGAGGCTGTTTCCTTGTCCTATCACTTCTTACCTAGGAGAAGAGACCAACCCCCACCTGGCTACCACCTTCTGGCTGGACTTAGAAGCAGACCTTTAAATTAGATTTGGCAGGGAAAGGGGATGTACTCCCAAGTGTCAGAGGGGAGCCATGAAACACCAACATTTTAGGAAGCAGCAGGGAAACACCTGTAAATAGGCGTATTTACAGAGCTGGGCTGGGAAGGAGGGGTGTCTGTGCATTGTGCTCTGTGTTAAGGAATGGCCTGATTGTGAAGAGCTGCATGTGAGAAACAGCCAGGAACAGGCTGAGAGCCTGTGGGCACAAATCAAAGACCAGACCAACAGAGGGCACCTTATTTTGGGGTCTGCTCCAGGGGTCTGACCTGCAAGTCCTGTCGGTTCTCTCGTTTCAGCTACAGAAGCATCTCGCTCTCAAGATCTCATCTGGTGGGGGTTTCCGTCCTCTGGGAGAGCAGCACAGCTGGCTGTGAGCAATCCGGGAGACTCCTGGAGAGTGCTGAGGACAACTTCTTTGTCCGGGTACTGCCAGAGGAGAAGTGTTACTGGACCTGGTGCTTGCATACACAAATGAGCTCATCAGAAGTTAGGAGTGGAGCAGCCTGGGCTGTAGAGACTGTGCCCTGGGGGAGTTTGTGATCCTGAGTAACACAGGCCTGGTGAGGAGCAGAGTCAGGACCCTGAACTTTGGAAGAATGAACTTCCAGCTGTTTAAAGAATTAGCATATGAGCAGTGGGCAGATCTAAACTGATTCGTAGCCCTGTGTTTTGAGAAAAACTAAAAGCAGGATTTGAGTGGAATATGAGATGTTACTTCAGAGTTCCTTCAGTGAAGCTTTCTTGCTTTTCAGGCTTCCTTTGTACCTGCTACAGCAGTTCTGTTATTTGCTTTTTCTCCATAAAGAGATTCAGATTGAACAAAATTACTTCACACAGATGTGGCAGACATCCCTGCTGCTCTTCAGCCTTTCTGATAAATCTGAAAGCGATACATCCTGCATGAAACATGATTCTGTTGAAAAATGCTTAGTCTCCAAATGTCTGCCCTACTAGTTTTTGGAATGACCCTGCGTAACAATGCGCTAAATTCTTCTGTAGTGAAATTTCACAGATTATGAAGAAAAGGTATGGTGGATTAATTTTTTTCCTGAAAACCCTTGATTAAAATATTACAATAAATTTTTTTTTTCATAGGAAACCATTCAGTCTCCTTGTTTTTCCTAGAATTCAGGAAATTTCCTTTCTTTCCCTTCCCACCATCAGTTTTTACCCCGTTCTGTGGCTTTCCTATAGTGCCCTCAAAAAATACTTTGTTCCCTTTGCTTATAGTTTTTGGATTAAAAACAGTTTATAGAATGCAACCATATGATCAGTTCAGATACTGTTTGCTCTCAAATTACATATTCCTTACATTAGGGAAGGGATAGGCATAAGCATGTTATGGAATCACTTTGCCTTAAATTAAAAATGTCTCTTTAAAAAATATTTTGTGAGTCTAGAATAATAATGTTCACAGTTGGTGAAATGTCACTGATTTTATTTTAGTTCTATCATATTTTGGAACAATCCCTTCACTAATTATATTTTTCCTGAAAGTATTTAAATAACATTTTTCTCAATGATTATTTGGAGTTCTTTGCCTCCTCTTCCCCACTGTCTTATAAAACAAACAGACAAGTAATTGTGTAATATAATCTCGATGAAACCATGCTAGAGATAAGATATTTAGAAATATTTTTGCCATTTAATCTATTGCACTTGCTGTTTTTCTCAAAAATTTTAATTTAAAAACAAACCCATAGCCAGTTTTCTGTGAAATTTTAGGTTAAAATGCACTCCTACACAAATTAACATAATGTTTGCTCTCTCTTAATTAAAAATAATTATCTTCAGAATGCACAATGTAAGTTGCTGGTTACTAGGAAGTTACTGCCTATAGTGTTAAATATTGGACAGCCAGTCTGAAACATTGTGAATTATTTTATTTTCCTTGGGTTTTGCCTGTACTGCAGATGGCAGCTTCATACAGACCTGTTGGAAACCAGCTGACCATATCAGAGAGGTTGGGGCTCCTTGGGGATGAAGGCTGTGTGAAACTCCACGTTGTCACAGTTAGGTGCCCCTGGAACTTGCACTTATTAAAGCTATTTTGAATATATAGTACAGCCAAACTGTTTGATAAAGTAATGACTGCTTTGAGGCAGAATAAGTAAAATAATGGGTAGTTGATTTCCCTCACTGCTGCAGTCCACTGTTTCTGAACTCCTTGTCTTCTGGAGCAATACAGGAGTACTTTGGATATTCTCTCCCCCACCTTGCAAATGCAGATTAATAAAGGCAGAGCACAGCTCTTTTATCCAGTGTTTTTGCAGGGAAGCATTCTCACTTTGCTGCTAATGAGCATCAGGCAGCAAATGGCTACCAAAGTGCCTCATGAAATACAGTCTCAGGTGAGGAATTACTCATTAGCTGGCAAGTGTTGCAATCCCTTCCTCACTGAGCTGCCCGTTTTTGTGAGCAAAAGCTGGATGCAGGCGCACACGGACTGACCCTTCTGCAGAGCATCCTCTGCACTACCCTGCTGAAATATTATCAGTGGTGGCAAAAAGCTTCCATGATAGCATTTGCTGCACGGATTTGTTTACAAGGAACGTAGTCTGTAAATGTTCTTAGAGGTGAACAGCCTGAAAGAGGGAAGACACGAAGGAACCAGTGTCCAGTACCAGAGAGAACTGATGGATTGCTGCAGCCCTGGAGTCACCCTATAGTGAGCCCAGCAAATGGTCACCAAGATGTTTAAAAGGATGTAGCAAATGATCATAGAACCCTGGAATGAACTGAGTTAGAAGGGACCTTAAAGATCATCTCATTCCAATGATGGGCAGGGACCCCTTCCACTAGACCAGGCTGCTCAGAGCCCCATCCAACCTGGTCTTGGTGCTTGGAAAAGCCAACTGGGCAGAAATTTTTTCAGCCTGAAGAAGAGAAAGGAATGATCTGTTCAATTCAAATGCACCTATGAACACCCACTAGAAAATACTCAGAGCCAGACTCTCCATTCATGTGAATATGGAAAGGACAAGAAGCAACAGAAAGAAATTCCAGCAAGAAAAACTCCAATCAGATATGAAGAGAAAAATTCATCATGAGACCCAACCAGCACTGTTACAAGCATCCCAGAGGGGCTCTGGAACCTTTTTGGAGGTACTCAGGATTTGACTGTGCTGAAGAACCTAATGTAACTGCTTTAAGCAGTGGAGTTGGACCAGATGACCTACATTATTCAGTTTTTCTAAAAAAAAAATCCATCACTAACATGGTATCTAGGATAGCAGTGACATCCCTACCTTAGGGCTCTGAGGACAACTTGTAAAGCCACAGATGTACTTCAAAAGCTTGAAACATTGGGAAAAGGGAGCTTGAAGAAGAAAATTTGCACAAAAGAATAAGATTAAAATGAGAGAACAAGACTAAAAAGAAAGAATAGTGTGCCATGTGAAAGGCACTGTCTAATTCTGGGAATAGCAGCCCTGACAACCCTCTGACTAATTTAAACTTTATTTAGCCTTGCTGAGGCAGTGACACTGGGCATAAAGCAGGAAGGGACCAGCTCTTAAGACTCTGGAAGCTCTCAGATTTCCTAAGGGTTTAAAAGCACTCAACACTTCCAGGGAGAAGTGGCAGATTTTAACAAGGCAGAAGAAGAGCCCAGTGAGCAAATATCCTGGGAAGTTACTCTTTCCTTTCATTACGTTCTTTCCCTTAGTGTTTCTTTTAATTATTATTCATGACTCTTCTAATTTCTCTTGCTTATTAATTTCTCTGATGCTTTATCCAATCACATACGTCTGTTTCTTCGAGGATGTTACACATTGGTCTCTGGGAAGACAAGAAATAAATACACGTGGTACTTATGTTGATTTCAGGATTCTTCTGGCAGCATCCATCTTCTCTCTTTCCTTTGCTGCTGTACAGAGGATAAGGAAGCATGTGATTATATTCTTAATGCCTAGGTGCAGCTGTTAACTCAATTTACCTGAATAATGAAATAGACTTGAGGTTTTTCTGTTTCTTGTGTGATGCTTTGGGATTAGAGCTGTGATGACATTTCTTATAGATACAGTAGACACCATCCATGTCTTTGTGCATGGAATCTGAGATAATGTGCCTTAAAGGCAAGGGGATTCTAAACAGATTTCAAAAGATAGCTGATTTCTTAGTAACCTTGGCTACAACAATGGAAAAATTATGCTGTTTACTGTTATGTTTTCTGCACAACACAAAGTAGAAGGAAGGTGATGGATGCTGAAGATAAGTAAGTTGAGTTCATCAGTGCTCTGCGTTCTTCTGGTGTTCTTGGAGAAAGTGGAACATCTTAATGAACAAGACCAGACTCTGTCTCACTACTAATTGCACATCTAACCTACAGGGAAAGTCAGTGTAAATTTTCAACTTCACCTGCAAAATCCAGTGTGATTGATTCCTCCTATTTTAGGACGATGAATTACTGTTATTAGGAGGTTGCAATCTTTTGTCAGTTGCTGTGATTCCATGGGAAGCATGCAATAACTGAATGAGCAGAAACATAATCCATTGAGATGAATACTCATTAGTTAACATTAAAAATACAAATATGTATTCTTCTTTCCACTACAAACTCTTCCTACAGCGTACAGAAATCTGTAAATTTAATCTGCAAGTACTTCAGATACAATATTGGGCCACAGAGTGCTAGTAAAGGCAACAATATATTCCATATATTAATTCAAGTTTTCTTGAAGCAAACTTCAGATCAAAAATCTGGTGAGTAGAGTTAAAAAAAAGGCCCATATTTGATAATCTCATCTGAGAGCAGGGAGGAAGGACAGCACAGATCAATCTCACACAGGTCTCTGGCAATATTTTCCTGGTGAGCCTCATCATGGGGGACTTGGGTCTTCTTACTGTTACACAAGAGCAACAGACTTTTTTTCTCACTCAGAGACTGATGGAGCACTGGGATATTTTCAGTACTCTGAAACAATTCTACTGATGTTTACTTCCCAAACATCACATAAGTCATGAGCCATTACCGAAACAGTCAATTCATACATTCCTGAAAGCACTTTGGAATAATAATGTAGGTGTGTTGAGAAGAAACTGTGCCATCCTTCCCTTTCATTCGAACTTGTTCATCAGTCTTTGTTTTAGGTAATGCAAACAGGAGGAATTCAAGCTTTTCAGGCTACATGCTCTATAAAATTAATTCTTTTAATACGGGTAAGGTTTCCTTTGGGGAAAGGAAATAAGTGTGCAGAACAGCATGTAAACAAATACCAGAGGAAATTTAATCAGCCTGAGAGAGGCAAAGGGATACAAGTTTATTTCAGTGCTGAAAGTTTCTCAGAACCTCAAAACTCACAATGGTCCTGAGACACTTCAGGAACAGCTCGATGAAAGGATGGTGTCAAATCCACAGGTACAGCCTCAATTTACAGTCTGAACATTAAGTACAGCAATCCTATTTTACTGACCAGCTAGAGGACATTGGTGCAGATTGCTTACACAGTAGCATCGAGGCAAATTTTTACAGTTCTTTTCAAGTCAGATGACTGAGCACAATGTTACCCAAGTTAGAGCAGTGCACAAAAGTTATCAGCTGATGCAGTGTTAACATTTTAGCCCAAATCTCTTTTAGCTGGAACAAGATGTTTCCATTGGACCCCAGGTGCTTCAAGTAAATCAGTAAGTACAGCTGCTTCTTCCAACACCTACATGTTCCACAAAATTCAGATAATCATTTGCAGATTTGGCCCATCCTATTCTTTCCACATTAAACAGCTTATTGGATTAATTACACCACCAATCTGTCTGACAAAGCCACTTGCTTGGGGAACTTATCTCCTTGTTCACAATTTGAATGTTTGAATGCAATTTCTGATTTATTTCCTTTATTTATTAAATATATTTTGCAGAAAAAGAATCACAGCAGAACCTTAAGTGTTTTGGAAGGATTTTAGAGGGCTAGAGTAAAAGAAGTATCTGGAAAGGTGGTCAGTTTAAAAACAGATCAAGTCTCCACAGGCTATGAAATAGAAAAAAATGAAGACAGCATATGTTGGAAGCAGTCACTGATGAGCTGCACTTGGCCAAAAGAGCACTTGAAGAAATAACAAGATGAGGGGAAAAAAAAAAGACAGGTACTTTTTTTTCCTCTGTATTGCTATTATAGTGAATCATTAAAGTCTGTTAAGACACTCCTTAAAACCTTAATAAACAGGTTTTGGGTGCTCTAGTTAATGCAAGTTGGCTCTCTGTTCGAATGATGGTAGCTTAAGGAGTTTTTAAGAGACTTTTTCAGCAACCTGAAAGAATGAGTTTTGTCACAAAAAGGGTTAGAATACGTTGCAGAAACTGAACATAAGAACTGTTTGTAAGAGAGGAGTCACAAGAACTGTATTGTTCCTTTACAAAGCAATCAGGAGTTGGTTTATTGAGAGTTTTAAAAAAATGAACAAAAAACAATTTTAGCGGTTTAATTAAAAACAATTTTGATCTTTTATTAAAAATTATTTTAGTAACAGTCTCACTGCTTTCATACCACTGCTATTATTAGCACATTGCTGGGAAAGTAATCATGCTGGGTGGTTCAGTACAGCACGCTGGCTTCACAGAATATGTTATGAAGAAAATGTGCTTTAATAGCAATGCATTACTTGTATCAGATGCAAACATTAGGTGCATAGAGTAATACAGAGTTGCAGTTACTTGAAGGATTAATTAGAACTTTCAGCTGTTGGGTTCTTTGGCATCAGAGCAACTAGGAAATACATGCAGTAAATTCAGAGTTGTGATGATATGGGCACTAATTTTGAGAGATTGAAATAGAAGTCGATATTCTATGGATGGCTCTGCTCTTGTTTGCAATACACAGAGTAACTCTTATATGTAAAAGGTCCCAGGTGGATTTCTTTGGTTTTGTTTTGCAGAACTATATGTTTAGATATATAGAAGCAAGTAAAAAGTACATATAGATATGTGTGTACATATGTATGTTTAATTTTATGTTTCAAGCAGCCTTTTTGTTAATTTGGTGGCATCTTCAGGTTCAGGTGGATAATGATGACTGTAAGAGATGCAAAGTTGCTTCTCAAGAAAGAAATCTGGGGATTACAAGCTATGTGGAATATTTTAGGATCATTTACAAGGCATCAAGGAAAGATTCACAGTTTAGAAAGTAATTTAGACAATGTTGCATATAAATTAACATCTCATATTGCATTACATGGAAAATATTTACAGTGTACTTTTCCAATTAATGGTTTTATGAATTGTCTAATCTACTTTTCACAGTATGGGAAATTGGAAGGAACTAAAATGAAGTAAAAATCAAAATGAGTGCAAGGTATAGTCAGGAGATAATGAGGTCTATTACATGTAGATCTAATACATGTATTTTTTCTTCCCAAAAATGTAACTGAAGAAGTGGTAGGCAAGTCCAGCCCTACTGCATGCTACATCATGGTAGAACAATCTATTTCCACAGAGCCTTCTCAGAGAGACCATGCCCTTCCACCAGTAACATCTTCATGCAGCTAAGAATTTAGAGGTAGGTCATAAAAATACATATAAAGGAGGTTACATTCACAGAAAAGAATCACTGAAATAGTTTTGAAAATGATTTTTCCAACACTAATAAAGAAAATGTAATAGACCATTTTATGCTCCTGTCCTTAGGCTGTGCCTTATACCATGATCAATATAAAAGAAAACTATATTTCCTTGATTACTCATTCAAGCAGAAAATGAGTTCTGTTACCTGAAAATTTAGAAGTTTCCCAAGTAATTGGATAGCCTTTGTACATCTTCAATTTTTGATGTTATTGGGTAGTTTATGGTATTTACTAAGATGTTTTAGTCTAATCATTTTTTTGACAGGTTAAAATATCACTATTACAGTGGGAACATTCTCCTGACAGTGGGAACCATTTAACAAATTAGATGCTGAATGCAATTTGCTGGTCAGCGATGCAGAATATACAATGCATGTGCAAGAAATAGTTTAAATATCAACTAGAAACTAACTATTTAAATTACACAAAAGGATCCCGCATTGTGCCGGCACTTTCTCCTTCTTCCAAGAGTGCAGAAGACACTGGCAGAAATAATTTGAGCAAATAAATTGTATAGAAATCTGTCTGCTCCAGAATTACAGGCTCTTCTTTCAGTGCTGAGCACACTTCAAAAAAATAGAGTTTAGGATTTGAAGGAGAGTGGATTAACTGGGAGTATTCATCAGTTCTCTCTGGTACTCATACAGTAGTCATCAGTCTTGAGGGGTGTCTGCCAAAGACAGGCTGGTACCTTTCAAGGTGTTCATAGAGAAGATCTGCCACCTTGGCTTGCCAGAGCGTCCCTGAGGCACCTGAGCCCTGGTGCCAGCCCTGGTTGGATTTGTGACTGGTGCACAGCAACAACAGCAAGTCAGCTGTGACACAGAGACCTCCCAGTTCCTGCACCTGCTGAAGTTTCAGCAAGACTCAGGTTTAACTCCAGCCAGCACATCCCCACTTGCTCACTCTTTCTTCCCCGCAGCTCGTGGAATGGGGAGATAACCAGAAAAGTGATAGTAAGGAAACCCGTGGGTTGAGATAAAGACAGTTTGATGGGAAAGTGAAAGACACCTGCACAAGCAAAGCAAAACACGGAATTAATTCCCTGCTTCCCATGGGCTGGCAGATGTTCTGCCATCCCCAGGAGAGCAGGGCCCTATCACATTACAGTGACTTGGAAAGACAAATACTCTGAAGGTCTCCTCCTTCCTTCTTCTTCCCCAGTTTTATATGCTGACATGATGTCACATGGTCTGGAATATCCCGTGGGTTGGGTGGCGTCAGCTGTGCTGGCTGTGTCTCTGCCCAGCTCCTTGTTGCACCCCCAGCATCCTCTCTGGTGGGATGGGGTGAGAAGCAGGAAAGGCCTCAGCACTGTGGAAGAACAGCTCCATGGTACTGAACACCATGAATTATCAACACTGCTTCCAGCACGAATCAAAAAAACACAGCCCCATACCAGCTACTGTAAGGAAAATTGGCTCCACCCCAGCCCAAACCAGCAAATCCTCCTCATCTTATCCCTCTGCATGCAATTGCAAGAGAGAGACATTGTCTATCAGTGAAGTGAAGAAGTGGGCTGGGCTGTGCAGAAGCTCAAATGTCTTCTCTAAAATTAAACAAGCTGGGATAATATGGTAGATTTTAAATATGTTTGAACAGTAAATGCCTTTGGGGCTCTTTTTAAGTGTGCTCAGTGTCCACTAGATTGAAATGTTGCCAGGAACAATTTTATATCCATATGTATGTAACTACCTTTGGAACAAATTTGAGGATGCCTCAGGTAGGGATGGGGGAGACAGGAGAATTAAAGAGTTTTGTTTTCTAGTTCCTGCACAGACTCACCAAAAAGAAAAGCAACCTGTTGAACATCTGTTCCTTTCATCCTTGTACTTCTCCCCTCATCCATTTCTGATGTCTTCAGGCATCTGGCTCTGGTGTTGTCTCCTTGGCAATTTCCCCACTAGCCCTAGACTATTTTATCTTGTATTTTATCTTGTTTCTTTTGACTGTGTCTTTGTACATGCCCATTTCTGGGGTTTTGTTCCCCTGTAAATATCACAAAAGAGGTGTATTAGCCAGATGGTTTTAGTTTGCATGTTACAAAGATTTCACCTGTAAAGAATAATCAAATAGAGTAATTACTTTATGTGTAAAATTTGTTCAGGCATGGGCTTCTATTGAGAAGCCTATTCTATTCCTTCCTAATTCCTACCATCACTATTACTACACTCTTCTCAATGCTGCCCAGGCAGAGATTGACGAAATAGGAAATTAATTAGTGAGATGCCTCTAATGTTCATTATTTTTTTGGCTATTCAAGATAAAACAGCTTCGAGAGATAAGTAGGAATGCTGCTTGCATTCAACTGCACCCACCATTTCTAGTTTTTGACGCCTTTTTTATTGCATTCATGACGGGTGCAGCAGAAGTAAGTGACTGCTGTCTCTGCTGTGTTCAGTATTCACAATCCTGTGGATTCTGTGAATATCCTTTCCCAACTTCCTCCCTGCCTCCTTGTTTCATGTGAGGATCCCTCAGAGCTTTGCTCTTCATCTTGTACATGAGGAAAGTGTCAGACAGAGATTAAGGTTAAAATGTCAGGTTTCTCTCATTTTTAGTGTTGATTTTTTGTGTCCAGGCCCTGATCCTTTCAAGTGCACTCTGCATTATTGGACTCAGATGGAAGTTGCCCTTTGAAAATGAACCATTGTTGCTTCTTGCTTTCCACCTCCCTCTTGTTAAAAATCTCTTTAATCTGATGGGTGTGCTAGTTGCTTTCCTTTCCAGCAGAAAGTGGGAACAATGGTGAGCCCCTTTGTTTAATAATAATTGGAACATGGGAAGCTACTTCAGGGACCACTCTGAACGCAAGGAAAAGCTGGAAGTGTTGATCTCCTTGTGGGTGGGTCTGTGATCAAAACAAGCAAGCAAAGAGTCAACTGAAAAGAGGAGTGCTTCTAGTATGAACTTGAGAGAAAAACAAAAATTGCTTGGAGCTTTTTGTAAAAAATATTTCTGGAATAATAAAACTAACTTCCAAATGATTATTCCCCCGATCCGAGAACAAGTGGTTTACACGTATTCTGCAAATAAACAGTCAGAGAGAGATGACTGCAGACCCCACATAGTATAGAACAGAACTAGACCATAAACAATCACCAAAACATGGTTTAGTGAGCACTTGGATTAAAACCATGGTAGACTGGAACTGAGCTCACCAGGACAGTCTTCATTTATATGCTGTGTATCTTCTGTTTCCTTCAGCAAAGTAATAGGTGTCATGTTCTCTGCTAATACATTGGCAACATATTTTCTCTAATTTCTATTACATTTAAAGCCCATTTGAATTGAAGACTTTGCCTAAATTCCTAGCGATTCTGAAGAGAAACCACCCCTCTCTCCCTCCCTCTCATTTTTCTGGGATAGCTTCCGGCGAAGTTCCCAAGATGAAGTGGCTTCTCCTGGATCAGGGGAGCTCCAGAGCTGGCATGAGGGACAGGGAAGGACCACGTGGTCCTGAGAAGGCAAGAGGAAGACACTGCTGCTGGTGATGGCAGTGAACTGTCAGACAGGAGGAGATGTCCAAGCCAACCTCTGCCAGTAGCTGCTGCCATTGAAGACATGAGTTTTAAGGGAAAACTGAACTAAATTTGCTGCAAAATGAGATCTGATTTAGAAAACTGTACATTAAAAAGATACGTGGTTAGAATTGCCAGGTTCTTTATCTACCTCTTTGTGGTGACACTGAAAAGAGAAACAGCAGTTTCACCACTGTGGTCTTTGAGGTAGCAAGTTTTTAAGTACCTGCAAAGATCAAACAATAAAGCTCAATTGCTTCAATTGTTGTAAAAACATTGTGAGCTTCTCAGCCACTTCAGGTGCCTTTGTAACTCTCTCTTTTCTTGTTCTGCTGGCATTATCTTCTCTGTTTGAACTTTGCTTTGCTGGTTAGGTTCGGGTTATCTGCTGTGGACAGAAAATGTATTTCAGCTTACTTAAGTATATTCGTTGTGTTGTAAGAGAGACTGAATCAGAACTGCTGTTGTGGATGTCTGTTAAAGAGCTACTGAAGAGCAGTGGGTGTGACCAACTACAATTCACCCTCATGCCAAAGCCTCTTCATTGGTGATTGCCTAAAGCCATCAGGCCTTATCAGTCTTGCCCAACTATTTTCTCCTGTCCCATTGCCTACTTTCTGTTAACATCATTGCCAACAGAGGGGGCAGCAATCGTTTGCAAGTTTAGGTAGGATAGATCTCATAAGGAGGTGTGTTAGCTGTTATCTTCTGGAATTGCACTGTTCACGTTTTGTGTCACTTGCCAGGTGTCTGTAAGGTTGTTAATTCTCTCTGCTGATCCTTTCTGGCTTTGTGGGAAGAGCAGCCTTCTCCAAGAACTCCTATACTATAACATATGTTTTGGGGGTTTTTTCCAAACTTGTCTAGTAGACTAAATGTAACTGGATTAAGTGAAGAGGAATGACTAAAACCCTCCTCAAAAAATACTTTTGACTAATGTAATTGTAGGATAGATGGGAAATTAATCCATTGCCTTTAGTCCTGTGGTGTATAGGGAGGAATTCCTTTAGGGAAAAAGTAGCAGGTTGGGGCCCTGGAGGGCATGTGAGGTAAGTGAAAAGGAGGAGAAGGAAATGAATATTTATTTCCAGGACAGCAAGTAACAAAATCCTTCCCCATGACCTGATCATGGCTGTGTACTGGCAATAAACAGCTCAGGTTTGAAATGTTTGTATGAAAGGGCTTAGTTTCTGTCATCTCTATGCACCAACTTCTCAGCAGAAAGGCTGGAGAAACAAGGTTTGCTTTTGGCTTTGGGGAAGCAGAGTTGCCCCTTTCAGAACACCTGCCAGTAAGCGAGGATCTCAGAAGAAAAGCAGTATTTATTTATAATAGTTTAATGTGTTAGTTTAATTGCTGCTTCAGGACTAATGTGTCTGCACACAGGTCCTACTCTAGCAGTATATTCAGGGCCAAGGAGACCAAGGGAAGATAGAGGCATCTGCTGTAAAGCCACAGCCGTGGCTGGGAGCTGTATCTGGAAAGACTTAACAGAGGGCAGAAGGGAGTCTGAGCTGTGGCAGTGGTGGAAATCCTTTGGGCCCAAGAGACCAAGCCTCCTATTTAGTAACATCCTGTACTGAGTGTGTGATATGGAGACTGCTGGTTTTCTCATGTATCATTTATACAGATGTTTTAGATCCATGTTGAGTCTCTGGAAACCCAGGTTTTCTACATTTAAAAGCCAGCTTGAGTTCAAAATTACCTATGTCGAATGTGTATTTGATGAGGTAAATTAGAGGGAGAGAAAGTTGTCTCTTGCACAGAATCAAGGAACAGAAGTTCCACGCTCTCAGCCGGTGACTTTCAGCCTTTAACTTTAGTTGTCTCCTGCCAAGACTGCAACTAATTGAAAAAAGAATAAAACACTGCAGCAATCTTCAATCCTAATGAATGTTGCAGTAATCTAATATTTAAAGAATTTAAAACTTTAGTTGTTTTCCTCTGTGTGGTACTGGGGTAGAAGCTGTGGTAGCAAAGCAAGGCATTCACCCACTGGGTACTCACAGGGGATGAGGAGAATATACCTTTGCACAAGATAACACAGGGATGGCTAGTTTCTTTCAAATTCTTTGAGGCACAACTCTGTTATTTATTTCTGAAAATTTAATATTACATCCTTCTTTTTCTTAAAATAATTTTTTACATATGTGAGATAAATGTGGAGATTTTTTACAGCTATCAGCAAGTGTCCTTAAGGAGAATGCCACAGCAATTTAATGAGGTATGTAAGAACCTGTACCCACTGATGAACAGTGTCCAAGAGGATTCTTTCTGCAGTTCTGCTCTGGCCCTGCTTCTTCACTCCTCCTTCAGAGTGATCCTTTTACTGTAACACCTCTAAATATTGTGAGAGGTGGTGAAGATGTTCTTTGTTACGTGAATCCTCAAGTTAAGGCACTCTTCAAATTGCTTATATAGTGTGAGTTTGCTGGACAGCCAAGTCGTGACTGTGAGACCTGGGGTGCTAAATGCAGTGGGAGTGCTGAGGAGAAGACTTAGTGCTTTTCTGGGGCTTTTATGGACAGTGCACACCATAGAATGGGCACAGTGTGTGCTGTGGTCCCAGGAGCTGCTCAGCCTTCAGTAATTTTAGGTGATAATGACACAAGTACCTTTTCCTGTCTGGCACAAGGCAGTCATCAGGGTTTGGATCTGGGTTACCAAGTAGGTAAATTTACCCATTTTATTCTCTACACCACCTTTGTCTAAAGGAACTGCTTTTTGAATCTGTTGGCACTAATGTATTTTCCTTCATGAACTTGGACACACAGGGGAGTCTAACATCCTGAACTACATCTGATTTGGATTATTTTTTTCTTTTGTATTGCCTCAAGGCTCCTTGTAGCTGCTCCCCATGTCTGCTAGGCAGGTGCTGCTCAACTTACAAACTGCTGCAGCTTGGGGTCTTATCATCCCTTTCTATGTGTGGAAACTCCTATCTTGACAACTCCCCCCAAAAAGCCTAAGTGGAAAATACATTAATTAAAGGCCTTTGTTTTATATTGTTTTAGAAAATATTAATTTACATTATATATATATGTAAAAGAGAGAGAAAAGAACTTGACTTATTTTTCTTTATTTGCTGCCAACCTGTTCTCATCATTTATCTAGTTACTCTTTGTTCCATTTGGTTACCTAACCCATACAATCTTTAAAACAATCCAAATTTTCCTTGGCTGAAGGGTTTTGTTTATATTACCCAAAGTAGCTATGGCTCTTACCTGAGTGAAGATCTGAACCGAGAGGAAAGATACAAGCCACAGGTAACCACTTCTGCTGGTTAATAAGCTGCTCCCAAATGCTTATTTGGTACCCAGGTATTTAGAGTAAAAGACTTGCAGGACCAGGGTCTGGTACAGATTGTTGAGGGGCAATGTCAGGACGTGAGGCGAATGCAGCCCTTAACATGTACAAAAAACTAAGGTGCACTTCTATAGTGTTTAGCAGAAAACCTTCATTATCTGTCCCATTAGCCCTGAGGGTGGCAGGGAACATGACCTTGTCCTTATAGGGTTGCATAGACACAGGTCACACTCCGTATAAGAGCTAATAATCAAAAAGCACCAGTATTTAAATCCCCTGTAACTTGCAAAAGGCTTGATCTGTTAACACAAAAGGAAATTCAAATTACAAGCAGCAGTGTTTGGACTTGCAAAATAGTAATGAGAGGAGACAAGGAGGCTCAAGGAAAGCACAGAGAAACAAGGCAGAGACAAATCTGATACTGAGAAAAATTGCATTAGCATAAAGTAATGATAGGAAGGGCTGACTGAGTGGACAATATTATTACCCTGGTCTGGTTCTGGCTGGGCTTGCAGAGAAGCTGTTGATAGCAAAGGGGCAGAGCCATTTCAGCTCCCAAATCTGACAAGTAGTTTTGTAGAATTGTGTAGACTTGAAGGTGTTTAGGTGTCCAAAATGCAAGGTTTAATAACATGAGGCTTTATCCAAGCAAATTTATAGGCACGTTAATTTCTCTTGAGTAAATTAGATTGATGCTCTGCCACTAATCAAGCATTTTGAAAGATGTCACAGTGTATAGCTGAGAAATGGACCTTGCTGCCTGTGTTCAGTTTTTATGATTTTGTTTTGTTTTGTTTTTGGTTTTATGTTGGTTTGGTTTGATTTGGTGTGGTTTTTTGGTAAATGCTAACTCAGTATGCTGGTTTTGGCTGGGGTAGAGTTATTTTTCTTCACAGCAGCTAGCATGGGCTGTGCTTTGAATTTGTGCTGGAAACAGCACTGATAATTCATGGATGTTTCAGTTCTTGTTGAGAAGAGGTTTTCCATTACACAGCCTCAAGGCCTTTCCTGCTTCTCGCCCCACCAGTGAGTAGCCTGGGGATGTGGGAGGAGTTGGCAGGAGACAGAGAAGGGAGAGCTGACCCCAAGTGACCAAAGGGATATTCCAGACCATACAGTGTCATGCTCTGCATATAAAGCTGAGGAAGGAGATGGAAGGAGGATGTTTGGAGTGGTGTGTTTTCCTTCCCCAGTTGCTTTTACACGTAATGGGAAATGATGAATTAATTCCTTGATTTGCTTTGCTTGTGTTTGTGAGTTTTGCTTTACCTATTCAACTGTCTTTATCTCAATCCACAAGTTTTCTCACTTTTAGCCTTCTGATTCGCTCTCCAGTCCCACCAGGGAGGAGAGAGTGAGCAGCTGGGTGGTGCTGGGTTGTGCTAAATCGAATTTATAGCTATAGTCTGGCTATATATATATATATATATATATAGTCTAGCTATTTATATATAGCCAGCACTGTTTAGCTATTGATTTGGCTCACTTGCCTGACCTGTATTAGCATCTGGTGCTCACTAGTGGCTGCTCTGTGCCCTGACTGCTGCTGTAGCGCCGAGGTGGTGACTGCCTCCCTCTGCATTGCCTGGGAATACCCTGGGAACGGCCACAGCAACGCCCCTGGGCTGGCAGGTGATGGGGCCATCGCCACTGTCCCTGTGCTGCTGCTGCTCTGGACAGGCTGGAACTCCAATGTGAGCTCAAGTCAAAGGGACAGTGACCTATGGATGAGTCCACATGGGAGCAGGACACTCCAAAGAGGCCATGGCCATGGATTAGCCCTTGCCAGAGCAGGTCCTTTCAAATCACCTGTGGCCGTGGTTATGTCTGTGCCACAGCAGCTGCACCTGTGAAGGGATTGTGGCCCAAAGATGCATCCACACTGGAGAAGGAATGTCTTGAAGCATCAGTGGCTGGGCATGAAGTCATGCTGGAGCACTTCCACTTGGAGCAGGTCCAACCCTAAGTGACTGCAGTTTGTGGATAAGTGCAAGCTGGAGCAGGAACGAAGGGAGGAGTCCATTGCAATGTCAAATCATAAAACCTCACTCAGAGGGATCAGGAGTGGAGATGGTAGTGGAAATAACTTCAAATTTTTGTAACCCATGACTTGAGTTGCTTGTTATGGAAATTGCTATAGCAGGAGCCACCAGAACCAGTGGAGGACAATCCTTACAATTGCAGCAAACACCTGACTTGAGCTGCCTTTAGTGTCTGATACCTCCACACAACACAGCACCTCTCATGTCCTGAGTGATCACTGTAACAGGTGGAGCACAAAATCATGGGCTAAATGAACCCACTGGGCACTTTGTGGATGCTTGTGGTCATTTATGGACGTTTTACAGGCATTTCACTGGGGTGGTCCATAGACTAAGGGAGCGTTATCTATGAAATAAATCAAACAATGGGAATGAGGAGTGGGTAATGATGATGTGTAGGACCTGAGCATGATGTAAATAGTATGGGATAAGAAGTGGAGAATGTGCTGGTTTGGGCTGGGGTGGAGTTAATTTTCTTCATAGTAGCCAGTATGGGGCTGTGTTTTGGATTTTTGCTGCAAAGAGTGTTGATAACTGAGGGATGCTTTTATTATCACTGGACAGTGCTAACACAGAGTCCGAGCTTCTCAACACCCCACCAGTGAGGAAACTGGGGCTGCACAGGCAGCAAGGAAGGGACACAGCCAGGACAGCTGATGCCAGCTGACCAAAGGTATATTCCAGACCACAGGGTGTCATGCTCAGCATATAAAACTGGGGGAAGAGGAAGGAAGCAGGGGGACATTTGGAATGATGGCATTTGTCTTCCCCAGTCACTGTTAGATGTCGTGTAGCTCTCCTTTCCTGCCTGCCTGCCCATGGGGAATGATGAATTAATTCCTTGTTTTGCTTTGCATGTGTAGGAGACTTTTGCCTTACCTATTCAACTGTTTTTATTTCAACCCACAAGTTTTCTCACTTTACTCTTCCAATTCTCTCCCCCATCTCACTGAAGGGAAGTGTGTGAGTGGCTGTGTGGTGCTTAGCTGCTGGCTGGGGTTAAACCATAGCATGCAGTAAAACAAAGATATTACCCCAAATGGGTTCCAGTTGCTTTTCTTGAAAATGAACCTAGTTACATTAAAGAAAAATAAACCCCCGTCATCTGTGTTTATGCATCTGGTATTTAAAAAACAATGCCAAAGGTGTTTATTTATTGTGCTGCCTAAAATGTCTAAGATGAGTACATTTCTGCTTCAGAGCAAATGTTAATTATGTTTCAGGTTTTCCTGTGACAAAGATATAAAAAGTTTGATTTAGCCTTTTAAAAACCTCAGTGTTTGGTGCCAGCAATTGCTGGTTAATTAACCTTCAGGTTTCTGTGCTACATGTGAGAATGCTTGGCTTATAAAATGATTCCATCATGTAAGAGCCTTAACTGCAGTGAACGACAAATTCAGAGGCTTGTTATGTCAGAAAGGAGGAGGAGGAACTTCTGTGTAGGTCTTGCCTTCACAGGGAAAGGAAACACTGATAGTATCCCTGTAACCTTGCACTGATGAGCAGGCACCACGTTGCTTTGGAAAGATTCATATTTGAGATCTGATGACTAAGTGGTGGTGGGCACAGCTGCTTTAGAATCAGAGATAAAGGAAAGAAGGAAAACAAATCCAGAATTGCTATGAGAAAATCTTGCTGACATGCAATGCTGTCAGAGCATTTATAAAGAGCAGAAACCCTATTCAGTGTCAATCAGGTACGTGCTATATTGAATGAAATATTTATTATTGTAAATGTTGCCAAAGCTCTGCAATTGACAGTCTCTGGATTTATGAACAATAGCCTCTGTGAGTGAAATGAGATAGCTAAATTATCAAGAGTTTTAATTTTGATTCCAGTGTAAATTTGTTCTTAAAGTCTAACAGTTTATGCAGATTAAGTGATCTTCCAATAAGCTTGGGCTTTTTAAATATTTGTGGATACAGAGAAAATGATGGAAGTTTGCTATATTCTAGGTCTTTGGCTTAAGAATCTTATTAGAATATTATTTCTGCACTGAGAGCAGAAGGAGTATTTTGGAACTTACATTAGGAGGTTGGTTTTTTTAGGGTTTTTGGGAAATTCCACAGGTAAATATACTAATAAAAGGTAAATGCCTCTTCCTAGCGTCGTAGTAATTGGTATAACCTGATCCAAAGCAAATTGGGGTTACTGTAGGTCTCCTCATTGACTTGACTTTTGAAATTCCAAGTCTCTCACTGATAAATGTCTCAGGTTTTGTTCTTACAGTTCTGAAGTAGTTTTCCCATTGAAGTCAGTGATTTACACTCTTTTAACAAGATCTTCAGCTTTAAGAAGGATCTTCCTAACTAGATAATGAGATACAAGTCTGTTTTTTAAGTTTGCTTTTGGCACTGCTGAAATGTTTGTTTGACAATAAGTAAAGATTGGACAGCACGTGTGTAAATCTTCATCAAACCCATCAGAACCTTTGCCTGAATGCTCATAAAAAGACTTCTGGCTAGCAATGGCAAGAATGATCTGGTCTTTAATCTTGGATACTTTATAGCCAAGGTTTTATTAGAGAAAATAAATTTCAGTCTGGAGAGAGGATGGGGTAAATAGCAAATTGTGCACTTTATCCCTTGGAATGGTTGGTAAATGTGCTATTTCTTTCTGGGAAAGGGTTCAGCCTTGTCATACGGAGAATGATGCACAATTACCATTTGTGTGTAGAGAAGTTTTGATATGATTATGGGTTGCATGAGAAACTGCTTTTGTACATAAAGTCATTTGCTATTTGCTTCTGATGTGCTCAGTGTTACCAGCAATGTGTTTCCTCATCCATATCCTTGAAACTCCTTGTTCATCTGTTGTCCCCACAAGAGGGGGAGAATTCTAAGACCAGTGCTTTTACTGAAGCAACAGATACATGTTGTATTTCTGATTTAAAGCTTTATAACTTCTATTTGCTATTTGAGAACTTTATTAAAATCCTTCTTTCTGTTTGTGATTGAAGTTCAAGGATAGAATCACTCCTCTGTGGCTGTCCTCCTTTTTGCTTTCCTTTCTGAACTTTCCTGCATCTTTTAAAATAAGATGTAATTCATACTTTGCAGACACAGTGGCTGTAACACAGTGCTAGTGGAAGACAGCTGTAGTGTCTTCATGCTCAGGCTGGTAACTCTGTGTCTGTGTAAGTGAACAGCTGAGCTTCCTCAGGCTTTCAAAGGAGAAATAACAATAAAAATTTTGGACCTGAAGGGAGGGAGCAAATCTGATGCTTCTTTGCAGTTTATCTCTTCAGTGCTGTAAATGAGAATCAGTAAATGGAGCTTCAAATATTGATGGAGAAAGTGGAAACACATGAACTATTTTATATCCTTGAGAATTTGTTGGCTGATAACCTGGAAAACTTTAAACATCACAGGAAGAAAATGCTCATAGTTTTAGAGGTGTTCTTAAAATGTTGCAACTGCAGAATTGTGTTCAGTAAGTCAGACAGTGTGAGTGCCTATAATGATGTTCTGATAAAGAATGGATTAAAATATATTAATTAAAACAACTATGAATCCAGTTAGTATATGATCTCTTTAAATACTCTCAGTTTTAGCTTTGGTTCTTGAATATTGGCTAAAGGTGAAAGTAGCAAAGAGGTTACAGTGGCAAAGGATGGTGACCCAGGGGGCTGAACAGATTTTTTATGCACTATTTTACTGTGTTCTTCTTCAGTTATCTGCAGCATGCTTTTGCTAGCAGCAAGAAATATTCACATAAAAGAGTTTGCTGGTCCATTCCTTGAGAGACAGGACATAAGAAGCTCAGCAAGTGGAAATCCCAGGATGATTTCTCAGATTTCATTTTAATAAGACTAGGAGGACAATACAGTTTTGTCTTAATTAGTATGTTAGACAAATATCAATCTGTGAGAATCATCAACAAAATTCTGACTGACTCAGCCGAGACAGGATTTTACTCACAATAAAAGGCAGGTTTTCATGTCTAGGTTAATGATGAGACAAATCTAGAATGGCTTTCTTTAAGGGACTAAAACATACACACAAACTTTTGTTACCTGTGGATGGTGTTAAACATATCAGACCTGGGATTTCGTGCAGCATTATAAGAGCCTTTCACAGCTTGAAAGGCAGGAATAAGCAACGTCTTGGTTTCTGTGCTCTTTCAGTGAATTAGGGATGGTGGAGAAAAAGTAAAGGCATAATGACTCATTTATGACGTGCCTGTAAGTCTTTTAAGTCATCAAAAATCAGGTATCAAAAATTTTAAAGAAGTTAGAATAAAACTGCAGAGACAAAGATATTTAGTCTTGAATTTGCTGTTAATGTGAAGATGCACAACAAAGTTAATATAATTGGAGTAGTCTTTTACAGAAATTTCAGTAGGAAAATCAATTTGCTGTAGCTAAAACCAGAAAAGCAGCCAAAAGAGTTCCGTATTTTGTACATACTCACACACAGATTTCATTTCTATACCATTATAGAAAAGATTACTTATTCAAGTTTCATGACTAGAAGGACAAAAGTTTTACACTTTTTTATTTACTCTTTGGCTACCTAAATTAATCCTATAGCATGAGTCATTTGCATAGTAAAGAGGCTGTCTGGAAAAAACCCCCAGTAAATAACACCATTTTATTTGGGGGAGGAGAAAGTGGAAGAAGGCATATTGCAAACTGGTCTGACAGGAAAAAGTCCACTGATTTTTATTCACTCTTTAGGTTACTGAGATCTGAAAAAAATTATTCCCTGACAACATTTCTGCAAGGAAGGTTTTCTTTTGCCAAAGAGAGCTCTGGTTGTCACCATTGCTCCTCAGCCTCTCAAAACAAGAGGTCATTTGAGGAGCCTGAGGCATGGCATGCTCAAGGGAAAGCCAGTGCCTCAAGTCTGCTTAGCCAGGAGACACGAATCCTGCATTTCCTGACACACATGCCAAACAGAAACTCCCACCTGCCTTTTGGAGCTATGGCAGGTCAGAGCTGCTGGGGTGGTAGGGCATGAACTGCAGAAATAAATCAGTTCACATCATTTGGGCATGGGTCCCGCTTGTCTACCCAGCATCAGACTTGTTGACTATAGATTGCCAGGGGACAGGTTTTAGGGGCAGTAATGACTTTACTTTTTTGTCCATTGGCCAAAGGACTTTTGACCTTATCATGGGTCTTTATGCCTAGTGAAGGACAGCTGCTGCCAGGGAAAGTCTCTCTGCTTTCATCAAAAAACAAGATAGTATTTCCCCTGAGAGTGCAGGAATTTTCAATTCCTGCTCTATCCCTATTGCCTGATTTCCTTGTTTTTCTTCACATATTGACTTTTTTAGCCACCATCCCTGTCCTCTCAAATTTCTGTCTGGCATGAGTACATTGCTGCAGGCTCTGCTCTCTGCATGCTGCTGGTACATCCTCACAGACCTGAGGGGGGAAACTGCTGTGGGAAAGGTGAATAAATGAGGTGGAATTTTCAGTCCCTCATTTATTTATAATACAAGAGGTGTGGATTTGTTGTAAGAGTAAAGAGAAGGACCTTGACCTGAGTCAAAAAATCTCAGCCCCGGTGCCAGCTCATGTCTATACCGTGCCAATAACAAGAGACAATTATTCAGTAACCCTTGAAGCTGTGTAAAAGTTCTGCTGGGCAAAATGAGGCATTTTATCTGTATGCTTTTTCCCTTGTTGAGGGCAGAGGATTGAGCGTGGCACTCTGCTTCTCAGCAGACTAGAATTATCCAGCATCTCTGTTGGTGACATGGGCCGTGGGATCTAGGGCCCCCTTCAGCAAGTTTGCTGACAGCACCAAGCCCTGTGGGGCAGTCTCTGCTCTGCCCTCGTGAAAGCCCACCTGGAGTGCTGCATCCATCTCTGGGACCCTCAGCATAAGAAGGACGAAGAACATAAGATTCAGTGAGTCCAGAGGAGGCAATGAAATTCATCAGAGGGCTGGAGTACCTCTCATATGAACACAGGCTGAGAGAGCTGGGGTTGTTCAGCCTGGAGAAGAGAAAGTTCTGGTACCTTCCAGTACCTAAAGGGGCTCCAAACGAGCTGGAGAGGGACTTGTTATGAGGATGTATAGTGATAGGACAAAGGGGAATGGCTTCAAACTGAAAGAGAGCAGGTTTAGATTGGATATTTGGAAGAAATTCTTTACTGTGAGGCTGGTGAGCCACTGGCACAGGGTGCCCAGAGAAGCTGTGGGTGCCCCATCCCTGGCAGTGTTCAAAGCCAGGCTGGATTGAGTTCTGAGCAGCCCGGTCTCACAGAATGTGCCCGTGGCTGGGGGGTTGGAACTAGGTGATCTTTAAGGTCCCTTCCAACCCAAACCATTCATAGATTCAGTTATGATTCTAGGAATACACTCTTTGCAAATGACCAGAAATGAATGGAGTGGAGGAAGGCACATGTACATTTGTTCTAGGACACTGTCATTAAGAGAGAAATGGTGATTGAAGGAATTAATTCCTCCAGGATCCAAGGCACTGGTGTATTCCATGCTGTTGGGACAGAGCTATGATCTGGCAATCAAAACAAGAATAACTTTTTTGGAATTAGCTTCATTAATTGGTATGTGCTGAGAGACACAAGTGTGCTTCAGAGATGCTGGATACAGATGCACATCCCAGATCCATGAAAATCTAAATCCCTGTGCTGGTCTTCCCTGTCCTTTCTTGCATCAGAGGGAGATGCTTTATTTTTAATAATGAAGTTCTCACTGGACAAGGGTGCAATTCTGTGTACTGGCTTCTGCCACGATACTGCTGCAGATTGAAGCATGATTACAAAATCCTCAGATAGGTCGTTGCAACTGTTGTTGGTGTAATAGTTTTAATAGATGTTTCTTTTCTAATGGAACACACTAAAATTTTCATGCTGAAACGCAAATATTGTTTTTCATCAAAAAGTCCACACTGTGCTTTGAAATAATTTTATGGAGAGTAAAGGAGCTGAAGTGTCTCAGCTTGCATTTGTATTCTTGAGCAGGACAGTGGCTTTTCATTTCTGGGTCTGAAACCCTAAGTCTATGGAACGTACTTAAGAGATGCAAGTCACAGAAAGCTTAAATCCACTCTCACATCTGGTAACGTTTTAATGGTCTACAAATCCAAAGGCTGAAAACTAGCAAAGTCAACCTTAACTCTAGTTTGAACTGAGATCTGAAAATATTTTCCAGTTCTGTGGATACCTTCTATTGAACTAATCCCATTGTAGTGTATGCAAGGCAGCTGGTTTTGTGCATCATGAAGTGTTAAATGTTGGTTGTCTTTGGGCAGGACCCACAGCTCTCACCTTCTTGAACAGAGGTGCCAAATTGGCCAGTGCCCATGATCTTTGATATGCCTCACTCTCTCCAGCACAGGTAAAATGGGATTTCCTCTGCTATGAAGGCCTCCAGTAATGGGAAGGTGGGGAGAGAAAGCTGGAGAGTAACTCATCCAGCATCCTCCTCAACGTGAGTCCTTTTTTAATCTCTCCAAAGATAGGGATTTCACAGCCTCTCTGGGTATCCTGTTAATTCTCACTGTGGAGAATTTTTCCTATGTTCTACTGGAATTTCCCTTGCACTGGCTTGTGACTATGATCTCTTGTCCTGACGTGTTCACTTTCTGGAAAAAGAGTCTGGATTTCTTGTCTTTGTAACTCCCACTTCAGGGGGTGGAAGACTGAAGTTGTGAATTCCTCTAGTGGAACAAGTCCAGTTCCTTTTCTGCCCCCATGTCATATTCATTGAGCCCTGATATTTAGAAATGTTTAGAATAATCTAGGAGTTGTCAGTGTCCTGAGTAACTCAAAGGCTAAAATAGGCTAAAGAGTGCTCGTTTTGCATGTTTCAAAGTATTCTTTCCTGTGTGCTTTAGAGCTGCAGGCTTTTCTTCAGAGAAGGTCTTGATGTCAGTGAGGACAGGTTATAAATTTTGGAGGAATGAGTACAATATCTGAAGTCTGGACGGATAGCTGTGTTTGCATTTTGCTTCACTTTCTCTCCCCTGCTTGTTGCATCCAGTCCTTCTCAGATAATAATAAACTTGTTTACTTGTCTGCCTTCTGTTGGCAGTATCTGGCACTGCTGTTTGTAACAAGTGATAAGTTTTTCACAAAACCTGAAGCACAAGTAATCACCTTACACATCAGGAATGGCTTTCCTTTAATAATCACTTCTCCAGAAGATGATTCAGGGTATTGCTGCAGTGGGTTGTGTAAAATGTAACTTAACAGAATATTAATAGCATGCTCTGCAAGGTGACTGAGGATCTTTGGCTGTGGGGTGGTGGAATGCACGCTTGCTGAATCACCTCTATTAAACCCAAAGGCAGAATGATTGCACTTGAGTTTAAGCCTAGCAGAGAAAAAGGTCATCTTGATTCTCTATTGCAAAAGATCTTTACTCAAAATATATATAAAATTCTAAGCATGTTGTAGTGCATGTTGATGGAAGGGTGCCTGAGAACGCCCATCACTCCCTTGCTTTTTGAAGTGTTGTACTTTTCTAGGAAAAGATATTTTATTATGTTCCCAAGCAGGCACCCTGCCCTCTCTACCCATTTTTCCGCTGTAAAAAAACCCCAAACAATCAAACAAAAACCAAATTAGTTTTTTTTCACACAAGCCTTTTAAAGAGGTACTTGGTATAGGTAATGTGCAATAAGTGGCTTTTGAGTTTGTTGAAATACGTCAGATGGCTTAATTATTTACCCATGTGTCTATTTGACTATGACATCTAAACCAGTTCTTGTGCCTCATCTGGTGTGCCTTGCATGGTGGCTCTCAAGATACATTCAGTTGTTGTAGAGTTATTCAAAGACAAGAAACCTAATTTTTAATTTTTTTTTTGTTTTTTGGTGGAGAACATCGATAACATTCCTTTTTTTCCCTGCATCCTCATGGACAGTGGTGTCATCCTCTGGGTACTGGAGCTGATGAAGCTGTCTTATGTCAGAAGTGAATCCTGCCCGTAGTGTCTTAGATTTGTGAATGGTAAGTGTTACTCAAGGAACTGGCCAGAATGGCTGTTGTTTACTTAATTAATGGCATTTCAGTTGTTGAATATCTTGCTAAGCAAAACTGACTTCAGTGGATTGAAACATTTGCAGACTCCCAGGGGACTGGAGTATAAGAATAATAGACACCTGTTTTGCTTCTGTGTCTGGTACAAATCTGGTGCAGGGCTGAAGACTGCTTCTAAATAATGTACTTTGTCATTGAATCTTGCTTTTAAAATCTTTCTTCGGAGGAAAAGGGAGTGTTGGGACAAGAGTTCACTTTAAGAAGTAGTTCATTTCCCTTTAATGAGTAGTGTTTAAGATATGAGGACATTATACCAGGATGGAACAAATTTATTAGCCTATTGCACTACCTATTGTAATCCTTGTATTAATCCCATGCTTCCTTCTGAGGTGCTGGTGTTTGTGGAGTTTGTTTTTTTCAGTCTCAGATCTTGACATCTGTTTCCCTCAATCTTCAGTCCTTCTTCAGACACACAACTTCACAGTCCAGCAGCCAAATTTTAGGGCCTTCTGAGCAACAATCGATAATTTCAGCAGTTTCACTCTATTTGTGAGGCTCTGGGCTCCCCATTTTAAATTCTCTGGGTGTAAAGAAATGTGATATCGTGTAGATCCACAGTTTACTGTGGCTAAATTATTTCTGCTACCCAAGTTAATTATCTCAGGTCAGTGCTGTTATTTTTTCACTACATTACAGCCTGCTGAAGACCATGAGTACAGTTTTCTTTAACCTGCTGGACCCCAGAGTCTCCTTCTCCTGTAAATAAGTCATGAGCAGTGTGTTTTTCAGAAAGGCTGTACTGACTTCTTATGCTTGTGTGGACTCCTACCCCTAAAACAGGCTTCACTCTTGCTTCTGGTAACTTCTGTGTGTGTTTCTGTGTGTTGCCCTTTGGAGACAGTATCTCCTTCTCCTAAACAGGCAGTTACCCTGCACACACACGTTAGTGGATTTCCTCTGCAGAAAAACTTGACTCAAATCTCAGCTGATTTCTGTTCATAAAATTTCGTAGTAGTAGCTCTGTGTTCTCTCTGCTTCTACAGTGTACAGGCATTTATTTGCTAAATGCTGAGGGAAACTACACAACCAGTTGCCTGCTGCAAAAGCTGTCACAGCAGAATGTCTCCAGCTGACTGTAACAGATGTTGCTGCAGCACTGCTCAGATCCTTCTCTCCAAAGGGTTTGGGGTTCCCCTGCACTGTGTGCCCTTCCAGAGGAGGCAGAGGGACAAAGTGAGCACAGACAGCTTTTGCTGCACACTCCAGATCCTCTGGCAGTGCCCATGCTCACCCTGAATGCCTGCAGCCTCTGAGACTGCAAGGGGAATACAGCTCTGCTTACACTGAATCTTTAAATGTGTGTTAAATCCAGTGTGCTCACTGGGCCCACTTGTAGTAAGCCCTGAAAATACTCCTAAGGTAATTTTTTTTGTCCCATCATTTGATTCTAAAAAATTACCCACCCCATAATCTGGGAGTGAAAGCACCTTTGGGTTTGTCAGCGTTCTTTGTGCAGTGAAGTTTGCACAATGCCTGGTTTTTCCTAGAGGGGGCTGTGAAGCATCTGGTGGGGGCAGATGAAGTGTGTAGTTGTGTGAGGAGTGAGGTCAGAATCCCCTGCTTTGACTGCTCTGGAGCTCCAGTCCAAGAACTGCTGGACACAAACAGCTGCTGAGATATCTCATTTTCCTGTTTCCCACAAAGGAAAAAACAGCAGCTGGGTCTAAAGTGCCTGAGCTGATTTAAATGAGGTTCTGGTTATTTCTACATATATCTTCAGTTCCATCGCCAGAGTGCAGAGTGAGGAGGAAGGATGGACTCTCAACTATCCATTTTAGTAAAAAAGACTATTTCTTACATTTTTTGTTAATGCTTCTACTCTCAGTCCTCACCTTAGAGGAGAAAAACATACCAATGCCCCACGGTGGCATGCTAGAAATGCCGTCTGGCTGAGAACTTTGGGGACAGGGAGGTTGCTGGTACTTCAACAAACCTATGCTTGAATCTTCCTCATCTTGCTTTCTGGTCATGTGAGGCAAAAAAAGGTAAGAACATTTAGCATCTATACCTTGGCCACTTGTGGAATAGCAAAGCTGTGGGTGAATGTTTAGTTGTCCAGTGGTTTTTCATGTTAGGATCTTATTACCATATATAAAAGTACACTGTAATATCAGTTCAGGGGGCTGGAACTTGCTATTTTGGATAAAGAATTGTTTTGAATTGCAAACTAGGTCTGTCTTCAGAACTGGAATGAATTGCAGATGAAACTCTTAGTGAAGAATAAAGAAAAAAATGTTTTTAAATGCTACACTAAAATAATGCTTCTAGGACGGGGGTCTGTCTTAGGAGGATGATTTTGGTGGGCTTTTTTTTTCTTTTCAGAATTCTTTTCTCTTTAAATAATTTGTATATTCCCAAATCTGACAAAAATTATTTATTGTGGGCAGTTTAAGGTCTTTGTTTTGATAGTGAGTCAGATGGGAGAAAGGATGGGGATGGAGAGTGGCAGGGAATTATAAAACTTCTGGACCTTATGAAATCACTCGAGTTGTGTTGTCAACTTTGGAAATATCTGCATTTTATGACTTCTACTTTTCTAATGGCTCTGTTCAGAGGTGCCGTATCCAGGGACCTCTCAGAGATGAAGTTGCACTGCTTGCTGACATCCACTGCCCGTCCTCCTCCTCTGTGTAGAGGGATGTGCAGTGGAGTTCTGGGTTTGGAAGGTATAGGGAATGTGCATGTGTGTGTGTTTGTCTGTTTTCAAAGTACCTGCTGTGACATGTTTGTGATGGAAAAGGGAAGCACCCTGAAGTACAAGGCTGAAGACTGTGGTGCAGTTACAGCAGGAGATGGTGAGTTGTTATAAAGAGAATTGATTACTCCTCCATAGCTGTGGATCTCGGTGTAATTTTGTCTCTGATATTGAGCAGTTTTACCCTGGTTGTAACTCCTATTAAGATTCAAGTTGTCACCTTCATCTTTGTTTCAGCCAGGCCTCAAATAATTTTCTTCTTAAAACTATTATTTTTTAAGGGAGTCTGAACTCAATGTGTGTTTTAGCCTTTATTTTTAAGGATATTCTAGAAAGTTTTCTTTTTCTTAAAGGTAGTGAATTTGTACATTGACTATTTAAGTGCATTTGGTATGTAATCTGTTTTAACGAGGCATTTTTATGTTTTCTGGTTTGCTGGTTCCTTTTTTCTTTTATAGAAAAGACTTAATGCAGAGCTTTCTTACTTTTTAATTCTTTTTTTTTTTTTTTAATTCTTTATCATCTTAGGATGAATATTTAAACAACACTCTTCAGTCTTGCTTCAAAATGTCCCTGTGCACATCTTCTCACAAGGACTTTTCTCAGTTGCTGCCACTTCAGGATATTGGATGCAATAAAACAGAAATTAAAAATTCACCTGCTGGTGTCATCTCTCCAGTTCCCTACAGCTGCAATCAGTCCACGCTGACAGCAGAGCACAGTCCAGTCTACATCCCCTCATCTTACACGGAAAGCAGACACGAGTACTCCGCAATGGCTTTCTGCAGCCCTGGGGTGGTGAATTACAACATTGCCAGCAGCTTCGGGGATCCAGAGAGCGTGGCTGCAAGGCAAACCTCCAGCCCCAGTGCGCCCTGGTCTGCTCCTGGCCACCTGTCCCCCCTGGCACTGCACTGCCAGTCCTCACTGCTGTATGCAGAGCAGCCCAAGAGCCTGTGGTGCGAGGCACGACCGATGGAGCCAGTGCTGCCCGGGAGCAGGTCAGCGCTGCTTCTTGCTTTAAACCTTGGCTGAATGTTATTTACACTTTCCTTAGCTCAAGTCTTTTCTTTTCACATTTGAATTCTATGTGTTGGTGCCTCTGAAAAACGAAACAATGCCAAAAAACCTCCACTAGACACCGAATCGGTCCTGGGGGGGTTTGTTTGTTTGTTTTTAACGTAACTTCTGAAATAAGAATTTTTTTCAATACCTCCTTAGAGTACTACACACCAACATGAAGCATTACAAATGCCTTCAGTGTGGGAAAAGTTTACATTGTGTAAACAAAAGTTCAAGGCTGCTAGGCACTATTCTGTGTAATAAAATTAATTTTGCTCTGGCAGATGAAGTCCTTTGAGTGACAGAGGTAAAAGTTCACTCTTTTCGCCTTTTCATACAATGTTGTTTGAATTCCTTTTTATCCAGATTGTTTTTTTGACTGCTTCTAATAGATGTGAAGGCTTTTTGTTAATTTGAAATTCAAGGGAAATATTTTCTTTGCTTTTTGGTTTTAGTATAAACACTCACACAGCAGCATGAATCATGTTAAAAGGGGGCTGCTGCTGAAAAAGCCTGACTTTGTTTCTTGCTGCTGTGCCCAACTGACTCTGTAAAGTTGTTGTGAAGAGCAGAGTCCCAGGCTAAATTTTCAGCTGACAAGAAACTCTGTTTGCAAAAACACATTCTTGTTCTGCACATTTACTCGTATTGCAAACCCCAATCAGCACGTGGCTCATCAGCTGATGGAATTGCTCCATTCATGGGCACGGCACCTGTTGGATGGATAAAAGCTCAGGGTGTGCAGGTGCTGTTCCTGCTTCAGCAGCTGTATGTTCATAGGCCTCCTTGTTAAACTTCAGCAGTCATTTGGAGTATGAAAAATAGTGTGTCCTGGCAACAGTTTTAGTTCAATGGTTAATAAAGGATTTGTGCTATTTTTGAGACTACCCACATTCCTTCTGCAGCGGGTGGGCTTTATGCAGTTCTGGAGTGCAAATATGCTTTCAGTGTAGGTGTGTGGATTGGGAAAGACTCTTTGGGTTGCACTTACGTGCAGAAGAATTCCCAAAGCAGCTTTGATGTGAGCAGGGGTAACATCCAAACTCTTTCCACTTTGGTTAAGGTTCCAAAACTTTGACAGCCCTGGAAAGGTTAGTGTTGCAAGCTGTCCAGATGTTGGGACAGCAGCTGGAATAACCCGGGAGCAAGAGCACCCTGTCTGATGCCCTGCAGTGCCCTCACTACAACAGACAGAAGGGAAGCCAAACCTGTCCCACTGGAGTTTAAATAAATAAATAGTCAACTATTTGTATAGCTCATGCAGCTGATGAGGACCTAACTTAAAGAGAAATCAAGAAAATCTGGAGTATAACCTCTTTTTCACAGAATGCTTTGAATTGAAAGAGGTCTTAAAAACCATCTAGTTCCAACCCCCCCTGCTGTGGTCAGGGACACCTTCCCCTAGACCAGGTTGCTCAGAGTGGAAGGATGACCAGGAGAAAATCACTGACTTATTACTTTCAGTGAAGTCTTAATTCTTTCCTAGAAAGGTAGTATCCCAATATAGAAACCACGATCATAAAATAGAGAGGAGTACTAGGAGGTGTAGAGAGATAAATCTTTCACGCTGTGGTTCCTTGATAGCCACCAGGGTACATCCCGTGTTTTCCCGCATCCTTTGGTGCAGGAGCATTGTGGGCGTCCCTCCAGCCACTTCCAGCTCACCTGCAGGACGTGGCAGCTCATTCCTCTGCTGAGCACCCTGGGGTGCCCCAGTCCCACAGCAGCTGGGACGTGGTCTCTGCCCTCTCTGGACTGCCCTTTGTGTGGGAACACTGTCGGAGCAGGAGAGCCTCGGGGTGTGGGGTGTTCACCTGAAAGCCCTGACTGCTTGCGGGGTGTGTTGTCCTCACAGACACTGGTGACAAACCGATGGGGTTTGAGCCTCCTGGTGCGAGGCTGCAGCTGTCACAGACGAGGGGCTCTGGTGCTGTTTGGCCCGCAGGAGGAATTTGTTCCAGATGGTTCCGCTGCGTGCAAGCTGTTTGCCACAAGCCTGAGGAAGCCTTGCAGCTTCCATGTGTGCTGGGTGGCTGTCATTAAACTTTTAAGCAAGGAAAGAAAAAGTGCTTTTTAAAAACACTTGTCAAGACTGGGAGATAAAAACCGACAATCCTCACCGAGATGTTATGGTGTGTGCTTTTTCTTTACTTTCATCCATAATCTCTGTGCTTTATGAAGGGCAATAAACATTGCTCTCCACAGCATATCAATCAGTCACAGAGAGGCTCTCCAGCTCATTTTGAGCCTCTTCTGACCCTCACAATTGGATAATGATTCCCAAGTAAAGCTTAAAAATATACCTCTTTTACTAATGTGAAACACCAAATTACTTTTGCTTCCAAATGCAGGAGGATAGGAAGGAATAGCAATGCTTTTCCCTCCTTGCATTAGCAGCACATTAGGCACGTGTGATACAGTCCCTTTACTCTTGGGGAGAGTTCCCCCTCACTGGTCTTCCCAGCAGGGCAGAGAGGGAAGTAACTCAGTGATTAACCAACCCACTAACGTGGTGTTTGTCTAACCAAAGACCGAGCTTGTTAAACACATAAACACTCCTCTGCCCTGCTATATCTGAATGAATTAACATTAAAAAAAAATCTCTCAGGAACCTAATTGTGCAACAAATACCTTAATTTTTCTGTTTTGAAATTTGCTCCTAGAAGCACCTTTTCATCCTTTCCAATTTTTTTACCAGGAAATTGGAGCACGTTCTCCTCAAAAACTTATGAACTTGATGATTTTCAGTTGGCATGTGGGTGTGTTTGTCCTTACCTCCTGTCATGAAACCAGCACAAAATCTAATTTTATTGTATTAGTTAAAGCCTCTTTGACAGCACTGTCAGCATGTTTCCACTGTTCTCTTTAAACTTGCCCTTGTTCTGTAGAAGTCATAAACCATGCTACCTGCTGTCTTATCCCAACTGATTTTTCTTCTCCTCCCTAATCCTTTTGGAAGGTGGGATGAGGAAAATTCTAGAGTTCCTAAATTCTGCCTCTCTGCTTAAGTTTATACCTATAAGTTGACTGTACACCATTCCTTTTCTCAAACTCTGAGCTGCTGAGAGTTTGCACGTGACACTACTTTCTCTCTGTCTAGAAACTGTATTGACCCTGAAAGCACAATGTGCAAAAACCATCATGAAAATGAGGGCCAGATGAAAAGGATACAATGGATGTACTTCCTGGACACAAACCCAGCGTTACTGATAATCTGAGTTCCTTTCCTCTTGTGTTTGTTTACAGGATCTTGGTGTCAGGAATTGGCTGTTTTTTCATGGTGTTATCCTGTTTTAATTTTAATCCAGTCATGAAGGATAGTTCCTGTATGTTGGAATTATTTGCTACACTTCAGGAATGTGTTTATCTTACTAATTTATATAGAGCACCAATTTTTTAACATATGAAAGTACTTTCTTAGTTGTGTTTCCCCATTCTTCTTGTATTCAGGCTTCTTTTTGTTTAGCATTAGAGTGATCAACATGGGATGTCACCTTGAACAGAAAACTTTGTCTAACGTCATGATCTGATCTTGTAGGCTGAGATTCACATCTCAGTTATTTGTCTCCAGAATGTCAATGAATGAATAAAGCCTCATGTAAAGGAGGAAATACTTGAGAATGGATGTGTGCTGTAATTTTGCCTTACTACCAGTACAAAGCAACTGCAGCTCTGTTCACTGTGGCATTTATCATGTCAGTCTGAGCTGTCTGAGTCCTCCTTTTCCATGTGAAGCTCCCAAGATGCAAAATCCCCTTGGTTCACAAATCCCTGGACTTGCACATTCCCAATAATTCTTCAAGACCTATCAGCATCCCATGTGATTTTCCCAAGGTTCATGTGATTGATACAGCAGCAGTCCAGTTTTCTGCCTTTGAGTATTTTCAATCTTTCTAGTGTGTCATCACTGGGGTCAGGCTACATGCTTTAAATTATCTTGTCAGAAAAGGCTTAACAATGTTTCACACTATCCTGTGTTCAGGAACATGAAGAATCTAAAGAGAGAGAATAGGAGATAAAGAAAAATTATGAAACTCTTTGCATTGCAGTTTAAATTTTTCCTCTTTTATAACAGATGTTTTTCTTTTCTGTCAGAGAAACATTAAAAAGAAAAACCAATGGCAATGACTGTACAAGCCCAATTGCAAATAATCCTGGCTCAAAAAAGGATGCCCACTTCTGTGCAGTCTGCAGTGACTATGCTTCAGGATACCACTACGGGGTCTGGTCCTGTGAAGGCTGCAAAGCATTTTTTAAAAGAAGCATTCAAGGTAGGACAAACAGGTTTTGATAATTCTGCTTAAATAAATTGTTTCATGTGATCAGGGGCTGCAGCTGTTGACCTAGTAATGAGTTGGTCTGAAATCCTGGTGTCTGGTTCTCCATGCTGAAAATAAAGCAACACATGATTTGGCTGTTTTATCTCTTGGCTCTGATGTTATCGAGATCTGGAAGCATAACAGAGTGAGCAATTGATTTCTTTAGAGGAGAGGTGGAATGCATAGCACAGTGAGGCCCTGCAGCAGTGGCCTGGGTGGGGTGGCACTGCAGACCTGTGAATCTGATGGGAGTTTGTGGCCCAGCTCAGCTGTAGTAATTGAGAATTAGCTGTCATAGACACAGCAAGAGTAGGCAATTATCTGGAGACTTTGCTTGCTGGGAGCTCTTCTTGACAAGAGTCTATTGCCTGGAGCTGTTGAGTCACAGTGTGTAATATCTACACACTATGTAGGATGGAAAAATATGTGTAGCACATATCAGGTACTAACCTGATTATTGTTAATGCTCAGCCTCCACCCCTCAGAGCCTGCACTGCAGTATCTCTTACTCTGTCAGATCTCTCTATCTCAGACTCCCACTTCCATGTTTAAATTCTTAAATATTTGGTGTTTAGCTCAAGCTTGCTGTATGGCTGCAGTGTGAAGTAAATGTGGGGCTCCACGTTTGCTGTCACAGCCAGTGGGAGTCACTTTGGCACCGTATTGCAGCTTTGGGGCACTTAATTTCTTTAACCTTGGCCTAGTTATCCTGTTCTTTGGCCTCATCTGGGATCTTTTGGTGGAAAATCATTTCTATTGACATTGGCTGCCACATGTGGATATCAATGCAGAAAATCCTGTTGCTGTCTGGTCTTTAATGTTCCCCTTCCTCTTCTGCCTGTAAAGCCTTTAGCAATCTTCAGATATTTTCTTTTGGCTCAATATGGCAGAGTTGGTGCCACTAGGAGAATCAAATTTAATTCAGAACTTGTTTTTGCCCTTTCACTTCATCGTGCAACTTCAGCACAGGTGAATAGCAATTTCTACAAGCTGGTGTAAGTACTTTTGATTTCTAAAATAATTGAAGAGAACTCTGTGTCCGGTTTGTCACAAATGGAGACTGAATTTATCTCAAGGTGTTTTCTGTCAGGTAAATGGTTTGCCTGCTCTGTGTTGCTCACATGTGCTTGGGCCACCAGCAAGTTACCCACTGTGGTCTTTTGTACAACTCAATGTACCCTGTCAGGTAATGGTGTTTGTAATTCAAATAAAAGGATAAAAAAAGACAAAAGAAAGACAGTTCTTGGCATAAAACACTATCAAGCACTCAGCTGCAACGGTTGTTATTCAGGATATTGTGTGTTAAAATAAAGGACTTTCTGGGCCTGCCATAGACCAAGATGTTGGGCTCATGTCTAATTAAAATTAGAAGGTATGACTGAGCAGCTGTGTGTGGTCTGAGTTTGTAGTGTAGTCTGTTCCACATCTCTGAACATCTGCCTGCAAGTTAATTTATCCCAAGGCCACAAGAGTTTTTAATCACTTTATACTCCTGTGTGCAACAGAGAGCTTCCTCCTCCTCTCTCCCCATGTTGTGTGAAGAGTGATAAACAAAAATTTGTTTTTCAGTCATATCTGCCAGTAGGAAATGGGACAAACTGTAACCTGATCTCTTCTTTTTAAAATTGTCAGTTCAAAAATTCAAGGTTAAAATAATTCTAATTTTGCATAGAAATAGTCACAATTACTCTTGGGGACATGAACTCTTGGATTTGCACCAAGTGAAAAAAACCTCACTCAAGTAGCAGTATTTTTGCCTGATGTTATTCTTGGTTGGGGAAAAAAAAAAACCAAACCAACTTAAAAAGCAGCCTGGGAGAAAAGATGTTAGGAAAAGTAAATGAGTGAATATTTTATGCATCCTTTGGTAATTGCTGCAAGAGATAGTTCCAGTGTTTGGCAGGAGATGATTCAACTGTATTTACATCAGGAGAGTACCCAAGTCCAGTTTACAGTAATAAACCTTTGGACCAGATTACTGATTAATGACATACAGTAACGTAAAGGGGTTTGGGTGGGAATGAGGTGGGATGGGAAAGAATAAGAAGAGAACAAAAGAGGCTGCAGTGAAAACTGATGAAAATAAGATAAACACTTGTCCAGAATATCTAAAGCTTACACCCTCTGTTTGTGCTTTTCTTTGCAGTTACAGGATGCATTATTTCATACCACTCTGCTTTCTATCTTGGCCTTTTTTTTTTTTTTTTTTTTGTTAACTTTGGTCCAGGGTCAATCCTCCAAAGGCTTCCTCATTCCTGGAACTCACCACATCATTCAGTAAATAGAGCTGTAGTTTACTTAAATCTTTGCGGGACTGAAGCTGCTCTTTTCAACTCTGATGAGGGAAAAAAAATTAAAATCTGGTATCTGCCAGCTACAGGCTCCAAATACACAGTAAGAGTTTGGAGAAAGGGAACAAATGTCCATGAGAGTGTATGTTCCATTTTCAAAAAACTAGTTGGTTTTAGAAGGCGCTTGTTTATCTGAGAGTCACCACTATAAAGGTGGTCTTTGCTGTCTGGTTAATTTTGAAGCCACAGGTAGATGTTTATAATATAGGATAAATACGCATTTTTGCATCAGTTAATGGAGCTTAGATATATGCACGTGAAAAAAGTTGAGCTGTTTACAGTCAGGAACGTTCCTGATTTGGGAAATGACCAAGATGGTTGGAAATGCTGAATTTTCTCCTCTTGCCCTGCTGCAGGACACAACGATTACATCTGCCCAGCCACCAATCAATGCACAATAGATAAAAACCGGCGCAAGAGCTGCCAGGCCTGCCGGCTGCGGAAATGCTACGAAGTGGGGATGATGAAATGTGGTGAGTTTGGCATGGCTGCTCTCTCAGCTTGGGTTTTGCTGGCTTTTTTTTTTGTTTGTTTGTTTTTTTGTTTTTTGGTTTTTTTTTTGTTTTTGTTTTTGTTTTTGTTTTTTTTTGTTTTGTTTGTTTTGCTTCCCTTCGGCCAAATCTGTATCTTTTTCCCCTTGGTATCCTAAGAAGGCACAACAATTAAAGCAAGGTTTAAGCTGGTTGTATAGGAAGGAATTAACTGATTCTTAAAGCTGAGAAAGACTTGCCACTTTCAGAAGAAAATCTGTGGGAAGGGGCAAGATGTAGGTTAAGCATGTGAAAACCATGTAACTTCTGCAGAGCTTTGGGGAGGCAGGTGACTTCCATGCAGAACGGGAACGCAAGAGCTGCTGCTTCCAGAGCCTTCCAGAGCCAGTCTCTGCCAACGTGAGGTAAACGAGCCTGTGCTGTGCTCTGCTGGTCGGGTGCAGTGCAGGAACAGCAGTGTCACATGGAAGCAGCAGTTAATTCACCCAGTACTCCACCTCTGACTGTGGCCAGGGTGGGTGCCTCGGGAGGAGTGTAAGAATGAGACCAGCACCTGTGTGGAACTACTGCTGTCTGCTCTCAGCTTCCAAAAATTAGCAGCTGGGGACATTAGCAGAATGACAGATTTTCTACTGTCCCTCTTTTTAATCCCATAAAGGCTTAGCATCTGCAACATTCCTCGGCAGCTTGGCCACCCATCCTGTGAAGAACCAGCTCTCAGACTGCCAGGCTTTTGTGTGGTCCTTTGGTGGGGCAGCGAGGGGAAGGCACTGGGAGGACAGTTCTTTTTTTGAACAAGCTATCTTCAGATGATTGTTTTTCCACCAAAAAAAATAGTGAACAACCACTCTTTGCCACTGCACCTCAGTGTACTCAGAACACTCAGAAATACTCAGAATTATCCAGCCTTTCCTCTTCTCCCTATCTTGTACTTAAAGTGATGTGACTTCAGTGTAGTTGTACGTTTATAGATTATATTTTAAAGATTACTTTTAAGAAGAAAATAGTTTGCAAGATGTTTCAATCTGGTGTATGTCTACAGTCAATGTTTGCTGTTTCTTATAGATTCCCCAATGTATGTAATGGAAACAGGCTGGGAAAATGTCCCATAAGAACACTGGAGTGGAAAGGAGAAGGTCACTGTGCTTGGCTCTCCGTGATTTGCAGGCTTGCATCTCGTTTCATCCCCTTTAATGTAGATACCTATTTCTGTTTCAAAACTAGACACTGTTTTCATCCTCCCACAGCCTTGGTCTGAAGACTGTTTGCAAAATATAACTTCTTTCATTAGGAACATTCTTTAGAATTCCAGCCTGCATTTATTGCTGGACAATTAATGTCCATTTTTTCTTGTGACAACATTGTCTTTTAGCTTAGGGGCTCCTCTTCTCTTTGTTGTTAATGGCCTGGTTTTGTTTAAGGACTGCATCATATCTCCTCACAACCTTTGTTTTAGTTGGCTAAAGAAACCAAGAAAACTTCTCCTCTTGCAAAATAGGAAAGTAGACAGAATCTGGAAATCATCAGGGTAGCTTGTCCCTCCACCTGCTCCAGGCAGAGATAACCCAATTTGCACTTGGATGCCCAGAATCATGGACAGCATTCCAGTGACTCTCCTCACTGCAGTAGCAATAATACATTCCTGTTGCTGCAGGAGCTTTTCTCTGCCACAACCCAGGGCCCTATTTGCCTTTTTCAAGGTAACATCATGCTGGCAGTTCATAATCACACCATGATCTGTTATGATTGCAGCCTCCCTGCTCATTCCTAGCTGATAACTCCCAGTGTAGAACTGAAATTTCAACTGTTCCTTGTATTATTTTTGTACTCCTAAAGTACATTTCATTTCTTTTGCTCAAGTCAGATGGTTCTTTCTATGTGAAGCTCCTGTCTTTTCCTGCAGTGATGATGGATCTCAGCTTTACTGGTGTTTGGTCTTACCTCCAGGAAGGAAAGCTTTACACCTGCAAATAAGATTCCTTTCAAAACCTTACTTTCTGAATGGTGCCACTGTCTTTTGGTCATCTTTATGGCTGAGAATTTTGCTCAAAGTTTTTCCAGTGGAGGTTTCTACCTAGCCCTAAATTTTGGAGTTGGAAAGGTTTTGTCAAGACTGATTGCAGAATGATATTGTAAGGCAGACCTCCACAATGCTTGCCTTAAATTAACCATTTTATTCTAGCTGCCCAGGAAGTCCTGGCGTGTGATTATATCTCATAGGCACTGTGGTATTACAAGTAAAAAATTTTAGTATACACTTATGTACTAGCCTGTGTTCCTTTGAATCTTATCACATATTCATAAACATGTTTTCCTCCAATAATGATTGTCTGCAGCACACTGATGACTATGCCAGACAAAAAATGACAGATTGAAACTATAACTGAAAAAAAGAGGAATTTTGTTTTTAAAATAGTAGCACTGAAGCCTGAAACTCACGAGAATTTAATTTGAGAGTCTGATCAATTTATCTCAGAAAAAAAGAACATAAAAAATTACTCAGAACTGTCTGAGTCACCTGATGAGTTAAGTGGCACCTGTGAGTAATGCTGATGTATGGACACATGGTGACAGACATTTAAACCAGACAGATTTTAAGACAGTATTTCTTGCACGAAATGTAAATGCCATTTCCCGCAGACCACAGCAATTATCTCTCAAACATTTTCTCACCAGAACTGTGCTTTAATAAAAAAAAAATTATTGTAGAAAGCCCTAAAAGAGAACACTTTGTTTTTAATGAAGGCTTTTCTGCATCTCTGCTCCTTTCTGAGGTCACTTAGTGAATGGATTGGTTCACATCTGCTAAAGCCCTGGATGGGGTAGAATTGTTTGTGAGTGCATTTTTGTTCAGCAGAGACTTGTGTCCAGCAGAAGTGATAAAAGAAGTTCACTTACCACTTTGTAGTTTATGAGAGCTCTTTATAAAATCTTGGCACCATTCCCATCATATCTTTAAATCCTCACTTTGCATATTATCAATAGACACCTTGAGAAAAAACACACACATGGGTACTTGTGTGTTTTAAACATACGTTTGTTTCTGTGCCTAAATGTGATTAAGTGGTACATGCCATCTTCAGTACAGTAGGAGACAGTAGAAAAGTATGGCTCAGGAGTTTCCTGGTCTGAAATTCTCTTGGATGTTGTTGCCTTCAGAAAAGTTAAGAAGTCAGCCCAACAAGCCACAGATGTTTTGGTGGAGGCCAGCTTGGGAGTGCCCTGTATAAAGGTGATAGTGGGTTTTCTTACAAAATATACCATCATTGCCAAAAGCATGAGGGTCTTAGATACTGCATCTGCCAGTTCCTCTGCAGGAAATCCGTGTTCCCTGCTGTTTCAAACAAGGAAGCTACTGCTAAAGTTTGGCACTAGGACTACTAATAGTGGTAGAAAAAAAATTACCAGAAGAATTGCACTGTCACCAGGAACAAAGGAAACAGAAAAACTGCAGTAAACTCTGCCCAGCAAACTTGGAAAAAACAGATCAGGATAAAAGTGTTCTTCTCTTGGAACTTCCTGGTGTTTACCTGGGGAGCTGAAATGGACTTGGGCTGTTTGCCAAAGGTAGTGAAGAAGAGGGGAGTTGCTTCATCACTTTGCACTCTTGGAGCAGATATGCCCTGCTTTGCCTTTGGTTTGCTTCCTGAGGCTCAAATAGACCTTCTTTCATAGAGAGTTTTCAGTTTTCCTGGCTTGTCCTTTATTTCCCTCCTCTACCCTGCTCCTGTATCTTTTCCCCCAGGTGTCAGTTCTCAACATATCGAAATTGTTCCAGAGATAAAACTCCTTTCAGCCCCAAGTGAGGAGGCTGAGAGGCAGCACTCAAAAGTGATGGAGAGATGCTGCTCTTGAATCGTGGCATCATTTGACAAGTTTGCAGGACAGAAAAGAGATTTCTCTGTGGGCTGGTTCAGAGTTTGGCTCTTTCTCGTGCGTGTGGCTGCTGTGTGCAGTTGAAATACTGTAAAGTACTTTCCACACAGAACATAAGTGGGGACAAAATGTTTCAAGACATTCTCTGGACATCAGATGCATTAATTGAATTTTAGCTTTTATAGCAGTCACTATAATTTTGGCTCATGTTTTCGTGTGCACACAGGCAGACAGCAGCTCCTTTGTCAGTAGCTCTGCTCTGGAATATGTGCTCACCAGAACACCTGCATTTGCTTTCAAAGGTGATTGGAGTGATAATGGTTTACTAATATGTGCTGGATCGAGTTTTAAGCTCAAACACTCTCAAAAACTGATTCTAATATATTCAATGGTAGAATCTGCAGTTGCTACAGAACTGTTAGTTATATAAACCACTGCCAGGGACCAAATCTGTGTGAAGGGCAACATGCCATGTAACTGCCCACCATATCAGACAGCACTTGTGATTTCCAGAGAATTTGCAAGCTTGAAAAATAGTGTGTTTCAATGCCAGTAATACCTGCTGTGGCTCGTTCATGGCTGAGTGAACAACAGGCTCATTTTAATGACCTTTTTTTCAATGTGCCTTATTTCTTATATCTTGGGGTCATTTACTCATGTGGCCTGTGGTGCTGCAGCTCAAGGTCTTGCCCTTGGTCCAGCATTCTCAGCTGAATACAGCAATTTTCTCCCACAAAATGGCTCTAAATAAGGAGAGCATGGTAGGAAGAATGAGGAATTTGATCATTTTGCACTTCTGCAATTGCCTGAATTACCTTTATAGAAATGAATATAAGCTATTAAGTACAGTTAGGGAGTTTGTGGTAAAGTCGAAGATAATCCCTAATCTGGGAAGCTGTATTTTATTGCTCTGCCTTTACACACATTGATCCACATCTCTTTGTCTATTTAAGCAAAACATTAGGCTGGTTGATAATTATTTATAATATATAGTTTAATAAACACACATGTCTATTGCATGCTAATAGAGATATAGGTACAATTTCTCAGTCCTGCCTAAACTTTGGATTTTAATAGAAAGCAAGGAAGCTCCTTTATGTTATTGAAAGTGGTTGTTTTAATTGGAAGGACTGGTGTTTTCTGCTGTGTCAGTTGAGTAGCAAGCTTAAATGTAGTTTTCTATTTCTTTAAATGCAAGCAGAAAACAATCAGAAAGTGTTAATAAATGGTGTCTCTTAAGTATCTTTTATGCACACAGCTCAGTGATTCAGCCTAGTTCTGCTTTGGCAATATATGGTGAATAAGAAACACCACAAATAACTCAGAATCTGCTTTGGTTGGGTTTTTTCCCACCTTGTTTTTGTCATCAGTTACATTTTCTTTAGTAGCAAGTTTTTTATGCAGAAATGCAGTACTCCTAGTCTGGCTTTCTGCACTGGTAATGTGATTATAGAAATTTGGTTTATGTTTTAAATGGAGCATATTTTTATAGTAAGAACTGGTTATATAAGAAACTTGATTCAGTTAAATAACCTAAAGTAATTTAAAGGGGTTTACTAGTTCCCAGTAAGAACCCTCCCCACGTACTGAGAGCTTTAATACTATTGAAATCATAACCTGACTGAATTATCTTCAGATGGAGCATGGAGTGCCGCTGTGCAGATGGAAGTTATTCAAGATTTTGTCAATTAGAACAGAATGCTAGACTTCCTTTTATATTGCTTTTAAATTTGATTTCTCTGATCTTCATTAAAGTATCAGCCTAATTACCTATGTGTTTATACTTTCTATAAGCTTACATTTATATTTATGGGCTACAAAACGTTAAAGATCTTTACAGCAGTGAATTGGAGAGGATGACTCAGATCGTGGCACCAAAGGACTGGTATCTTCAGTGCCACAGAGAAATTTGGGTGACAGCTTAACAGAGCCCCACAAGAGCACACTTGGTTCACTTCAGTGCCAGACACTGAGCTGCAGTCGATAAGCTGGCTGCAAGTGCTTCCTTGAACACGTGTTGCTTCTGGCAGGTGTGTCAAAACTGTTGGAATTTCTTCCTTACTGTGTCATCAGGCACATCAGGCTCCTCTCTCCAGTTCCCTCTAAAGCCAGTAGTTTTTCTGACATTATCACCTTAGATAAGGTCCCTAACTGAACAACTTTCCATGTGTTCAAAGACTGATGCTCTGGCATCTTCTTTTGGAGTGTTTCACAGCTCCACCAGATACTGGAGAACAAAAACTACTCATGTCACAGAGCATTTCATATTGTTTGATAGCCCAAGGAAGTTTTTACTCTACCCTTCCTGTGGCTTTTATTCCCTCTGCTATTTTTCTTGTTCTGTATTTCAAGGTGCCCATGGGGGATGTGCTTCAGCTTTCTAAATAGTGAAAACAGTGCTCTGTGTTTCCTTGTGGTTATGGTCTCTCCCATGCCATGGAGATCAGAGCCATGGATCTCTCTAGACAGAGTGCCCTGGGCACCTCCTCATCTGACGCCAGCTGTACTATTGTTTCATTTGCCTACTTCACTGTCAGCCTTTCCTCTTCATCTTCCCTGATGGAAAACACATACTTTCTGTGCATGACAGGATTTCAGAACAGTCTGCAGCCCACTGTGCCGTTCTAGTGTTTTTTAGTAGCTGACAAATCACTTCAAGATTTTCCTTTTTACCTTTGTGCATTAGTCAAGAAATGAGGCCTAGCACAGAGCTCACTACATTATCCAGGTGTCTTTGTGGAAAATAGTCTATACCTTGGTGGCCTTTGACTCTCTTCAGTAAAGATTTGCCCAGGCAGATGGTGGAAGAAATTGCTCTGTTACTTCTGTAATTCTGCAGGGAACCTTTTTGTGGGTATTTTCATCAAGTCTCATTCCACGAATCTACATAAAATAATGTCTCATGCTCTGACTGTCTCTGCTGGTATGTTACCTTTCCTTAGCTGCTGTTCATCTGCTCTGGAAACTTCTAGCTAGCTGTCATTTGGCTAAGCATTTGGTTCTACAAATTATTTATTTCCTTCAATACATTATTTGTACAAATACCCTGTCTGCACTCAGCCCGTTTCATCATACCCACATCCCTTTCAAAGCTGCAAAACCATCTTTGCTCCAAGTGGTGCAGGCCTTAAGCTGGACTTTCAGCTGAAAAATACTTCCAGTTCCAAATGGCTTGTCCCACTTGGATAGCTCTGTGCCTGAGGTCTGTTTGTCGAACCAGCTTTGCCTATTGGTCTTCTCCAGTCTCTTGGATTTCCAGGGAAAGTTTTCCATGTTCTCCAGTATTGAGAACTTCTTTAATGAGGACTTCTTTACTTTTTCTACATCCAACATGGTTTACTGAACAGGCAGCAAGTGAGAGAGTGAGAGCCACGTGCAACTGAAAGGTCCGCATCCTAAAACTCCCGGAAGACTCTGTTGGTCTTTATTCCCTCTGTTGGCCTTTGCCTTCACCCCTCCAACAGACTGACCCAAATGCTGTTTGACAGCTGCTGAAGATGTGACAGGACTGTGACCTGAAAAGCCACTTCCACTTGAGGTTCCTCTGCCACATGAGCCTGAGAGTCTGCATTCATCCAGCATCTTATTTAGCAAGACAAAGACTTGTCAACAGTATCTGAAATTGATTTTTTGTGCCCCCACTGCCCTTATTTTTAATTTGGCTTATGCTTGGACCTCTTTGCTAACTGAAGTAGAACCATAACTGAGTATTTTATGAATATTGTGGTTTTGGAGAAGCTTTTAGACTCTTTCCTTGGCTGCTATGCAAAAACAGGTAATAGTGATGCTACCAATAACACTGACCAGGGATTGGACAATGTTTAGTTTCGTCAGAATGAACAATTAGTTAAGTCCAGGAATGTAAAGGACTGCTCTTTGCAACAGAAATAGCCTTCTGCAGACAGAGCTCCAAACAGGGTCTTTGCTCTTAGTTGTAGATATCTGAACTCACTTTGGAGAAACTTCTGCTGGCTTTTTGGAGCATGGGGACAAAATGGGTTGAATCTTGTGAATCCCTGGCTGAACTTCCAGCTAACTCTGAGGCCCAGCTGTGCTTGTTCCTGGGCCATTTAATCTGTAACATGGCCCAGACTTTCAAGACTTTTATTGCCCCAGTTTACATATAAAGCAGAATTTACAATCAGCTATCTTTATTTGCCTTTAAAGATCTGATTTATATCTTTTTGATGTCAATGGGAGTTCCCCGCTGGACTTTCAAATCGAGTTAACCAAAGTTCAAAACCAAACATTTTTTAACTTTATTTTTGTTTAGTAGAATAAACAAAACCCCTCAGCTGAAGTCAGTGGGAACAAAGTTAAGTCCATGCTGAATGTCCTAGAAACTTAATGTTCCATATTAGAACATCCAATATTAAAGGGTTTTCGCCCTCCTCCCCAAGTATTTGGGTTTACAAAACACAACCTGAGGGAAAAACTCTGCGATGCAACCCCGTGCCTCTCACGCCAGGCTCAAGAAGAGAACGCTGCGGGTACCGAATCCTGCGGAGCCACCGCGGCGCCGAGGACCGGGCGCACTGCCTTGGCAGAGCCAAGAAATACAGCGAGGCGGCGACGCGGGTGAAGGAGATCCTGCTGAGCACGGTCAGCCCGGAGCAGTTCGTGCTCACGCTGCTGGAAGCGGAGCCGCCCCACGTGCTGGTCAGCCGGCCCAGCAAACCCTTCACCGAGGCCTCCATGATGATGTCCCTGACGAAGCTGGCGGACAAAGAGCTGGTGCACATGATCGGCTGGGCCAAGAAGATTCCTGGTAAGAAATTCAGGCTTGTTTTTGTTTGTTTCAGGCTATGGTTTTGATGCCTTTTCCTGGTCTTAAAATCAAGAGGCGAACACGGTTAGAAGGGGAAAAGGGTATTACCTTGGTATTTATTGTAAGGATCCTTAGGTGCACCACGACCAGGTCGAATACACCTCCATGCACCCCCGCAATGGCCACACCAATCCCCTCCTCTATATCTGGTCTTACATTCTAGGTCTTACTAATTAGCATATCTATCAAAAATTCCCCAATGAGAGGCTCGAATGAGCCCCCCTCTCTAAGGAACCCTCCCCTGGATGGTTCTATCTTAGTTTACAAAATGTGTTATGGAGAGGACCTTGGGGCCTGGGCACACTGGCACCCTAACTACAAAGCCTCTAAAATGTTTAGTCTCTTAGCTTAACAAACAAGTCCAAGAATGTAGGCAAAAGCACCAAGAATACAGAAGTTGCAAAAAGGTATAACAGGGGTATAAAAGAAAAGACAAAAATCATCATGGCATCAGTTTAACCGTCAGTGTGTCCTTCTCTACTCTGAAAAGACAGAACAGCACAGTAGGTGCGTGGTATGAAAGTCAAGCTTTCTGTCCTGTAAAGTAATGGAGAGTTTATTGGTCTCAGTAATTAACCTGGATGTATTTTGATTTATACACAATATAACCCAGAACTTGTTGTCTGTTCTTACTCAAATATTTGTTCGTTTGGCTAAAGCAGAGCTGCTGTTGTATGGGATTTCTACCTCATCGGCTATAAATACCTGATTAAGCTGATTTAGAAGGTTCATTTAACACCAAATTCTTTCCTTGAGTCCTGATAGAAGGTTTCTAGTACACTTAGTGATAACTGAAGCTTGTCCGAGTCCTTCAGTGGTATGAGCCGCCACAGAAAAACATCAGTGAAGCACAGTATTGATCTCAGAATTATCATGTGCACTCTTTCAAAACAAAAAATCAGTAAGGGTTCTTTTGGTTGCTGGTAACAGCAAGAACTTGCTCTGCAGTACAACTGTCTGTGTTAGTGCCTGGAATGTCTCATGTGTGTCCATGGCATCATGGCAAGGAACCACTTCCTTCTCACTAACCAGAAACTGTGAGCATTTGCAGTTCCTTCTCCATGAAGTACCCCTGACTAAAACAGGCAGAATAAAAATTAAAAGTGAGCTAAAAGCATGGAATAATTGGTGGACTCAGCTGTATGGACCTTGATCCCGAGGTTCAGACAGAGTGCACTGCTGGGAGCCAGCACTCCATGGATCCTCTCCTGGATTTTATGCTGAAGGCGTTTGGAGTGTGCTGGTGTGTGTCCTGCCCTTGTCACAGTGTGCACTGCAAAGAGCTGCTGCTGCTGCTGGAGTACCCAACAGGGAAAACATGACAGGAACCCTTCCCTCCAGAAACACAGTGTGTGCACAGTGCAGGAAGCAAACCTGGAGGAGGATATTTCGTACAATCCTTAAATTAGGAATTTGGCGTCAGGGAAGCACGTCCTGTTTCAGGCCTGGGTGGAGTGGCTGATGTGCTTCCAGCTCCAGCTGCTGAACACATCTCCCAGGGGCAGAGCAGTCGCACTTGGAGGGTCCAGGTGTGATGGTTTTGGTGTGTGCAGATTACAGGCCAGCTGCTGGGGAGGAGATATTTGCACCTCAGAGCATCTCAAACCACGCTGGACATTGGCAAAGTGATGATAGTTTCCTGTTCATGTGGGATGTTTTAAGCAGAGAGCCCAAATCCTTTATCCTTATTTTTCCTGGTTTAAGAAACTCTGAAATTAAGTGTGAAGTAAGTAACCATAAGGGGTTAAATGGTATCTATTGATATAATTTCTTGTCTAATCATAAAAACTTGATTAAAAGCTGCCATTTCAGAGGACTCCACACGGTTATGTTTATCTGGTAGGAAGTGAATTGTGAAGGAAAACCAGTCTTAGAAAATGACCTCATTTAAACCAACATTTCAGTGGGAAAAAAAACCCAACCCAACCTTTTCCATTTTCTGATTATTATTAATTGTTGCTTTTTAACTCTGACACGTTTTTTTTTTTAAAACAAACCCACAAACCCTAAACCTCAGCCAGTTAAGAATAATAATTTTTATTTTTTGCAAGATCAGTTTCCAAACCAACCCCAATTTTGGCATCGGTCACTTTTAGTTTATTTTCAGCATATGTCAGAAATAAACACGTTTTCTTGGCAGTAAGAGAACTGTATGAAGAAAACCCACTGAAGCAATCAAACCCCTTCAAAACAGTTCCTGGGAATGCTGACACTTTGTCATCTCTCTTTATTCTTTCTGATCACTCCTCTTACAGAGAGCAGAAATAAACAGCATTTTAAAGCAATTACAAAAGTAGATGTGGTGTTTAATATGCACCTCATTTTAAGTGACACTGCCATATTACATGGCAGCTGGAGCATTTGCTTCAGTGTGGATTGATTTTTTGTTTTTCATTAAAAAACTGTGATGACTAAAGCTCAGGACACTGAACTTCATTTTTCAAAAACTCTTGCCTGAAGGTAATCATGTCGATCCCTGCCTGGTTCCTGGAGGTAATGTCTTAGGAAAAAACAGAGAGTTCTCGACTAATGGCTCAGTGAGCAGTAATTTTACTTTCTGAAAAGCTGAATATTTCCTTTTGTGCACCTGGGTTAGAAGCCCATTTTCATCTCTAAGTTATTATTGGATATTATTTTAACACTCATAGGGGGTGAAAAAAAAATTTTTTTTCCTTCTTGTATTACCAGTAACTTTTTGTCTAAATAGAAAAAAACCCATGTTTATAGTTTGTGGGATTTTCATATTTAATATTTAATGACAGTCTTTTGTTATGAATTTTACTCTGTGGCTCTATTTTTGTCTGTACTTTCAGCCTAATGGATTGTATTTTTTTGTTGCTCAGTAAAATAGAAGCTGACATCTGGATTTTTTTCCTCCTGAATTCCAAGTATTTTAATTCTTGGTTGTCAGGCAGCAGAACACAGCTTCTATAATTGCCTTTTGCTTTGTTGACCTAGTATAGGAGACTTTAACATGGTTCATTGCTGAACCTGTATTGCAAATCAATAAGATGTTGTCACAATATCGAAATTTGGATTCATTATGCAACCTAGTGTGTTGCTGACCAGAGCAGTCTGTCTTTTTCTAGTTTTTACACATCCAGTATAAAGTTTTTTTCTCGTCTTAGCAATTTTTAATTAAATGATGAGGTCTGGAGCTCATAATTTAAAGGACGTGTAATGCAGTCATAGAAAGATGAGTAGTTTAATGTACTCTGGAGGAAATTAAATGGGGCTCCTGACACTGCAGTGGAAGCTGTGGTGATTGTTTGCTGTCCTGGATCTTTGGAGCATGAGATTGTTAGGAAAAGGAGAAGCAGAGTCCTTCTAACAGCTGTGCTCAATGGCCATAGTTCCTCCTGCTGCTGCTGCTAATGCGAGTTTAGCAGATGACATCTGTGATAAATCTGTATCTTCAAGAACCTGTAGATTGAATGCTGGGTCATGGTCTGATGTCTCACTCAACTGAGGGAGTTTTTAAACCTGATAATTCCTTGTTTATGCTAGAGAAATCAGTACAGCCCGGTGTAAATGTTTATTTAAATATACCCTGAAGTGTCTTCGGGCTATTGTCTCCCAGGAAACTGACATTGTCAGTTTTTATACTCTTTCACACTTGCATGGATATTCTCCTAAAAGCAGTTTTAAATGGTGAGTGTGTGAGGCAGATAATCTGTTGTTGGCTGTGCATTCTGTAGTGAATTCTGTGGCGGTGGAATCCAGGAGGGAAGGTACCACTGCCAGGCTCCTGTTTAACCTTCCTATAAAATCAGAGGCAAGGCTGTACCAGTTTTGAAAGGCAGCACACTCAGTGATGATAAAAGTGAGCATTGCCCACTTCATGTCAGCCCCTGGCTGTCACTGACTGCCTTCCAGCTGAGTAGTGTAATAAGATTAAAATACATGGAGCATTTGTATCAGTTAATGACAGAGATTCTTTGGCAGCCCAAACGTCCTGTGTGTATTTTGAGACCTCAGACAACCGAGAAGAACTTCAGGAAACCTGTCTGCCATGGCCAGGCTGTAAGGATTTGTCACCATGCAGTGCCGGAGATGCCAGCTCATCTGAAAATGGAACACCTTTGCCAAGGGCCCGAGCTAAAGGAGCCCAGCTTTGAAAGCTGTGGCCTGATCTTGGTTTTGATCACTGAGCAACTCTTCATCATATCTGTGTTTTCTTCCTTGACTGAGCAGTCTGTTTTCCCAGTTGTATTTTTTTTTTTTGACTTCTAGGCATTATTTTTCCCCCAGTCTTTTTTTTTNTTTTTTTTTTTTTTTTTTTTTTTTTTTTTTTTTCCCCCAGGGGAATATGAAAGGTGGGCTGTGACTGTCTCTGCCTTCTGCCTGTGCTGCCGTGTTATCTGAGGCCTTGCTATAAGTTCTGGAGAGAAATAAATCATAAAATCATGGAATGAGTTGGGTTGAAGGGGACCTTAAAGATCACCTTGTTGCAACCCCCTGCCATGGACAGGGACACCTTCCCCTAGACCAGGTTGCTCCAAGCCCCATCCAGCCTGGCCTTGAACACTCCCAGGGATGGGGCAGCCACAGCTTCTCTGGGCAACCTGTGCCAGGGCCTCACCCTCACAGTATTTTTTCTATCATCTCTTTCAGGACGAGAACATAAAGCAGGTGACTCTGCAGTCAGTTGAGTTTTCACCAGCTGTATGGGACTAATTGCACTAGAACACCACTCTGCTTCATTCCAAACATTTTGTGGAAGATTTGGCAATGATAATAGCAAATATTTTTGTCCCTATTTTATCGGCAGCCTGGCACTTCGGATGTCAGTGCTCCCTTGCCCTCACAAGCCATAGTTCTTTCTGGTTCTTTTTGTTTCTCGTATACTCATTCTTCTTTATCAAAACAGAGAATTTAGCAAGTTGATTTATTTTATGCTATTTTCATCACTTCAGGCTTCATTGATCTCAGCCTCTATGACCAAGTAAGACTCTTGGAGAGCTGCTGGATGGAAGTTCTAATGATTGGTTTGATGTGGAGATCGATCGACCATCCTGGGAAACTGATTTTTGCACCAGACCTTGTATTAGACAGGTAAGGGGAATAAATTTCTTGAGAACAGGTCATATTAGCATGTTTGAAGGTGGGGTGAATTGTAAGAGGAAGAGGACTAAACATGGCAGATGTTATCAACATTTCATCTAACAATATCATTTACTTGTGCTTGTAACATCGTGTCCTGAGGTTCCACATCCTTACAGGGGCTTGAGGAATGCTAAGCTCAAAAAGCATTGTTGAACTTGCAAATTCCTGAACTCCTGTGGCACTGAGCATGAATTTTCTCTGCATTTTTCACATCTTTTGGTGGTTTGTTCCCTTTGTTCCAGGTCTGTAGGTGCTGAAACTGTAGGTACAGCAACACAATGCACTACAGTGTCCATGTGTCCCAACATCCCTCATTAAAAAGAAGATATAATGTCAGGCAGTATTTTAATTATTTTTAAATAGGTTTCCCACCTGTTTTTGTTCCTGCCACTACAGCAGACTTCATAGTTAGCTATAACAACTAACACTGGAGCACTAGCCAAGAGAGATTTAAAGACTCCGAGCTTGCTGCTGGATACTGAGAATATTTTTTTCAAGGTAAAGCAGGGTGTTTTCAAGTTTAAAGATTATTTCTCTATAGTATCATGCACCATGAAGGAAGAATATGGATTAGTAAGGGTGTTTTTCTACAGAACTTCAGAAGGATTTGACCTGAGCTTCACATTGGTAAAAAGTCAGGGAAACAATCTACTCTCTTGGGTAGCCTTAAAATGTCTTTTAGCCTTCTCAACCTGTGAAAATTCAAGTTTGCACTGGTTCTGTGGCTTGGAATCAATAATTATCATCGTAGACACAGACAGGCAAAACTGGCTATAAGAGAAATAAATTTAATTTATAAAACAGAGGAAATAAATATTATTTGCTCACATAAAATTCAATACAAGGACATGCTGCACTGTTCAGTGCAATGATCAGAAATTGCTGAAAATGCATGATACATTTAATTGTTCAGGAGTTAATATGTGCTGAATAGAGTAAGAATATTTGATGTTTTTTTTAATTTCCTCAAGACATGGCAGAATGGGAGCTTACAAGTGTCTGGGCATGCTGTAATTTTATTTAGGACATCCTTATATGACCCTGGTCTGCAACTTGATTGTTTTTGTCTAGTTGCACTTAGAATCCTAGAACGGTTTGGGTTGGAATGAACCTTAATAATCATCTCATTCCACCACCCTGCCATGGGCAGGGACACCTTCCACCAGACCAGGTGGCTGCAAGTCCCATCCAACCTGGCCTTGAACAATCTCAGGGATGGGGCAGCCACAGCTTCTCTGGGCAACCTGTGCCAGGGCCTCACCACCCTCACAGTCAAGAATTCTTTCCTAATATCTAATCTAAACCTACTCTCTTTCCATTTGAAGTAATTCCCACTTGTCCTGTCCCTCCATGTCCTTGTCCAAAGCCCCTCTCTGGCTCTCTCAGAGCCCCTGTAGGCACTGGAAGGGGCTCTAAGTTCTCCCTGGAGCCTTCAGATACATTTCCTACATAATCTTTGCATGCAATACTCCTCTGGTACCTCTGTCCTTGTTTTGAATCTGGCAGCTGCCTGTCCTTCTCCAAAGCTTAATATTCCTCTTTGCTATGAGGAACAGAGGAATCTGGGCAATAAAAAATACATTTTTGCAGGCAGACCCTGCTGCCCCTGGGTGGTGGTACCTGCATGTGCCTGCCTCCAGCCTGAAGGCTCAGCACCTCTCTCCAGTAAATTTCTTTAATTCTGCTGCACTGCTGTGCTTAAATCTGTCTCATCTTTAAAACATCACAGAGAAAAAAATTTCCTATTACAAATAGTATAAAAAGCTTCCCTCTGAATGCTGTGTTGTAGAGCTAAATCACTTTTTTTAGTCCAGTACCTGTAAAACAAAATTAACACAAAAAGTGGAACAGGAACTTCAGTGGTTTGAAATTTGCCACTGCTGAATTTTGAACACATTGGAATGACTTGTTTGGGGTGTTTTTCAGATCAGACAACAGGACCACTTCTAATATCCAAAATGGAGAAAGTTCCATTCTGTAAACACTTGCAAATGTAAAAATAACCAAACCACAAAACCACCAAAACCCCAAATACCTTTCAATACCTACACAGAAAAACATGCTAAGAGATAGGGACAAGACTTGTTTTATTCTTTAAAGATGTTTTATTATTTCAAGCAACTTATTTTAGGAAGTCTTTCACCAAGTCCTGAGGTCTCCATTAGGTACAAACATGATGTTATTGGTAGTGGTAACTCCTTGTGAAACAAATCTGGAAAATTATTCAGGTACTGTGCCCTGCACTACAGCATTTCAAACTGATTATCCAGAATTGTACAGGCTGAGAGGATACAGACATATGATCATACTTATGGTCCTGCTTGCACTTTAAAGAGGAAATCAATTTCTTATAAATGCTGACCTTTCATACTAGTGTAATTTTCAATTTAGATTTAATGATAGAGCCTTTTAAATTCTTGTAAGGATGAGATAGATAGGCCTTTTGCAACCTCCTTCATGCTTTGACTTTTATCTGTCTGAGTCAGTTCCTTAATGCTACTTTCTGGGTAACATTTCACATGTGTTTCCATAGGGATGAGGGGAAATGCGTAGAGGGAATTTTGGAGATCTTTGATATGCTCCTGGCCGTGACCTCGAGGTTCCGAGAGCTGAAACTGCAGCACAAGGAGTATCTGTGTGTCAAGGCAATGATCCTCCTCAATTCCAGTGAGTATGTGCTTGGCTCTAATACTCACCAAACTGTACCTTTTGTTTTGAGGGTGGCTGGGAAATCAACCTCAAAAACCCCAAAATATCAAATGGTAAAAAAACTGTTGGAAGAGAATAGTAGGAAAGGAGTTCTGTCTGATAGATTGGACAGATTTTTGCTCAAGAAACTTCTAGCTGTATGATTTGCTGGATTTAGGGCCATGTCCTGTTGTAAGAAATGCATGAAAGACACCAAGTCTGAAAGCTCCTCACAAGGTGGGGCTCATGGCTCAGGCTGTGGATCTGTCCTTTTCAGTGGGAACTTTTGCTCCCGTCTCCGTGGATGCTGGTCATGTGTAAAGTTGCTCTACAGCTCTAAAAACCTGTCCTTAATTCTTAATTCTAGTAATACTAGTTACTCAACTGAGTGATGATTAATGGGACTTAAATGTTCCTATTTAATGGTAATGAGTTGGTTAGGAATGATTGAAAGTATTCAACAGTTCTGCAAGATGAGTTTCAGGACAGGAGCTTTGCTTTGCAGCCTCTCACACAAAGCAATGTCTGCTAGTTTAGGGTAACCTGATTTTTTTTCCCCCAGAACATTTTGTAGTTAATGTTGACAAAAAAACTCCCACAACAAAACAGCAGCTAAACTACTTACATCTACTGCTTTCAGCGAGAAGCTGCTGCATAATTCTCAGTCCAGCACTGAAGGGGAACAGTCCAGCTGCAATCCCATTTGCCTGCCCATTTGTTTGGGTAGGAGTATTGATCTGCTGGAGGGTAGGAAGGCTCTGCAGAGGGATCTGGACAGGCTGGATTGATGGGTCAAGACCAACAACATGAGGCTCAACAGGACCAAGTGCTGGGTCCTGTGCTTTGACCACAAAAACCTCCTGCAGTGACGCAGGCTGCGGGAAGAGTGGTTGGAATGATGATGATGAGAGGAAATGAGATTTCATGATGATGAGAGGAAATGGCCTCAAGCTACACCAGGGGTGATTTAGATTGGATATTAGGACCATTTCCTTCACCAGAAGGGTGGTCAGGCATTGGAACAGGCTGCCCAGGGAAGTGGTGCTGTCGCTATCCCTGGGAGGGATTTAAAAGGGGTGGAGATGTGGCACTTGAGGATATGGTTTAGTGATGACCTTGCTAGTGCTGGATCAAAGGTAGGACTTGGTGATCTTTAAGGTTTTTCCAACCTAGATGATTCCATGATTCTGTGGATAACACTATTTCAACAAACAACAAAAGCAGGTTGTTTTCTCCCAAAATATCCAGAACAAAAAAAAACCAGCCAAAAAACCCTAGCAAAACCCCACACTCTTCTTCAAAGTTCACATCTCAAAAGATCTCTCCTTTCACTTCTCCTACTCTCCTTTCTTGACAAAATTAATAATTTGCTCTTAATTTTCATTGTGTTCTGGAGCTCTGCCCTTCCATAGGTATCTCTGGAGGGACTGTTGTGGTTTTTCCTTTCCCTTTTCCCAGGTCTCTTCTGCTTTATCAATAATGTTATTGTGTGTTTCCAGACCTTCAAAGTGATGATTTCTTTTCTTCCTTGTCCATACCCCCAAACCTCTTTTTTTTTGCTTTGTTTTTGCTGACTTTCAAGGTTTTTCACTGCAGATGTGTTGTATTATGATACCCTTAGTGATCTGGACGGAGACCATGACCAGCTGGGTCACTATGAGCAGTGTCACTGGCATGTTCTCCTCCCTCCCTATGATATACTCAGGGAAAAAGGGGTTTTTTTCAACAAGAAGGAATTAGAACGAGCATAATACTATAGTTCATAATAGTTCAAAAACAAGGAACGGGGGGAAAAAACCCTGGAGAATGGAGAGCATGTCCATTCACCTGACTGAAGGGTCTATGTGCAACACATCTTAGGAGGATTTGGGAGATTTGCTCACTTTGCAGATGATGGGGCCATCAAATTCAAGCTTGCTGTGGCATCAAGCATCACTGGTACAGTCTTGAGGTGGGTGTCAGGGAATGTATGTTCTCTAATCGTGTTGAAATATTACACATTAAAAAAGTCCACAGTCATAGCTTTTGTTTTCTTCCTCATTAGCAGCAAATATTTCTTTCTCTTCGCTGGTTAGGCATGTTCCCCTTGTCAGCAGAGGAACCTGAAAGCAACAGGAAACTGCACCACCTGCTCAACGTGGTCACAGAGGCTTTGGTGTGGGTTATTGCCAAGAGCGGGATCCCCTCACAGCAGCAGACAACTCGCCTGGCCAATTTGCTGATGCTCCTCTCTCACGTCAGACATGCCAGGTACAGTTCACAGAGGGCATCTAACACCTGTTTGTTTGTTACAGCAAAAAAGAGGTGGCTGGAGCTCCAGAGCGCTCCTGAGGGAATCCTGATGCTGCTCTTCACCTCTGTCACCGTGAGGCTTTGCTTCCTAGCACGACAAAACAGGCACTAAACTCAAGTTCTTGCTGGCACTCAGTGATGTGATGATATTAAAATGCTGTCTTAACGTTATTACATTGAATTATTCATTATGTGTCTGCCTGAAATGTTTAACAATAACACAAATTGAGCCTTTCAAAAGAACACCCCACCCAGCCATCAAAACTGTTCCATTCAAAATGAAAATCTTTTCCAAAACTGATCTGCAGTGTAGGCTTTGGTAGAGCAAAGTGGATTTTGGGGGCCAAGTTTCTCCTAGACCAAAAATCTGTTATATGGAGCCACAGGGTTTTTGCCCTCATGCTACAGCAATCTCAGGCTCCTGTTTTCCCCATGGGAAGTGGCTCCTCTGCTCCCTGCCAGTTCCTGGACCTCCTTGAGCTGCTCATCTATGATGTGGGACAGCAGACAGAAATACAGGGTCCTAGAGACAGAGGCTTTAAATTTCAGTCTGTTTGTCATTTTAAATTATTACCCAGAGGCCAGCTATTCACTAAGCTTGATTTTGAACTGTGTGTCCAGGGAAGATGTCCTGGGACCAGGCTGGAGCACACAGAGGAGAGCTGGGCATATCTATAGGGACACTGAAAAGGGGATGGCCACCTGTGCAATAAGCTTCCTGGGAGAGCAGATGGCAGCAGCAGAGACCTGACACTGCTGAAAGGCAGCTTTAACAGTCAGTTTGTGAACTGGGGGTGAGTTTGAGAGCTGTCCTTGCAGAAGCTCCAGCACCAGCCAGAGCTGAACCTGTCTCATGGCTCCGATCTCTGCCATCACCTGGATTGTGTTCTGTGATGTGACTCCACATCACAGCTTTGCAGGAGCTGTTTTGGCATTCTGTGAGCAGGTATTGGGATGTTGTTACTGTTGATAATGCTAAGTGATCTCAGGGATCACAGCAGCTAAATCCTCCTAAATCCAAATTAAAGAAGGGACTCTCTTGAAACCATGAGCATGTTTTTCTTCTCTGCACTGTTGGAACTAGATTGCTGAGTTACTTTCTGTTCTCCTGCACAGTAACAAAGGAATGGAGCATCTCTTGAGCATGAAGTGTAAAAATGTGGTGCCAGTGTATGACTTGCTGCTGGAGATGTTGAATGCTCACACCCTGCGAGGGCAAAGGAAGTCCCCGGCCACACACCCTGAGTTTGGCCCACTGGAGCAAATGGAGCCTGGGGACAGCCTGAGGAATGGGGCACCCCAGTAATTGTGCTGAGACCTGGAAACGTGAGGCTTTTTCAGAGCTCTGGGAGAAAACAGAACTGCTGTGATGGGGCTGCAGAAGTGTGACCACGTGTGAGTTCTCACCCTTCTGGATTTGCACATCGGTGTCTCGGGAGAGGCCGTGGGGCGCTCACCTCTGCCCGCATTTCTGGCCTTGTAACAGCTGCACTGCTATAGTGCCTTTTCTGAGACTCTGCAAAAGCACCTTAGGAAATCAAGCCTCAGAACAGCACTGTGGGACAGGGAATTGCTGCCTCTCCTTCTCAGAGGCAGAACTGAGAGGGAGAGGTAAAGGGACAGGTTTGAAATGGCAGAAGAAACCTGTGCCAGACCTTGGAGAGAGCACCTTGGTGTCTGTCTCCCGGAGCAAGGCTTTTAAGCACTGACTGGACAATGTCGTCTTTCAGCACAGGATGGTGTGAGATGTAGAACAGCATCCTTTGGCACAGATGTTTACCTGTGTGTGCTGGTCCCTGGGGAATGCCTGCTCTGCAGCTGATCTAGATAAAGTGCCGAGATACAAACAGTGAAAAGGAGCTTATTCTCAAATATGCAATGGCTGCAAGGGCCCTCATTTGAAGGTCATTTGAAATAGCTTCTTCTAGGGTCAGCTCAGAGCCTCTGCAGAAAGTTTAAACTGAGCTTAAGTTTGTATTTTGTGAGCCTGTTCTTAACACTCACATTATTATCTGCTTATAAATCTTCAGTGCTTGAAACGACGACCAAATCGTCTGGGTATTTCAGTCAATGCCGACCTTTGAAACGTGTTTTGTCTGTGAGATTAACATGTTGTTTTATATATTTATTAATAATGTTAAATCTATTCTAATAATTAGGTACAAGAGGTTGCTCTGTGAATATTAACTGTTTGTATTTGTATATGATCTGCTGATCAGGCCTTGTGAAACCAGCTAGAAACAAAATCTTCCCACCCCTTTGACTGGTGTGTGGAATTACATCCTGCCCACCCAAAACCTCTTTCAGGGGGTGAGGCACTGGATGGGAACATGGATGGGGATCTGTTTTTGTCTGCTGCCCTGAGGTTTGCTGCTTGCTTGTTCTCAGCATGCATGGCACCTTGTGCTGTGGTCTTCATATCTTTATAGGAGCCCTCAAAGAGCGAGGATGGGGATAATGGTAAATGTGAAGACAATGTAAAGATGGGGATAATGGTAAATGTGAAGATAATGTAAAGATGGGGATAATGTAAAGCACTACTTTGCTTTGCAAGTGTGATGACTTGTTTGAATTACACTGAAGGTGTAGTGGTTTAAACTTCCTTTTTGTGCTGATTTCTGCGTGTGTTTAAGCTGCACTGAGTAAAAAAAAAACTGATTAAATGGCCTGGCTGATGACCTCAGAGATCAGCAGGGTGGCATCATTCATTCTGGTAACTGTCTCTAAATGGAAACATTTAAATATAGCACATGCATGTTCTGGGCATTATGGTGAAGTAAATTGGGATCACACTAAAAGTCTATTTTGAGCCAATAAGTCTTTTGCATTAAGGACTTTGATTAGTATGTCATTTGCATATTTTGAATATTTGTCAAACCATTAATCTTGGTGGTTTTTTTAAGACAAGGACAGTATTTTTTATAGGAGGTGCATAAAGAGCTCTCAGTGAGTTACACAAATCTATTGTCTGTTTGATCTTGTACTATACCAGATGCTGCTGCTGATCTAAATTTTTACTCTCTGCCTTTTTATTGTTTTTAAGAAACTGTAATATAGCAGTGTCATTCTAAAGAAGTGTAATATTTACAGTGAAAAAAAGGAAAAAAAATGTGAGTACAGTCTGGAATTTATTGGTACTTTCATTTTGAGAGATGTTTTGCTGTGAAACAAATCCGTCTCCGTATTTCTTGGGCTTGATTGTGTTCTGGCCTCATTGCCTGTTGTGTTGTTCTTTCTCTGATTTTCCTTACCCTGTGTAATCTTTTGGTTTAATACAGTTTTTCAAATAAATGTTTAAGTGATTTGTTTGTTTGTTTTGCTTTAAAACTGCTGAATTTATGTACAATCTTGGAACCAACCTTTTGAAGAGAAAATGGGAAAGACTGGGTATAAATCATGGAATTACCTTCTAAATAGAAATTTGCTGCGGACTGACTCTGTAAAAGGGCGATTCTGCAGTTTCGTGCCACGTGGTGATGTTCATATACGTTGTTGTTTGCACAGTGCAAATAGGAAAATGATGTGATTTTTACCTACTTTTTGTCTTGTTGAACACAATTTTATTAAAATTACTAACGGTGTTTTAAAATGAGTGGAAGTCAACAGCTGTGGAGTCTGGATTAATGTAGCTGTGTTCATATTGGGATAAGGAGAAGATGCACATCTCCAGCAGCACAGGGAGGTGCGTGGCAGTGGCTGAACGAGGGGACCTGGGTCTCTTGAGGGAGATGCTGGGTTTGTCTCGGGTCTGGGTCCCCCAGACTCTCTCAGATGCTGCATTCCTGGTGTGGAACACATCCCTGTCCCTGCCAGCCCTGAGCAGAGCTGTCACACTGCGCTTCCACTTGGAGATCAGGGGCTTTTCCAGTCTCAGCGTGAGCAAGTGGAGCCCTGAGGACCTGCAGGGGCTCTGAGGAGGGGCTGTTTCATTGCTTTCCTTCATTGCTTGGCTGTCACTCGGCTTCTGCTGGGACCTGGCAGAGGCTGCTACTTGGAGAAATCGTGCTGCAGTTCTGGGATGTTCACAGAGCTGAGCAAGCCTGGCTCAGGCAGGAGGGACAGGTGCCATGGGTTAAAAAAAAAAGGGGAATGACAAAAGGAAGGAAGGAAGGCCAAATCTAACAGCACCTTATGTAACATATGTAACCTTCCTTATGTAAGGAAAACATCCTGAGTTTCCTCTCCGAAGTCTGGAGCTGGAAAGAGACGGTAAAACAACCTTGGCTGTTTCTCATTTTTTTCTCTTTTTTTTTAAAGAAACGTTGTTTCAGACAGGTGAAATGGTTTGTCTCCAGGAATGTGAAATCTTTTCCACACCTCTGTCTTCCTTCAAATTACCCATTGTTATTGCTGTCATGTTTCCAGAGAGAGAAGAGAGTGTGGGGTAAAGATAGGTAGATGTGTTGAAACATTCTCCCTTGAGATAGTGCCCAACAGGGTAAGTACTGCTATAAAATAGCAAACTAAGATAGGTAGCACTTGAAGATTTTTTTAAGTAAGTGTGTGTATTTCCATAGTCATATTATGTTAATTCCTTGCTGACTGAATGATAGATCTATATAGGGATCATCGTGGTAAAAGGAGAGCATACTTTTAAGTGCTGGAATTTTTTATTCTACTCTTGAAGACCGGGGGAGTATGAAAGGTATTTGTTGTATTTGCATCATTACAGTGGTTTAGCAGAGCCTAAAAATGCAGTGAGCCCCAGAAAGCTGCCTGTTGATCCTATTTGAGCTGTCATCAGCAATCATCCTCTTCTGAGGTAAGAATTTTTGTCTTGTTTGGACTTTTATCATAGAATCATGGCATGGTTTGGGTTGGAAGGGACCTGAAAGATCATCTCCTCTGCCATGGGCAGGGACACCTTCCACCAGACCAGGCTGCTCAGAGCTCCATCCAACCTGGCCTGGAACATCTCCAGGAAAGGAGTATCCACAACTTCTTTGGGTGACCTGTTTCAGTGTCTCAACACCCTCAAAGTGTCCCGTCACTCCAAGCCCTTGTCAAAAGTCCCACTCCATCTCCGTTGTAGCCCTGTCAGGTACTGGAAGCTGCTCTGAGTCTCCTTGGAAAGCTCCCCTCCCTGCAAGGGTTTCTACAGAGCCTGGCCAGGTGTCTCCACTCCACCCCACCCTCCCTTCCATCCCTCTCAGCAGGTGCTGGCTGCAGATTGTGGGTGTGGGGACTCAGCGTGAAATAGTTTTGAACATGCCAACCATGTTCCACCCAGGGAGCAGCAGCTGCATTTCACCCCCTAATTTCTGTACTGTTGGGATGTGAGCATAATTTCTCAGCTTCCTCTAATTTTACCCCAGGCCATCTTTTCACACTTCCATACACTCGCAGCTGGAAGCCATGGAAACACCTTTGCTATCATCACCATCCAGCTCAGAAAAAATGGTTTGACATTACTTAGGTCCCGTGAGGTAACGAGTCAGCAAAGCAGTTAAGATGTGGTCATGTGTGGTGCTGACCCAGTGCCTAAACCAATTCTAAGGAGACTGCTGCAAATGGGAGTATGAAAAGCGAGTGGATTGCTAAAATATGGAATGTAAGTATAATTTACATTAATTTTTCACAGTATTTTACTACTAAACTGAAGTGTGGTGCGTTAAATGGCACACTTTCATAGCTAAGACTTCAATTTATGATCTGTGTATTGTTTAACTCCATCTTTACGTTTAAGAGTCACCTACGCTCCTCACGCATTGAGTGCCAGGGATTTTAAGTGCACGAAGAAAATGAGATTGCTACGCTATAAAAATGCCAACATCTGCTGCTACTGCCTCAACAGACAAAACCTTCTTCACTCATCAGTGTCACAGGGGAGCTGGCACAGCCATTACCAGTGCTTACTGCACATCTCCTACGCCCATTTCCCACAAAACTTTTTGTTCTGATTCCTGTCATTTTAGTTTATCAACATTTCACTCTCTCCACAAGTTTGTAATGGAAATGGGATCCTGACTGAAAGTGGTGCCTTTAAAAGCATTTTATGTTACGGTAACATGAAAACAACCCCACAACACCCCAGCCCCTCCCTTTCCCCCAGCTGTCTTTAGTTCGATGGACTGATGGTATTTGTCAGGTGCTGTGTTTCACTCAGTTGTGGATTGGTGCAGCTGACTGAACAAGCATCATGAAATGTAAATATACAGCTTTTTGTTCATTTCTCTCCTGTGGCTGAGCTCAGCCTGCTCTCATGAGCATGTCATGTGTGTGCTCAGTGTCTGAGGGACGCCTTCCACCAGACCAGGTAGCTTCAAGCCCCATCCAACATGGCCTCAAACACTTCCAGGGATGGGGCAGCCACAGCTTCTCTGGACAATTTATTGCAGCACCTCACCACCCTCACAGCAAGGAATTCCTTCCTAACATCTCATCTAACCTTTGTCAGTTTAGAGCCACCACCCTCTATCCTACCACTACATCCCCTTGTAAAACGCCCAGCTCCAGCTCTCTAGTCCCCTTTAGGTCCCCTTTGGATACCAGAAGTTGCTCTTAGGTCTCCCTGGAGCCTTTCTTATTGCTGTTGACTATGCTGGAGGGAGGTAGGTATAGCTGAAAACAGACTGAGGCCTCAGCTCACTGCCAAAAAATAAGACTTCAACTCAAAACTAGTTTTGGCTTGGTTTGATTCCTAAAACGCATGTGCATAACCACAGTGGGGTTGTGCTTGCTCTCACTACTGCATCTGCCCTCTCTTTTAAATATTTTTTTTCCTTCCCTGGCCACTAACAATCCAGTCCTGAGCGAGATGATGACACAAGGAAATTGGTGGGGATATAAAATGACTTGTTTAAAGCAGACTTCAGTGTCAGCCTACAGTGCAGTGATTATAATCAATTGGAAATAAAACTATTTAAATAGGTTTGGAAGAAAAAAGATTTAAGCTATTTCCCAGACTTTTTTTTTTTGGTGACATTTTGAGGTAATTTCTTGAAAGCTCCTCTTTTTATATATTACATCAGCTCAACAATTTGATGTAACTGTTCATAATGAAAGGAAATTGTAGGGTATGAAATTTTCCTTAGACCTTTTAACATTGTTCAATTTTTCTCCCCTGCACACCTTCTTTAATGGAAGAAGAACTGAATATCATGTCAGCAACTGACTATTACTTCTTAGCAGAAAGGTCTCCATGAGCATTTGTGACAACCTGGCAATGAAATAATGGTTAGAGTTGGCTCACTGCTACAGAGTAAGAAACTTTAAGATGGAGCTCATTTAAGTAATTGCTTTGAAAATATCAAATAATGATGGCAGAGGGAGAGAGGACAGTGTGTGTGCCTGTGTGCAGTGAGGCGTGAGGGGGGTCCATCCCTGGATACACCACCAGTGTGAGAGCTGGTGGTGCTGGAGCACAAGTCTGGCACCTCAACACAGCTTATGAGTTTAGTTTAATATCCTGGAAATCAACCACAGTGGGTTTGCCACCATGGCTGGGGAAAAGATGTTGGTTTGGCCGTTCTCTGAACATCAGGACAAAGCAGTTTGCTTCGTAACTCCCCCTGCCAGAAGATGGGGAATCAGCAAGCACCAGTGGTGACAAGTGTAGAAAGGGTGGGAGAACTCTCACAGGCTAATCAGAGACCTTATTTTCTATGGGCAAGCACTGCAGAAAATGGCTAATTCCTGGGTGCTTTTCACTGCATCACACAAAAAGCATTTGACCAAAGCCCTTGTTACTGCACTGAGCTCTCTTCCATGTGCATTTCCCCACTCCAGCATTCCCACCACAAAAAGCCAGTTCCAGGGTAGGAAATAGTTCAGCATTTCAAACTAGGAGTAAGCATTAATTCGTTCAACTTCGTGTTCTTCCTCCAGGAAATCACCAAGAGTTGCAAAGGAAAGGATCTGTGCCACAGACCGCAGGTCCCACTGCTGGATTTGTGATCTCTTGCTCTGACAAGCAAAGGAGTGGTTGTGCTTCTTCCAGCACCACTCTGTTGGCAGGAAAAGAAATTGACACTTCCAGGAGAGGAAGGGGCAGCACTGCTGGAACATAAAGCTGGTCCCTCGCACTAGACACACCCACAGTCCTGCAGACATTGGCAAAATTTTAATGAGAGTACTCAAACTGTACAACCGAGGGGCAGGGGCAATGCTGACTGTACACAGTGTTTCTCCAGCCACTGCCCAAGCGCCAGTTTCATTTTAAAAACAAAGCTTATAAAAAATGCACAATTCTCTCCCAAGGTACTGTACACTATTCAGCAGGTTAAAAACTGAAAAAAATCTTTCATTAAAAAAGTCATTGCACTATTTGTATACATCAGGGATAGTCTACATAATCATGTTCATCTAGAAAATATGTGCATTATAAACCATTTCCATGCAATGCAGCAATTCCTTATTTCAAAGGTGGTATAAAAAGACAACACAGCAGTCCTAACCACTAGAACACTTTATGTCAAACAAAACAAATGTGCATCATGATACTGAACGTGTTAGATGAATAAAATACAATAACAAAGATTCAAAAATATGTAATTTTTTCTGTTTCCACCAAGTGACTACAGTACCAAAAGACACAAGTAATGTGAAGTGTGTGCAGAAATCATGTTAAATGAAGTCCCTCTGCACCTGCTTGTTTGTCATGCTAACCCAAGACAGACTGCTATGTTTAAGATTACTGTGATGTCGTTTCTGCATCTAAGAATTGAGTATCCAAACACCTTGCAAGCTTAAGAGCACTGCCCCTATAAAATAGTGTATCTATTGCATCAAAGTATAAAGTGTGTTGCTTACAGTTTTAAAAAAAAATCTATAGAAAAAGTTTTGTTTTCCGTACAAAAAAAACCGCTGAAATTCTGTCAAGATATACATTTTGAGATGTGAAATTGGCTGCTTGATTGAGGCTAGAGCAGCGAGGAGAAAAAAGCACCACCCAAGAGCGTTTTGGTGTGACTGCAGGGTGCCCTAGGTCGGGGGGGGCCCGTTGGTGTAGCGCAGCATGGGGTAGAAGGAGCGGGCGAAGTTGTTGGCCTGGGTGCAGCTGTAGTCCTCCTCAGAGGAGGGGATCATGCAAGCCAGGAGCAGAAGCAGCAGGAAGAACAACTGGAGAGGTAAAGCCGCTCGCAGCACTCGGTAGAAGAAAGAGGGAGACCGAGGGTTTGCCTGCACAGGCTGTGGATGGCTTTCGCTCCTGAAAAGGAGAAACAAAGAACAACAGGCACTTCAGGGTTTGACTTAAACAAACTTAACTTTTCCCAGCAGGCAAACAGACCAGTCCAAATAGGTGTAGAAACACAAAGGAAAGACATCATTCACACTGATGAGGTTCTTCTCTGCCCTGGCATTACGGATATCTGCCCTTTGAACAGGCCCCAGTGGACTGGGGGTTAAGTTCTCCCTTTGTCCTTTGTGGTCTGTTTGTACTAAGTGGCTCTCAGTTGCAAGTTTCTTTCTCCAAGCATGCTGGTGGAACTAAAGGAGGATTTAATGATAAAATATCCCCCATTTGGCACAAAAAGTATTTTCTCAAGCCAAGGTTGCACATCACTGCAGAGGTCCTGGAGCAGGAGGGCTAAAGAAAACCATTCCCTAAGGCGCAGCCCAGAGCTGCTAGGTAGAGGGGACACTACAGGTAGGCAGAAATCACCTCCACCCATGTGTCAGCCTACAAGGAACAGGTGCCCAGGTTTCTGCTGGCACACAACTCATCTCTGCCATATTCACTAGTTTTCAAAAGATCAGGCAATTATAAAATATTACCTTGTGCTGCTGCCATTTCTGCCATCAGCAGTTCTCCTGAGGGCCATCTGTTGAGAGAAATAGCTTTTAGTGGTCAGATTTCAGAAACTACAAGGAATTTCTCTTTCTCAGAAAAGACAGCTGTAGACTTTAAGGTCTGATTGTAAATGCTGTAATAAAGTACATGGACCTAAAAGGTCAAATGATTGTATTTGAGGAACTTCCACAGTAAATGTGTCAAAATACACTATATGCTGATAGCAAAATATTAGAAAAAAAATACTTGCCTTCTTCACAGCAGGACTGGATTTCTCTTCTTCTGAATTATAGACTCCCGAGTCCAAGTCATCTGGAACTAGCAGGAATGTTTTGGTATCCTAAAAGATAACACCACCTTCCTCTTTAAAATGCACATTCAAAACTGACAACAAATGAAGTGAAAGAACCACCTTTCACTGCCTCTGTAGCTGCACAGCCCACTGCCCCTTTACATGAGCATAACCAGTTCCCCAGAATAAAGAAATGTTTTACAGTGCCCAGCCTGAAGGAATTACAATGGAATGGGTGCACACCAAAGTTAACTTGAAAATCTCTCTATCTGACAGGCCTCAGGATGAGCAACCCATTGCTATGAACTTCAGGTCCTACATGTTCATTACGCACTCCTAGCCTGACACCTGGTTTGGATCACAGAAATTCAGGTTGGAAGGGACTTCAGGAAGTTCATCTAGTCCAACCTCCTTCTCAAAGCAAGGCCAGCTATGAGACCTGACCAAAAGCCTTACTCAGAGCTTTATCCTCTCTGCTCTTCAAACCCCTCGAGGACAGAGGCAGCACAACCCCTCTGTTACAATACTGTACCAGCCTTGTGGTGCTGAAGTCTTTCCTACAGCCAGAACTGTTCTTCTTTCATCTTATGAAGGTGGAAGTATTTAAGCTTTAATTCAGTTTTTTTTATAAATACTTTCACTCTTAATATGCTGTTTCTTTTCAGTAAAGAAGATCCACAAACGAGTATTTAGATTCCAACTCACCAGATTCCCTTGTATTGTTTTTAAGTCATGAGAGACTTGTTCAATCAGCTGTTTCAGTTTGGTTCCAATTACATGGACCTTCTCATCCTCTTCAATGTAATCACCATCTGATTTCAGCAGCAGGTAAGCAGTGAGCTCTTGCAGGGAGTTTACATTAAGCTGTTGCTCCAGCAGCTCTTTCTCCAGTTGCTAAGAACAAACAAACAAAACCCAGTGCAACAGACTGTTACCCTCAACTTTACAGATGACCTCCCAAAAGGAGGAACTCTGGAAGGCTTTAAAGAACAACACCACCTGCCTGAGAATCCACAAGGCACAGGAATGGCTATTACAGCTACACAGGAAATGAACTTCTCTTGAAGAGACTGGTTGTACCTGCTTGAACTAACATTTAAAAATAGTTCTAGCAGCAGGTAATTCATATAGAGAGAACATTAAATTTTGGAAACTGGAAGTCTAACTCCAGCATAAAGACTGCTCATAAGAAACTTAATTATGATGTGTAATTATGGAAAAAGCACCTTGTACAGACAATATTTTGGTCCATTTCAAAAACCACCTACATGCCTGAGTATAGCAGGTTTGAGGACAGACTGCAGACATTGTGAGACATAAACATCCTGCTCTTCACTGTGTGGTGAGAGCTGAAGTGCTGCAGTTAAGACTACACTTACCATTAGCTCCTTTTGGCATTCCAGTGTTGTATTGAGATCAGCATTGGGATCTGTGATTTGTGCTTCATTCCTCCGGCTTTCAGCACTTGCTAACCACAGGATTAGTTTTTGGCTCTGGTCGTGGAAATCCTAGAGAAACAAGAGATTGGCACATAAGGGAGAAAGCACCTTTGCAGTGCCTTCACCTACAAACAAAACACCCATGCCAGATGAGACAGAGCCACCACAAATTTGCAGTCAGTGAGGGTACAGAAGCCTTGTTAAACCATTCCACCTATGTTGTGTAAGGGCATTATCACTTGAAAGGTATTTTACCAAACTGTTTCAATCCATCAGAGGCAACTTTGTAAGGAAACATAATGTCTTGTGTTGTGAGTGACCATTCCACTGATGTGCAGGGTTTACCCATGTGCCCTCTCCCCTCATCTACCCCTCAGCAGCATCCCAAAGAGCTTTCCCTAACAAGCTGGCATGTGATACACACCTGGCAGTGCAATAAGGCTTGTTGTAAACCCTTCCTCCAGTTGTCCAGCGCACGAGTTGCTTTCTCCCAGTGCAAGTTGACCTTCCTAAGCCTGTTCTGCAGCTCCTTAAATTCTGCGCTGTCTGCTTTCTGGAATTCTTTGCTGCTCAGGTTAGCAGAAAGCAACACTGCTTTGTAGTTGTCAAATGCTTTAAGCATGTCCTGGTAGAAAAAGAGGATTAGGAGCTTTTATGAATGATGAAAAACATGTTGTTTACTCACAGTAAAACCATGCGCTCAAAAGTGTCACAGGTATTGGGGAAGATGTTTGAATCTGGTGGCTTTTCAATACTGCTAAGAAACATATTAAGGTAGGTTTATGTTTGGGTTTTTTTTAAAGCCAAAACCTGTGGGAGTAGTGATTCCACACAAGTCCGTTATCTCTATNAAGTGTGACTGGGCTTGTGCTTCTCCCTACGTCACAGGCATTATGACTTAATCCACATCTGCCTTTCAATTCCTCTGAGCTGCCTCTTTCCCTGACATTTGGACAAATACTCCCATAGGCCATCACATGGTATTTTCTCCTAACTAATAAAGGTTTCACCACCCCAGAATCCTAGAATAATGCTGACAGGGACATCTGGAGGTCTGTACTCCATTCTCCTGTTTCAAACAGGACCAAGTTCAAACTCTGAGCAGGATGCTGAGGGCCTCATCCACTCAAATTTTCAGTATCTTGCAGGATGAAGAACTCCCATCCCCTCTGGGCCCCTGGTCCCACACCAGAGCACCCCACTGTGAGAAACTATTTTTCTTCTTTCTGGTCTGAGTTTGTCAGCCCATTTCTCTGACTTCTCAAGGTCCCCCCAGAAAGCAGTTCTACCTGCTTTCCTCCTCTCCCTCAGAACTGTGGGGGGAATAACATGGAATTTGCAAAGTCACAGTCACACCATCTAACCACCTTTATGTTAAGCCTGTATTTCTGAAGGTTTTTTTAAAAAAAGAATGCCAAACAATACCTTCCTTGTACCCTCCAGCTTACAGTTTGAATCAAGGGTACTCAATCTTTTCCAGGGTGCTCTAGCAGTAGGAGAGTAAGAGCTGCAGGATGAATCCCACAAGCCACACAGCCCAGATTGCTTTTCTCAGCAGCCTTTCTATCCAAGAGTGTCAGTCTTTATATTCTCAAGATCTGAGTCCCACTTGTTGAAAACTGCTGGTCTAAATTACTTTTCACCCATCAAAGGATCCTGTCTCCCTCCTCCAGGCAATAACATTTCTTCTAATATCAGACTCCTGAACACCAGTAAGCCAGTCTGCAGGCAAACTGGCTTTATCCTTATCCCAGGCAATGGGGATGTCCTGACACCTCATGAAATTCACTTCTTAGACCATACTGGCTCTTTTAACACCCCTTTAAACCAAACTGTCTGAAAAGGGGATTTACAGCCACCTGGACCCCTCTTAAGCAGATGCAGAAGAGAGAAGTGAAGCGCTGCTCCTTGAGGAGGTCAGACACCCAACTCCAGGCTGAAGGGAAATACCTCCCTACACTCAGGAGGCACCACCAAACCTTCCCTAGTGCTTGGTGCCTAATCCAGACTGGCTGAAGGAGTCAGAGTCGATCTTACTGCAGTGCAGAGCCATTGTCCCTGGCCTAATAACTAATCCCAGGATGTGCAGGCTTAAACATACTCTCAGCATGCCTAAGAAATCCCTCCTGTTTGTGAGCATCACCCCAAGGGTGACACTAGACTGACCAGCAGCCTCAGGGTGACTCCACACAGGGCAAATGGTGAGGGGTGAGCACAAAGGGATTTTGCACTCCCACAGATTTTAGGAACACTTGCTTTCTTAGACTTCAACCTGAGGCATTTCACTACCTGAGTCCCAGGGCCTCAGCACTTACATGTGCCCTGGTAACCTGCTGGCTCAACTTGCAGAAACCACAGCTTTACAGCAGATCTTTGTCAGTCTCCTGCTGGAATTACACCCCACCCTTAATTCAATTAAAAAAAAAATCAGCCTAGACTTTGCAGCCTGTTGACCTGGCTAATTTTCAATCTGTTTCTGGCTTGCATAGAGGGGAACAGCACAAGGAAAAGATGTCGATATCACTGAGCAAGAAAACAGAAATGGAAAGCCGGAGAGGTTTTTACTTCTGCCTGCCAATCTCTGTACATGAAGACAGAAGCACCTTGCCTAAGACCCTCTTTAGTCCTCTTAGCTGAGAGCAGTTCAGCTCCCCTGTGGCACAGGAACGTTGCTATTGGCATCCATGCTGGCAGCTGATCCCAGGAGCACTCAGTGATAAAAAACATCAGCATCTTGAAATCCCTCTTCTCAGTACGCCTTAACTTACTTTCAATTTCTTGACCCTTTGTTCCAATGCCTGCATGCTGGTTGGAAGCTTCACTTTTTGCAGCTCTTCCAGCTCTTGCTCAGTTTTATCAAGCCAAGCAGAGATGTCACTAAGGTCTGAGTCCAGCTGCTGCCACTGCTGCAATTTCTGTTTCATCCTAAGTTTATTTCTGAGGTCTTGAGCTTGGATGAGCTCCCATCTATCAATAATGCCTGCAAATCATAGAAAAAAAAACCCATTTAAATCTTCAGTAAAAGAAGGAGTGTGCAAAACAGATGCAAGAATTTTACAAGTAAATTATTCTCCATTCTACCTGAGACCAAATAATTGCTGTAATGTATTTTACTTTTACTCAGCCACATCTTTTCTTGAGATTCTGCAGTGTCTAAATTTCATATTGCTGGTCAACTTATCTCCATAGCAATTCTACACAGAGTTTTAATCACATAAACTGGAGATGTTTTAATTCACTTGGAAGAACAGACCAAGTCTAAGGAGACAGAATTCAACGAGCCCAGCTGTGATTTGGTGAACACCAAAGTTCATCATGGGACAAATATGATGCAGCAGTTAGGACTTGGGTTTGTGTTTTATGTCTACGTGGAGCTGCTGGAGAGTGCCCAGAGGAAGTCACAAAGATGATGAGAGGGCTGGAGCACCTCTCCTGTAAAGACAGGCTGAGAGAGTTGGGGCTGTTCAGCCTGGAGAAAAGAAGGCTCTGGGGAGACCTTAAAGCAACTTCTCATGCCTAGAGGGGCTCCAAGAGAGCTGGAGAGGGACTTTTGACAAGGGCATTGAGTGACAGGACAAGGGATAATGGCTTTAAACTGATGGATGGCAAGTTTAGCTTAGATATTAGGAAGAAAAGTCCTTACTGTGAGGGTGCTGAGGCACTGGCACAGGTTGCTCAGAGAAGTTGTGGATGCCCCCATCCCTGGAAGTGTTCAATGCCAGGCTGGATGGGGCTTTGAGCAACCTGGTCTGGTGGAAAGTGTCCCTGCCCACGGCAGGAGAGTGGTTGGATCTAGATAACTTTAAGGTCTCTTCCAACCCAAACCATTCTAATGACTCTATGTTTCATCAATTCACTGCTAAAGGACAGGGAGATGCCACCTGTGTGATCACTAACACTTTCAGAAAGCACAGCTAAACCAGTCTCAGGCTTTTCCTATTCACTCCAGGTATGGGACACAACCCTGGACCATTTGTGAGACCAGAGACACAAACTAAGTAAGCTGGTGCATGTAGCTGCACCCTTCTTTTTATCACATGATTTGCTTTTGTGATTGCAGTACGATGTGTTGTTACAATCTCAAGCACCTGAAACCAGGAATGAGGTCCTAAAAGGTCAAGAGAACCAGCTTGTTGGTTTGTTTGGATGAAAGGACCACTGTAAAGACACTGGAGAAGAGAATATATTACCAGCTTTGACAGATCATTTCTGCAAATGGGAGCTGTAGCATCTTGTTATATGGAGTGTCAGTAACTCCACAGAGCAATCTTATTTTAGACAGACTTTGGTTTGAGTTCGGATTAAAAGTCTCTGAAGTGTTCTGTATCACACAAAAGTGAAATTGTTCCCATTTATTGCAACAGGCAAAGAGATAGAAGTATATTATGGGAGAGAAAAATCTCAATTCTGGCAGAAAATGTGAAAGCTTAGAACAGCACACATGGGTTGGACAGAAGCAGGTGAGAAGGCAGCTCAGTGAAACTTGGCAAAATACATTAATTTTTTTTTGTTCCCAAACGTGCTGCCTTTGTGCCATCTCTGCTTTGTCCCTCGAGAGTCACAGGACAAACACCACAGCCCCAAAGCCACTCCTAATGCTCTGTACCTGAATGCTTCTCTGCTGCTGCAATATTCACAAGTTCTTGGTCATCTTGGGGCTCCTCATCGCTCATGTTGGCAGATGGCATTTTCTCCTTGCTGCTGCTGCTGCTTGCAGAGCTGAGCTGCTTCACCTGCAATGACACTTTGGTGGGTCAGCCCTGCAGGTTAACAGGATGTCAAAGGTCCAACCTAATTTGTGCTACTTTGGGGTGGCTGGGCTGCTGCTGAGCTCTTGCATATCAGATTTAGCACCAGGCTTCTGCAGTTTTGCTAACAGTTTACACTGGCTCTCTGTGCCTTTCCAGTAAACAAACGCACACCATGGTGACACCAGTTATTACAAGAGTGGACATGGCAAATTAACTGCTTTTGTACAACAGGTATCAGACAATGTACATTTGCTGATGCTCTTTGTTGGGTTTTGAGTCTTGGCAATATTGACTTTAAGGCTCTGAGACTGGATTAATGATGACAAAAGCAGCCAGATACCAGTACCACCCTGTCTGGAAGAGTGCTGACAGTGGTGACACTGAGCCTGGCAGCTGCTGCTGAAGCCATGGCTGGCAAACAGCCACCAAGGCTGAGGTACCAATGGACAATAAGCCATTTTGGCACATTTTTCAATACCTGGAAGCAGATTAAATGGTATGTAGCATGTCAGAAAAGGACCCTTCAAATTTGCTTAGGAAAGGGAGATATATCAGTAAAAATCAAGAGATTCACACCCTCTCCTTTGCAGGGGTTAAATTCTGCTAGACTTGTCCTGTGACAACAGAGGAAGGAAGATCCTCCAGACACTGACTGACCAGGAGTCCAACCTGAACCACCAGAAATAATGTCTAAGTTTGCATGAAGTGAAAATTCCCCCCCAGCTATTCTTTTCCTTGATGCTGGAGAAGGGAAGAGGAGTTACACAGAACAATCAACAAACAGACTGCATAGTACAGGTTCAGTATCCACAGAGCCTCCAACTCACATAGCCTGGTTTATAGGGAGTACTTGTCTCTGGTCCAGACAACACATTTCCAACCACCTCTGCCTGGTTATATCTGTGTTTCCTGCAGACTGGGCTACCCGGAGAATGCCAAGGATGAGCTTCTGAAACAGACTTTCCTGGAACAAATAAAACCAAAATCACGTGCCATGAGCGGAAGGTTCCACCTCCAGGAGGAAGCTGTTGCTTTGTATTAAGTTAGAAAGCGCTTTGAATAAAATGGCATCAAGTTATGGCATAAAAATGACAGTTTTGCAGGTTTCCTTGCAAAGCATGCACATTTGCAAAACATCAACAGTGTTTCAAAGGTAATGAGATGAGAGCCATGCAGTTATGGGACATTCTGTTTTCTTCTAGAAAATGCTTGAATACAGCTATGAGTATTCAAAAAACCCAAAAGACAAGGCTGCACCGTGGTTTTGTAAAGTTTGCATCCCAACAATAACTATCACACATCTGCAACACGTCAGTGGGAACAAGTTCGACATGTCCTGGTTTGGAGAATGTTTGTTCTGGATTTAACAGACAGGACACACATAGTTCTGTCATGCACAAACCACAAAAAAAAATACTTGCAGAGTTGGAGCTATGGCCTTCAGTGATTACTCAACCAAAATTAGAAACAACCAAAAATTGGTACTACCCAGAGCAAACCACCGAGAGAGAACCAAAAGACTTTGGATCAGTACAATGAAATGCACGTTAACCACCTTGGCATTTACCAGGCAAAATCTAAATGGTGTGTTCTTGACTGCTTTTAATGTCCATGTGGATACTGCAGCGTAAGAACACCATGACAGGATGAGACATGGTGCCCACACAAGGCAGGAAGTCAGACATTACGTATGAGAGAGGTTGAGGAATATAGCGTGCAGCACAGGGAGATTGCCATGTTCAGACACATGCATTAGCAGGTGCCTACCAGAAGATGCTTTCAAAGTTTTTGTGGTCATTTTAAGATATGCCTCAGGGTTTTCAGTGATTTCTACATCTGAAAAAAGAATAATGTCATTTTCCTCACTATTCAATATTTTCCGGCTATTAAAAACAACTGAAACAATGAGGGACAGCAAAGACAAAGAATAAAGTAAGTGGCTGGTACCATTTTCAAACATTCTTAAACAGTAAGGCTTCTATAACCTTATGTTTCTAAAAACAAAAGCTTGGTTTAGACAGTACCATTTCCTTCATCAAGACATCTAAGAGGTGAGTCTGCTCACATCTATTAATGGTACTTGAAAACCAACCAATGTGGGAGCAAGACTTCAATCCCCCTCCCTTCCCACACAGGGACATCCTCCAGCTGTCCATGTCAAGCCAAACTGCTGGACATTGGTTCTCACCTGACAGAGCACTGTAGTATGTTGCTTCTTCATCATCTTCATGAGAGGAAGAACCTCCCACGTCACCTGTGTGATCCCACTCCAGTGGGATGGAGTCAACGCTGACAGGGGTCTCACAGCCTGATCTCTCATGGCCTTGAGTAGGGGGCACAAGGTGGCAAAGGGACTGCGTGGATGAGGGCCCCTCGGTGATGGCCTTCTTATGCCAGGGATCATTCTGGATTTCTCTGGAGTCTTCTTGATCTGTCTCATTTTCAGAGTTATCTTTTTCATCGTCCAATCCCTACAAGTAAGTAACAATTACTGTATTAATAAGATTTACAAGAGATCTTAATGAGCTAATGATTGAGCCACACAGTACTACTTGAGACAGTTTTGTGGTGAGCTGCAGCAACCAAAGACCATGTGCCTAAAATTAAAGGGAGCCATAATTTTTGCCTTCTTCCTCTTTTGCCAAAACCAACCCCCACATCAGCAGCTACCTCCCCTCTTTCAAGGCACCCAACCACCACCACAATATCTCTTCAGTTTGCAGGAGTACCCAGTTCCAAATGGACTTAACAGGTCAGTAAGGAAATGATGCTCAGGCAGGAGTGAACAGCCACTTGTAGTTGCTCATGTTACTTCCTTTACCTGGCTTTCTAACAGGTGTTCTTTCTTTTTGAGGCCAAGCAAACTGAGAATCATCTGAAAGTTCCCAGGGAAAAGCAAAGTGCATGCTGTTCCCCATTCAGGGTTTTCACAACAAAAGCGGACAGATGGAGCGGACAAACAAATACATAAAGAGATATTCTAACTACATTATTGATATTAAAGAAAACAAATTGATATTAAAAACACCTAAAAAGATTTTGGAGCCTTCAAGCCACAACTATATCATTCTGAACCTTATGAACCACCTCCATGCTATTCTCCAGGTGGAGAGGCATGAAAGGACCAGCAGCAAAGATTTAGCAAGGCTGGCACATCTACTGCAGAGCTCCCGACCCCTTGGAGCTCAAACCACTCAGTCAAGCTGCTAGGAATAAGCAATTGCAATTCAAAAACCAAAATAAGCATTGCAATTCAAACACCAAAATCTTGTCAAAGCATTGAAACAACTGTTGCTTCTTACAGGATCCCTTGAAGTCAGTCTTTGATGGAACCGGGCAACTCGCCCAAACACCTCCTGACAGTACCGATGCAGTTCTTCCAATTCATCTTCGATCAGGATGGCATCCAAAGGCTCGCTCTTCTGAATCAACTGCTCCCCAAAAACGATCAGCTGATCAATCTTATTGGTGTTTAATGTTATTTCCTGTTGGAAACCCTATTTGGAACATAAAAGAAAAGTAATTACTTCTTCATTGGCCCTTTCCAGTCTAAGGTTTGTCCCTGTTTTCTAGCTCACTGCAGTGAAAGACAAGCAGCAATTGACACTGTTGTCTAATTTAATTTGGCAAATATCTTTTTACTGAAGAGGTCCAAAGGTTTGTTTAATCAGCAGAATTACAGTTCCAAATGAAGTGGCATTTTCTACCCGTGTGTACCTCAATATGGCTGCAGTGTCCTCAGCCTGCAGGGGATCATGATATGAGAGTTCAGCTAATCAGAGTTTATTTTTCTGTTGGGTACACATGGTGTTTTTCTCAGCAGCCAAGAAGTTTGTTCGGTTGCTTGGGCCTCCAGCCTACACACCAGTAAGTCTACATCCCAAAGGAGTAACAGTTCAGGGAGAAAGGAGAAATGAGCATATGACATAGCCAAGAACTAGTATATTCCTCAGAATCATTGCACATTCCTGATGTCTAATTTCTGCTGAAATTCCCAGCTACAAACAATGAGCTCCGAGGAGAGATTGTAATGCCAATTCAAAAAACATTTGCACCAGAAAATAATGCCAGAATACAGCAATGTAGCTCTTAGTGTTAACTTGCATCTGCTGCTTTTCAGGCCAGATACCACTGTCACTGACACACGTTGTCAGGAAAAAATGGCAGGACAGAATTGAGCTTGAACACTGAATCTGAATTAAGTACTGCACAGTTTAATCTTGATTCAGACAGTGTGTCTTAACAATTTACTGCTGTCTTCAAACAAATATAGTCCTACAGAGATCTGGTGGCTATTGTGAAGTTACAGAAAAGCAGATGATTCTGTCAGGCAAGGGCAGCCCAGCAGGATCACTGGGCTACAGTAAACAACTGCTTCATGAGGATACTTACATTTAACTGGCGCATTTTGTCATCAAAGTTACTTTTGGAGAAGTGCTCCACGTTTGTCAGCTGTAGGTCCATTTCTGTGAGCCAGACAAGGATGCTTTCCCTCGTCCCCTCAAACTCATCTCTCCGATTGGTGAAGTGCTGGATGGAAAAAAGGAGCCAGTGTTACACGATTTCAGCTACTGAAAGAGACAGGTCACAGGAGCTCTCTGAAATCAGTGTTTTATTTGAAAACTCCTGTTCACCTTAAAGGCCATCAGGACACAAACAGCAGCATGCCATGTACAAGACCTGTCCTCTTCCTGTAGTGATACTAGAACAGTGCCCTATACAAATACACTATTTGTACAAAAGAGTGAGTAAAATTTTAGCAGTTCAAGATGCTTCTATAAAATTATATTCTTGATTCCACACATTCTTTCTCCCACATCAATATACCAGTGACAGTTATTTGGACTGAGGCTTAACATCTAATTTGTTCTAAACCTAAAACAGAGATAAACAAAGGAAGCAAACCCCATTCTAATTAAAATAATTAAAGGTATGAGATTAAAATCATTTTTTACTGATTTTACAGTGGAGAGGCTGGATCATAGATGACCATGCCAGTGTAATTAATGCACTGTTTGGCATAGCACGCCCCAGAGAAGCTGCTAACAGACATGCAGCTTGCCTGCTCTCATGGGTGGATTAACTGTTCAGGAAGGGGCTCATGTAACATCCCAAACATAACAATTCATAGCTGCACAGATCAAACTCCATCACTGCTCTCACTGCCTCATCCACTGACTTCTGGAAGCTAACAGTTTTCCCTGTCAGTTGCTTGCAGCACTGCTATATTTAAAAACCTGGCAGTGACAAGTTTCCCCCAGGGCACAGCACATAGTATCTGCCCAGAGATCAGTTTAACTGACGGGTAGGATACTTCTTTGAAGTGTCACAAATACATTCTTCAACAACATTCCTCATTAGGCAGGCAGTGCCTTTCCATCACATCTCCCTGTTTAATGCCTTGTTGCTGAATCACAACTTGGCACGAAGTAGAGCTGAGTTGGAAACTCCAAGCCGTATCTGCACTTGGGGCCCTTTTGTCTCTCTGCCTCTTACCTATGGAAAGGTGCAAGTGCATGAACACATCCACCCATTACACGGGGCTAAGAGGGAAGTGTGATAGGAGCAGTGAGTACTGCAACTGACCTCCCAAAATTTGCACTAATAATTCCTTTAAGCTCTTCTTCAACTACCAAGAAGCAATCTACCAAGGTCAGGTTTATGCCATGTACTTGGTGACCCTTCCTCTGCTACGCGGGTAGCTCAGGACACACAGAGAGTTGCTCTGATGTAGGCTTTGCTCTTGAGTGAAACCTGCGGGAGATCCTCACTCCCACACCCCAGTGTGCCATTACCTTGAGTCTCCTGAGAATGGAAGCGACTCGTTTCTGGAGGTTATCCCAGCGCTGGTTGCCCTCGTGCACCATCTGTTTGAGCTTGCTGGCGGAGTCGGTGCGGTTCTCGCGGGCCAGGCGCCGGTACTGCTTATTGATCAGCTCCAGCTGCGTGAGGCGCTCGTGGATCTGCCGCTGGAACGCCTGCAAGGCAAAGCACGGAGCTCACTACCTGACAAGAGTCAGGATGTGGGTATTACCCTTCAAGAGAGATGATGCCCTCTCCCTTAAAAACAGACCTTCCAACAGCAAAACTAAATGCAGATTTTAAAACCCGTATTTTAAACCATCTGCTCAGACTTAGCTCACTGGGGAAAGAAAGAAAAAAATAAGTATCAAACTACTAAAGTCTCTTGCCTATAAAAAGCAAGGCTTTAACTTTTAAGTGTTTGTTTAGAGCATTGTATTCTCCACATTAAAACAAAAAATCTGGAGACCAACAGACATCTAGCAGCTGCACACTCGCCAAATTATTTATGTTCTCTATACTACCAGTGCCAAAGTAGTGTTTTCCAGCGACCCAGGCATTTTGCACAGACCATAAGTATTCAGCAGCCTGATGCTGAGCATAAGAAAGGAAGTTAAAAAATTCACCTCAAATTTCTTCAGCTCCTCTTTTGCATGTGTGTACAAAACCTCTGAAGAATTAGGCCTAGCTGCTATACTTTCAGATGCTTTCAGCCAATCTTCAAAGCGAGAATAGTCATCCAAAAACCTCTGCCACAGACGCCAGGTTTCCTCGATTCTGAGAGAACAAGAACAGCAAGGTTTTATCACAAGCTAACTATCAACTTTGGATTCTTTTTTTCCTCCTCAAAATTCAGATTGTGGCAACAGCCACAGCGTTTCCTCCAAACGCTGCCACAGACTTCTGTAGGGTAAGAAGAGGAAGACGTACTTCATTCGCCTTTCCATAGACATGGCACAGATGTTTCTCCACCGTCTGTCCAAGCTCCTGGTGGTTTGCTGGATGGAGTCACACTCTGTCTCATTAGCACATGCATCTGAGTCGTGCAGCAGGACTTCACAGATGTTAAACACGGACTCCACGCCTGCCGTGTGCTGCTCTATGTCTCTCTGCAGATCCTGCCATTGCCAAAAGAACAGTGTCAGTGCAAGGAAACATGCGTGGCTATATTTCAGCCGTGCCCTTTCAAAATGCTGCAGAGGATGGGGAAAGAACAACTCCTGTGTCAGGAAATGCTTATTTAGCTTTAGAAAAGACTTGCAGGATGAGCTGTGCAGATGACACAGGTCAGGAGAGAACCGCCACGCAAAAAAAGGGTTGTCCATATTTGGTGTCTCAGTCTAAACTCAATCTTCTCATTAACAGTCTGGACAATTTTAATGTGCATTCAAAACCCAAACCTTACCTATACCATCAATAAATTCTTATTAATTTTGACAGCACAAGATGACTGTCTCCTGTCAGGTTACTGCACTGAAAGGCTTGTCAGAGAACTCTTAGTGCAGTACGTGCACACAGGCTGCAGCATGAAACACAAATACAAGTACCTGGTGTTACACTACTTTTCTTACCCTCTCTTGTAGGGCTCCTGTTCTGACAGACTGTTTTAAAGGGTCTGGCAAAGACCTTTTGTCTAATCTACACTACAGGTTTCTTTGCCAGAGCCTGCATCTCCATGATAGTCTGGCCTCTCATCCTGTACCCATCACTACTCCTAAAGTCAGTGTAATTGAAAGACAGAAAAAAAGGCCTTATCTAAATATTTCTTATTGAAAAGGTAGATCTGTACCATGCTACCAACTTTAAGTATTAATAAAACTGTAACAGCCACTACAATTCCATTTTTTCAACCCATTTCTGGCTGTTCTAATGAAGGATACAGAGACTTTTGCTTGAGTAACACTAGAGCAACAAACACAAATGACACCGACATAAGTGAACTGGAGTTCCCATTAAATAGTATTTACTGATTTCAGTCAACAGATGAAGCAGAATTGGTTTTGCTCTAGACTTAAAAAAAACTCCAAACAAAATAAAACAAGTAAAACCCCTGGAAACAGACATAGCTTGTAGTAAATACAAAAGGAGTTGAAGACAGGCTTTTCCCAGATGACAACAAGCTGCAAGGAATTGAGTATCACTCAGTGGCAGTCCTCAGTGGTTACATGGGTACCTGAATCAAGGCCTGAGCCATAAATGGTCAAAATATGGCTTGTGGGATTTGTAGGAATGAACAGCTTTAAGGAATGCAGGAGCAAAAAACTTTAGATGGATGACAGACTGCCAGAAGGAGACTACAGAAATTTTTATAGGTTACTAAGGATTCACAGCTATTTACTGAGCAAGACACATCAGTCTCTTTTCAACAGTCTCTACAGCTGGGAGCAGGCTCTACCTCACCACTGGTACCTGAAGAGTCTCTTCTGAATTCATGAAATTCCACTGGATTTACCAGTGTATTCGAGAAAATGAGAATTTTAACCACAGATTATAAATAAATTCTAACTTGCACTATTGGTAACGTTGCTGACATGATCTCATTACTTCAGGCCATGCCTGGGTTCATGGAATAGCCCAGGCAGAATCCTTGCTGTTTTCCAAATGACCTGACATGCATTAAGTGAGACAAACACAACAAAGTGAGGGGGTGAGGAACATACACTGGGCCCCACAAGTGGAGGGGGATTCAGCTCTGCATTGCATTGCCCAGAGAGCTTAAAGAGACTACACACTGCTAGATTTTTGCAATCTTAGATTTGATATTATTCATGTTGTAGTCATCATCCTTTAATTGAACAAACATGCCATAAAACACCTCTGTGGATACACAAGGCTTTTAAATTTCATTATTCAAGACTGCACAGGTAAAGCTTTTCCAGTCATGGATGTCAAATAAAAGAAGCCTGTAGGGCATATTTCTCACCATTGCTCTGCTTTTGCTGAAATAACTGTTCAGATAAAACCATGAAAGATCTTTTTACTTGTTGCATTCAGATAAATGTTTCACTAATGCGGAGCAAAAGCAGCTTTTCTTTTTACTGTGGTCTTTTTAATCAGCACAGTCTTCTCACACTCAGCCTGCTAAAAAGCTACAGTAGGAGTTTAAAGGTGCCTAGAGGTCTGTATTTAAAACAGCATTAAAAAAAAAAAGCAGTAAGTAGCTGTGAGCAGCAAATGATGGCTCTTGCAGCTAGCTGAAGCTTCAACACTCATAATAAAAATAATTTCGTTTGGACACAATTCCTTTGTGCTCCATGCTCTGCTCTGCTCTGCCTGGCAATTTATCATGGCCTTTGAGAATGCAAAAGGTTTGGATGAGAAGAAAATATTTCCTTGTTGTTTACATGGCCATTCACAATTCAGATGAAAGCATCAGAGGAACTGGGCACGGCTTCTGGTGCTTGACCAGCGCCTGCAGTGGAGTCAGTGGGAGCCACTTCCACTCCTGCCACAGAGGAGCTGGCCCTTCCCATGACATCTGGGACATGAGTGCAAGGACAGCCACAGAACAGAGAGAACAGAGTCCCCAGGTCTGGATCACTCAGGGATCCTTAGACACGAAAGCAGATGCCAGAGAGAAAAGATGGAAAGGATGGGAAAGACACCAGTAAGTGTTCCTAAAGGCAGATGCCATAAAGCTTCCAAGCTTCCAAACTTGACAGACTTGTTCTTGATCTTTAGTTTTTGGGCAAATACTGTTGTTTAACACAAAGGCCAGATGACAGCCAAGCACTTAGAACCTGGGCAGACTTACCGCACAGCCCTGAGCAAAGGATGACTCCACCAGCAAGTCTGAGCTTTGGAGAAGTTCCTTTTCCTTGCCTGGCTGCTGGCTGGAGAAATTTACTCCAGGACTATCCAACTCCTCTCCTAAGATGCCCCTGGTAAGCCAGTGCCTTGGATAAATGCCCACCCAGCAGCGTGAGGTTGGTTCACACTTGTTGTCTCTGCAGGATTCACACGCCAGCTCCCCCAGCCCTGGGGGATCTTCAGAGCCTGCCTCTAGATCAAACCTCAGCCAAAGGTGTGTCTGCACAAGTCCACCCCACAAAGCCCAAGCATCCTGCTCTGCCAAGCTTGCTCTGCTGCCTGCAAGGAAGGGATGAGAACTGGAGCCAGTGAGGGCAATGCATCAAATCGCAGCACTTGGATCTGCCGCGGCCACTTTGCGGAGAGCAGCACTCACGCCTTGTCAGTCTGCCTCATCCTCATGTACTCTGCCCACCGTCTGTGCCCTGCCTAGTCCTCAGGAAGTCTGCTGTACTGAACTGAGAAAATTTGATTTTGTTTGTATTTTGCATGTTTTCCTTGGGTGGAGGGGGAGAGGGAGAAGTGGGGGTAATTCAATACAACACTGAAGTTACTACAAGCAAATAAAAATTTTCCATGTAACGCATCTTGGCAGCAACATGCCATGCAAAGCAAACAGTCAGAAGGGCTCACTACAGAAAAGAAACAGGTGATTTTATACCAGGACGAATCAGCAGCATTTTAGCTCATTTACTCTGGCTGCTGCTATTTCCCACCTGCTGTTCTGCCAGTCTCTTCTGGATTTCTTGGTCATCACAGATGTCATAAACAACAGGCTTGGAAAGCTCAGACTCAATCCGGGCCAACCAGGTGCGAAGGTTACTCATGTTTTTGTCCAATAGTTGTATAAAAGCAAATGTTTCCTTCAGTTTCTTCACCCTAAGCAAACCAGGAAGAACATTTTGTTACAAAGATGGTCAATCAGTGGAAAAGATGTCAGCAGGAGGAGGTGATGACAGGCATGGCTTTATGAAGCCATGTTGCATCAAGCTGCTGCCTGTAAATCAGAGCCATGTTTTAGTCAAAACCTACCTAAACTGGCTCAGCAGGCCCTGCTCTACAGCTGCAAGCAGGTCTTGGGTGAAGGCTTTAATGAAACTGTATAAGCAAGGTGAATTTTCATCTGTTAGAGAGCCCTGGACATTCATCTAAGTGGGAATTTGTACCAGAATTTGCCACAGTTAAACTAAAATGGGTACCTATGGTCTGATTTTCGTGCTGTGAATTATGCTCGGTGTCTTCTTCAGCAACCAACAGGCCCACACTAATCAACAAGGTACCTCTTTGCCACGAGAGGCAGAATCTGCACAAACCACCAGTCCAACACCCCAGGACAATCTCAGAATGGTTTGGGTTGGAAGGGCCTGAAATATCACCTTTTTCCAACCTGCCATGGGCAGGGACACCTTCCACTATTCCAGGCTGCTCAAAGCCCTATCCAACCTGGCCTTGAACACTTCCAGGGATGGGGCATCCACAGCTTCTCTGGGCAACCTGTGCCAGGGCCTCAGCACCTTCTGGATGCTGACAGAAGAGAAGGTCTGAACAACAGCTACTATAGAACTCGTAGCACAACATTAAAAGCTCTTCTAAACACCACACAAACGTGCAGAGATATGCCAGACTCTCCTGATGGGTGAAAAATTAAAAAAACAATCCTGGGGGGGAGAATAGCAAATGGCCAGGGAGACTTGTGCAGCGGATGAGCAAATGAACCATTGAAACCGTTTACTTTTCTTAGAGCTGTTTGTAGCACACCTCTCAAACTGCAGACAAACTTTTTTTTATTTCCAGCCTTAACAGCATACTCCCATTCAAAACCCCATATCAGCCCCTCAAATTACCCAAGTAGCATGCTTTTATATTTTGGCAAATTTGTCTCCACGTCTTGGAGGAATATCTGGTAATCAACTTCACTGCTCTCAAATCTTTCTTGAAATTGTCATTTATTGCTATTCCCAACAAAAATTATTAAAAAGGCAACACCAGGGTGACACTTAATCTCTTCAGACTAATTTCAGAGCTTGTCGTCTAGATCTTGGTAGTTAATGGAGGAAAAAAAATATCATGATTTGTATCAGACCTGTCTTAAACATCCAGATCCCAAGATGAGATGAACTATACCAAAGAGCACACTTTTCTCCCCATGAACTGCACTGGTGTACCCTGCAGTACTATAAACATCAGCAGTGCAGACTCTAAGGTCAGGTGAAATCATCCTACCCACGTCCTGGGCAGAGCCCACTTAGACAGCATTGCTTCTCTGTGCTGGTCTCCTGATCTCTAGTTATGTTCTTGTGCCTCAGGATGAATTTTTGAACCTTGCATGTGATTTCTAAAATGCAAATTTACAAATTAAACCTATAGCTACTGCCTGCTCTAGCAACTAACAAATAAGCCTCATTATTTAAGTCAAGTGCAGCACAAAAAGTTGACATATATATTGTGAAAAGGCTGAAACATTTCCCATTCATTGGCCACAGTGGCTGGGAACTGTCACCATACAAACAAAACCAGCAGGGGGTCTGCAAGGGCATCTTGTACAAGGGGTTCACTGCATGTCCCCAAATGCAGGGGACTGTTGAGGGGTCTGACATGAACGCCGATGTACTTGGCAACACCAGCATCATGCAAGCTGGGACTGGGGCAGGGTGAGGGGTGTAATCTCATGCAGTGTAGGCATGGACAGGTTACTCCAAGGCAGAAGTGCCCAGACAGGGTACCTGGAGAGTTTCCTGGCCCACTGTCCTGGCTGCTGCCAAACTATCCTGCCAAGTTTTAGAGGAGAGTGGTCCAAACCGCCTGTAATGAATGGGGTTTGCAGCTGCCTGATGGTACAATGACAGAAGATACACAGGACACCTAATCCATAATGAAAATGCCACCCTGTAAGCAACAACTGATCTTATTAACAACCTTAAGGTAACCAAAGAGGACACCCGTCAGCTAGACACTTGATTCAAGGTAAAGCACTTATGGAAGAGATATGGGAACGATCATGCTGGATTTGTTCAGTCCTATTGTTTAGTGTGAAGGTACAGAGTAAGGCCAGAAAATTTAGGGTCTCATATGGATTAGGAGCGTGGAAAGTTTCCCCTACCTCTTGTCCCGAAAGCACCAGGCAGTACTTTCAGTTGTTTTACGAGGGTGTGAAGAGCATAGTCCTACATTAAAGCTCCTGGCAGGTGTTTAGCAGCTCTGCACTCTCCCAAAGTAAAATTAGTATTGTCTGACTGATGTAACCCTGCAAGCCAGCCTGAAGGGTTTGGCCCAAGTCCATGGTCCACCTTGTTCCTGCCTTGCACTCACAAAGCTGCTGATACAGGTGCAAAGTGCAAAGCACCTGCCTCTGCCCCTTTACAGTGACTCTGCTTTCCACTGCTGCAGCTGATGGAGAGGAGACCAGTGTATGACAAAAACATTTAGCTGCTCTTGCTTTTCTTACCAAGCTTTTTTTCTGAACTCTGCTCCCAAGTTCAACCCTGTATGCAGACAGCATCTGGCTCCCAAGCTGCTGTGTCAATCTTCCTGCTCCTGGTTTTGCTTCCATTAAATGGTACTCAATGAATATGTCATTGCAACATTTTCTTGTGCTGTCATGGGCTGGCAGTTATTTACCCAGGAGAACTAACTCTTCCTCTGCCCTATTCCCACCAGTCAATTTGGATCTGGCTGGTTATGATGCTCAGCAGACTCCCAAGGCATGCAGCCCTCCTCGGAAGGCAGGTGACTCAGGAACCCTTTTCCCTGGAGAGACGGACAACACAGGCTCTGTGTTGAGCACAGAATGGAAGAGTCACAGCTAAACATCTACAGTGCTGCATTATTAACTCTGCATGACTTCAGGCCAGTCAGGAGGAAAGCAAGGCTTGATCTCCGCCCTGTCCCTGACTGTATTCCGTGGCAATTTACTTCCTGCATATTCTGTGATGCTTCCCACAACTGCTCTGGAGACGTGCACATGTTGGGACCATCTGATGGCACAGCTGACCTGCTGAAAGCACAGCTTACTTTGCTGCTCAGGATCATCTCTGCCCGCCTGTGCTCCCTTCTCTGCCTATATCTACCTGCTTCCCACCCCTAAGCTGCATTACAGAAAAATTCACAGGTTGCAAAGCACCTTTCTTCAGCTTGCATAGTGGATAGGTGAACACAGCCAAGGAAGTCCAAAGCAAAACCAAACGATATTGCACGGTAAATAAATGTCTTTATGACTGAAAGCACATTCAGTAAATTGAAGAAGCAACAGTTTTAGAATCCAAGCATGCCTTTTTGCACCACCACTCCAGTACTGTTGTGGATTAGAAATCACTCTGAATTTCAAATGATGAAGATCACCATAAGTATAAGGATCTTTATCTTCTAGCGTTACTAGAAGCAACAGTCTCAAAGACAGCATCATTGTGGTACTGCGAGCTTGTATTTACTTTCTAGCAATTGCCACTAGACACACCATTGTAATTAAGTGATTTAATCTGTTAGATATTCTAGACAGAATTTGGCATTTCCCAGTCATTTAAAACACCCTTAATGCACTAAGTCACTAATCTCAAACTTGAGCTAAGCAGCCAAAGAAGAATAAAAACCTAACAAAATTTCACACTAGGGCAGTGCATAAATGGGAGGGCAGCCTTATCCAGATATTCACACCGGCTGATGTGCTGCTGTCAGCAGACACAACCCAAGGAAAAGGGCAGGGCTCTACACTGAAGCAAGAGGTAAAATGATGAAAAACATGAGCATCCTCAGCTTTCACAGAAGTCACAGACAATGGCCATTTCCCTGGCTACAACACAAAGAAAAGAGTGAAACAGACTAATTACATCCATAAAAGTCTTAATTTGCAACCACCATTCTCAGATGCATATCTGCACAGTGAAAATACTCTTACAAATCACCTGCTCTTTGCATGAAGAAAACTTCATTAACTCTCTTGAGATGCATCCCAACCATTTCTGGTTAATGACAGCCCTTCTGGGAGCTGGGTGGGGGTGCACAGTGCAAGCCTCCAAGCCTGGGGGCAAAAGTTTCCCACCAAGTCCAGGTGATCAATCACCCAACACAGAGCCAATTAACAGCACTAAAAGTTCAATGCAGCAAAGAAAACCAGCTTCTTCCAGAGGGAGGAAGGTGCCACCACTGCTGATTGAGTTCTTCCTCTATGAAATGTGATTCTCAGGTTAACTGAGATCGGTTATACTGTTTACAGAAAAAAGGCCTACTTATCCATTGATCACTTCCGACTGAGAACTAACCTGCCACAAATCAACTAGCCTCCAGAAGGCGAAAAAAAAGAGAAAATAATATTAAAAAATCCAATAAAAATATCACCACTTATCTAAAAAAACCCTAACAAATTTAGACTTGTCTCGTCCTTGGAAATGGGCCAAGCTAAAAACCCACCCTGATTAGCACTTAGAGACATGCATAAATTGCCTGGGATAAGCCAAACAAAGCCAGTTTTAAAATATTTTAATCTTTACAACACAATAGAAGTGGCAGAAAAAGAACAAAACTAGGAGATTACAACTAAAAGCTGTCTGCAAACGTTAACAGAAGGACTAACTGACCTGACTCGAGATTAGATTTGGGTCTTAATAAGCCTCAATGAAGCTGCCAGTACTGGGTTACAAGAGAAAAGCATTAAGCTGTCTCAGGCTGAATCATTGCACGGCCCCAGAAATACACAGTGTATTTGTAGTAACTACTCAGGAATTACCTAGCAGTAGGAGGAGCTTCCAGGTTGACTGAAATGTATTCACACAAACAAAAAGAATTACAAAATGCATGCCAATTGCATTGCTTTAGCTGTCAAAATGCTGCAGGGAAACGTATGGGGGAAGCTCAAATAAGGTAAATACTGGCATTCAAATTTTAGTGTCTGAAAGAATGAAAAACATTCTGACATATATTCCAAACTCTCCTTCACGAGCGCGAATGTCGTAAGAAAAAGCGACTACCGTACACGGCTTTTGGAGGAGGAGGAGGGGCTGAAATGGCCCTGCCAGCTGACAGGATTGTTTACCAGCGGCAAAGCAAATGAGATGCACAGCCCAGGAAACCTTTGTTCAGCGAGTCGCAGGAGGAGCTTAACCGTGTGAGGGACAAAAGACGCGGTTTGGAGAGGTGATGCCAAAGGCAAGTCTTGGGCCTTTCTTAGGAAAGGCACGGCCATTTCTCGGTCCGTGCTGGTGCCGTGCCAGCCGCCCCGCGCCCGGGGGCTGTGTGCGCGCAGGGAGAAGCGGCGGGCGCGCCGGAGGAGGCTTTGGGGGAGGCTTTTCTCGCGTCACCCCGCCGGCGAGCCCAAAGGTTGTTGTCACGGCTCTCCACCGCCTCGGGTGCCAGCCCCCGAACACAGCTGATGGCAGGCGAGAGGCCCCTGAGCACTATTCCTGCTGCTAACGCGCCGCACTTCCCACTCATCCACTTGTCCAAGGCGAGCTGCAGCGAGGCACCGGCGCAGCGCATCCATCGCTCCCCCCGCGCGGCCGCCGGCTCCCGCTGCTCCTCCAGAACCCACCGGCACCGCGCCCGCGGCCGCGCACCCACACGGCACTTACGGTTCGCACGAGAAAACCATTCCTCAGCTTGCAAATCCCAAGCTGCAAGGGGGGACCGTCTGTGCGACCGGGCAGGCATGGAAGAGGAAACCCCTCCTCCACAGATGCCCTATTTATTCGCCGCTTTAGCATCCCGCGTGTTGGGGGGGGGGGCTCGCCCGTCCTCCTCCTCCCCGACCCCGAGCTGGGGAGACACCGGAGTTCTCTCTCCCCCCTATTTTAACCCCTGCGTTTTGCGTTGGGATTTTACCTGGCGAACGGCCGCATCCCTTCTCAGAACAAAACCACGAGAGCTTTATTCTGACACAAGAGAATGATTAGCACGTGAGGAAGCGCACGCCGGGCGGCTGCCCGCGGCTGGCGACAAAAAGGTTGCGGGCTGGAGCCTCTGGCACCGAGAAAGGTGGATGCAGTGCTCATTTCTTGGGAGAATGAGGGATTGGCGCCTCAGCCCCGGATGATTTGCAGCAGAGTCAGTCTGAAGCGAACCCAAAAAAACGAGCACACGTACATCCACGCACAGGCACCACGCACAAAGATGTATCCTTACTTCCCCTGCGTTCTGCTTTCTCGCCTTTACCATTATATCCCAGGTACTTAAGTACGAATTAAATCCCACACACACTAACCTGTCCTCTCTTTAACCTTCCAGAGCAGGCAGAAGGCCTCCAGTGAAAATAGCCTGTTATGCCCGAGAACAAAATAACCCCTAATCTTCATTTATGATATCATTCGTTTGTGGAAAAACACACTGTCGTGATTTCTGTGTGTTATGACTGCCAGAGATCACGGGGTGGGGGAAAAAAAGGCGGAAGTCGGAGAACCTTGGGTTACAAGTCACTCCCCACCCCAGCCAATATCAGAAGAAAAATAAAGAAGTTGTGATAATCCTACCAAAAATGCAAAGAATTATTTTGAAATCAGAGGTTTCTCAGTATTCAGGTAATTTTCCGCAGACCTGTTCTGACTTGCTGATGGCTCACATGGCAGAACACACAGTGCCTGGGAGGACACAGCACACTGTGAGAGGGCTTTGGACATTTGCACAGGTAAATCATGCCCACAGTTTATTGTCCAGGGCTGTTCAAAACCACATTTGAAATGGTAGATCTGATTAAATGGGGAAATAACCCCTAGCTTTGCAGGCAGACACTGGAAATGAAAATGGTGTGCAGAAGACAAGGACGCCCCTTGCACTGCCAGCTCGCCCTGCTCCCTGCACACATTGCATAACCAAAGTAAGCCCAACCATCATGCCTGAGACAATAATGAATTCTGTCACAGCTTTCACACTGAAGAGAGGCGTAATCCTCAAAGGACAGAGAGAACACGGAAAGAAAGCAGGCACTTTGTGAGTGAGATTTCAACCATCCACAAATTTTGTATACCAAAAAAACCCCCAAAACCCCAAGAATGAGATTTTACAGTGGTACTGCCACAAACCAGCACAATTCTGCTGGATGTTGCTGTCTTGTTAGCCTGGGGCGGCCTCCCTGCAGCGTATTTTGCTTCCCTTGCCATGCAATATTGATCTGCAGCAATTTAAAAAGACCTTTGAGCCCAGAGGGCACCCACACTGATTGTGGGCTGCCACAGGGTAGGACAGCACACCAACACGTGGTGCCTGATTGTCTGCCCTGCCAAAGGGTAACCAATGTGCTGGAAAATAAATAGAGACCAGCTGAAGGGTGCTGTGAACTTACTCGCTGTCCATACTCACCACCTGGGGCCTGCTGCTGCCGGAGTGACTTTTGGGGCAACCCAGCCACAGTGAGGGTGCAAGGGAGGAGAGGGAATTGGCAGCTCACTGGAACTCCCCATAAAGCCTCTGTGGACCCCCAGCACAGCACAAAGTGGTGTCACTGGAGAGCTTCAACTCCTTCCCATTTTTTTTTGCAACCTGAGAAGTTTCTGTATGTTTGGGAATTTCAGCCCCCCAGGGTATGCAGGAAATGAGCTGAAAACCCTTGAATCTCCCAAGTTCGATGAAGGAAGGAAAGGGCTGACTTTGAGTGTGGCAGTTTAAGATTCCTGGACTATGCAATGATGCTGACAGCTTGCAAACACACGGATAAGACCCAGTTACCAAGGACAGCTGCATTTAAAAGAATGAAAAGGCACATTTGACCTTGCTAGCTTCCCTGTATTTTCATACTTGCTTTAAAGGTCGAAGTCATTTGAACCCTGCTACATACACAAAAACTTTCGCGTTTCTCCTCAAGGCTGAAAACAGGGACCAGACCCACCAAGAAAACACATCAGTGTGGCCGTAGCCAGAGCAGCTGAGAAATGGCATCCCCTTTCCACAGCTTGGTAGGAGCTGCAGGATGCCCAGAGGTAGAGAAATGCAACATCAGCTACTGCAGAGACTGGTCTGCAGGCCCAAAGCTGCTGGAGGCAGCCCCTGATGAAGCTGGTGGCTTTAATGAACGCTCAAGCAGCATCCAAATGCTTTGCACAGCCCCAGGCAGTGCAGACAGCCTCCAGTGACACGGGGGTGCTCCTCCAGCCGGGCAGCAGGCACTATGCAAACAGCAACGCAGAGGGAAAACATTTCCTTGGTGGGCTGGGAAGCAAAGTGTGGAGCTAAGAATCAGTGGTGGATGGCCCAGGAAGGGGCACCGAGGAACATGGCTGTGCAGAACACAGTTCCTTGCCAGTTCTTGCCCATTAATGCATGGCCCAGGAGTGCTGCTCCAGAGCGTACTGAGGATGTAAATCCCACTCCATGGGTTTTTGGTTGTCTACCACCCTCATGCAGCCTGTGCACTCCTCCTCCTACTGCTTCAGTAACAAAAGCAAGAGATTTTGTGTCCATCTTTACAGCCAGCACAACGCTCCCTTCCTGCCTGTTTGTATGTTTGTATTCCCCATCCCTCAACGAAGACTTCAGCACAAACCTCCCGTGGTAAGAGTACCTTCTGAGCTGAACAGAATCCATTTGTTCTCCTTTCCAGGCATGCTAATGCCTTGACGGTTACTTTATCCCATGAAAATTACCATTTTGAGACTCTTCCAAGTTTGCAGCCAGACGGTGGCTTGGTGCAACACACAAGGCAAAGCTTTTGTCACCAGGCAGGCTGAGCACAGGCAGATAATGTAAGAGTTAAGTCCTGCAAGTGCAGCCATATGGCAAATCTGAGCTTGTCACCACGAACTAAGCGAATCAGTTCAAGGACTAAATGGGGAGCTCACCTAATTTGCCCATCTGTCCCAGGACGTTTATTGGTTTAAAAAGGTGAAATAAGCTATCAGGAGGAATGCTCTGCACCGATACATTGGCTTCCAGGCTGGTTTGGTTTCATGTTGGTATCACACAGCCATAAATTGCACTACAGAGAAGATAAAATGTTGCTCAGGTTGCAGGGACAGCCACGGGGACATGAGCAACCACAGAACTGAAGCTGGCAGTATATCTCAATTAGATTCCTTTGTGGATAACACGTTATTTTTCACTCTTGGACCACAGGATCAAAAAGTGCCCATCTACAAGAAAGATTCAGTGCCCAAAAATGAAGAACTGGCTTTGAACACACATCTACTCAATATACATTTTCTCCTCCTACTCCGTGCGTGGCTCTGTAGTTCACTTCCTTCCCAAACCTTGGCCTGCCATGAAGGCATAGTGAAATTTGGTCCTTGCTCCTGTGATGGTGGGTGGGCCACTGGGAGCCAGGTTCAAGTACAAATAAAGGCAGCAGCTCACTGTGTTTTTAACAGAGATGGTGGAAGTTGTAGTATTTGTCAAAAAAAAGCTTCAAGTGGTCACAGGTTTGGCACCCGAAACCTCAGAAAATTTTCACTTCAATTTTACTTGCCAGAGCTACTCATCTGAAAAGACAGGAGCAAAACCACCTCCTCATTTCATGGAGGTGCTGCGAAAATAAGCTCCTACAAGTAACTTTTTTCCAGGAGAAAGACAAGGTTTTCTCTGCACCACAGCCAAATTTCATCACTTCTCTCCAGGAGCATTCCCCTACCTTCAAACCCTCCAGCACTCCTTCATAGAGGCATCTCCTCCACTCCTCTAATTTTCCCCAAGCCATGAAGCAGTGCCCAATAAAAAGGGCTTTGCACAGGTCTGCTGACATGGCATCACCTGTGCAGTGCTCCAGTGGATGCACAGCCCCTGTACCATTCCCTCCAGCCTCCACAGACTGTGAGAGGATGTCTGGACTGTGATGGCTTAATCCAGCAGAGACAACAAAATTCTGCCACCATCCTTTTCATGCGTTCTTTCAACACAGCTTTGATACAATTTTTTAAACAGTTTCTGCAAAAGCAAACTGAAAAGAAAGAAGACAGTCTATCAGCACGGGGCATCACAACCCACACTCGGAGGTCACCTCACCTCCAGCCCAAGGCTCTTTGCTCCTCTCTGCTCTCCCTCAAAGATGCCCAACTTGTGTTACATTGCTGATGGGTTGAACTGCTGCCTCCCCATGATCACCTGAACCTAACAGAGGCTACTCAAAAGCACAGGAGGAACCTCATATTGAGTGGCCCAAAGCTCACCTGTGACATTTCAGTCAACTGATGTCTAATTTAATTCCTTCAGACATCAAATCTCAGTGGCAAGCCAGCACCATAGCATCAAACTCAAAGCAGAAAGTTGGAAGATTACAGCAGGGCAAAATAAATTCTTAGGCGTGTACTCAGAGTGTGTTGTGAGTGTCTGGTCTGGTGGTTACGAGTGAGCAGCTGAGAGCCAAGCCCCAGCAAGGTGGATTAGGTGAGGGAGGAGAGGTGCTGCAAAACACTGCAATATGCTGAAGCTCTCTTAGTATTAACTCCAAGGGGACAAGCAGAGCCCACAGGGCTGTCTGATAATCTTGGACCACCTAGGGAGCTGCTTAAAATCACATTTTGCCAGGCCCTTCCAGTTCATTACCCTGGTCCTGAGCACCAAGCTGGTGGAAATCACAAGTAGAAGCTGGCATATTACAGACAATTTGGAATTAAGAACACAGGAACAATCATAAAGCATCACACCTATTCCCCAGTAGCTGCAATATCCACTTAGATATCAAATACTGGGAGCCTTGTTGATGCTCTAGACAAACCCACATTAATGTACCTCAAAGCACCTCTGTACACTTGCCTGAAGGTAAACATTTAAGACAGAGCAGGTAGACAACGAAGTCCTTGTCACAGAGTAAGGGAATAAGGTTGCCAGATCTCTCTCTAAATGCCCCATCAGTTATCATGTTTTCCTGAAGATTACCAGAAATGTGCCATGCTTACCTCACTTTTAAAACAGTGCATTTTAATCTGCATTTAAAAATTGCTGCAATTCAAAACCAACACACAGTAGAACAAAAATTTATCATAGAAGTACTTTAAAAGTGACACAGTAGTATCAGATGAGAACAGAAAAAGTGCTATTTCCAAAGTGAAGCTTGCTTTCCTACACCAGATCGAAAACAAAGACACCTTGAGACAACCATTGCAAGTCTATCTGCAGTGTCAGACCTCAAGAAGGCAGCTTCTGCTTAATCATTCATGGCTCGTGTGTCACCATTAATTCAGATCTCATTCCTGATTAAGGCCCAGCACACTTAGCACTACACTGTCACAGCACAACCACCTTCATTATCTGTCCCATACTTAACTGAGCAACAGAGCTGCTGAGAGCCCAGAGAGGGGGATCACAGGTGGAACAAAACCTTGGGAGAGAAGCTGAGACCAATACTAATTTGGTGTTAGCCTTATTATTTCTGGATTACTAATCAACTCGGCAGGAGGCGAGACCAGCCCAGCATCCTCCTCTCAAGCAGTGGCAGAAACTCAGAGATAATAATGAAATGGGATCGTCTCAGTAAGGCTAATACTGAAATGATCATGATGTTCTTAACTCTGCCAAGTATAATGAAGATGCTTAATCCATTAAGAAGAGGTCGTTGTCTAGACTATGCAGGTTTTTGTTTTAATTTCAACTGATAGTATTTTCCACCTCACCATCATACAGAAGATCCTGAATTTAAAAGAAACTCATATGGTCTTTCAGTTGTTTTCAGGAGGGAGACTAAGTAAAGAAATAGCACTAGTATGAAATGAAATTTCAAACACTTTTGAATGTAAAAAAGAAACATTATCATTATATAAATCTGACTGTCTACAGAGACAGAATAGAATCTATTCCTAAATTCTGTGCATTCAGACAAAGGGTGAAAGAGAGGCTTGTGTTTAAATAGAAGGCTCTCCTAAAAAGCCCAAATGAACTCCTACCATACTGCCTTAAAATTAGGTTGTAATTCAACCCACGCAACAGAGAGATCACTTTGACTCTTCCTTTTACAAAGCTCCCATCATTAAAATGATATTTTATATGAATTCTTGCACCCTGCCCTCTACCATTGGATAAATTAAGACATTTGGTGTCATAATACAGCATAATTACAACAAAATGCATTCACTTCAGCTTGACCTCTCAATAATAAATTCCAACTTAACTGAAAAGTCATGTCACTCTGTTTCTGCTGGTCAAGGACACAAGCCTCTGACTTTTACCTCACATAAAACATTGGAAATCATTTTCTTACCGTGCTCCAATGACATCGAAGAGGTGCTGCCAGCGATCATTGATTTTGTTGAGTTTATCATCTATTTCTGCAACTCGGCTCTTGTTGCTAGCCTTGATTAGCTGATCTCCCATTTGTTTCAAGTGAAGCTTATTTTCACTGAACAGGTTTATTTCTTCCATGCAGTCCTAATAAACATACACAAACATTGCTTTAATTACAGGGCAAAGCAAAACAGTGATACCAAAACAAAAATATGTTCTCTTTTCCCACATGTGTGATGCGAAGTCAGGTTTGGCTGAGGCTTCCACATTAGCATGTAGAGCTCTCACATGGAAACAAAAAGAAAACCTCAATGAAGAAGCCCTCTCACAATCTATGAAAAAATAAGCAGCTTGAAGACTTGCAAGTGCCAGGAGTAAGTATTCCTAAAAATAGCAATTGAATGTTCAAATTTTATCTCATTTTCCTGATTTCATGTAATTTTTCAATGGAAGATATCTCAGAAGAACCCAAATTCAAGTCTAGGAGGGCTGGTATTCTTATGTAGAGGAGATCTGGGATTAGACACTGAGACATTTTAGCCATGGGGAGGAACGCAGCAGAACAATAATGCTCCTGCTTAATATCAAGTTAATACAAAAGTATTAGAAAGCACCAACTACCATGGGGGAAGGGGCAGAATTAGGTTTATTTTTGGTTGTGGTAACTTCTTGTTCAGCTGGCATAAGACCTACCCCATCCTTCCATCTTTTCTTTGCCCTCTGCCTACCAGCCGTGTAGATGATGGAGGTGACGAGAACAGTGAGCTGCTCCCAGGACACCACTCTGAGCAGTGCTGGGTGTGCATGTGTGCCCCAAAACCCCAATAACCCAGACCCCACCACCACAGCTCACACAGGTCACACTCCATGACTAAATGAAGTCAGGTGGCATTTCTGTTCTGCTTTAAGCTCCAAGTCTGAACATCAAGAAGAGCTAATGATAGAAAAGCTCATCTCACGAAAGCCTGGATGTGTTGGTTTTACATCACGTATCACTTCCAAGAAGCAAGGAATCCATGAGGAATGGTGCCTCTGTAATGAGTCATCTGACTGCAGTTGAAGAAAAGTGGTATTACTGCTTACCTTCTGCAATTTGTCTATCATGTCTTCAATGCTAACATCGGCAGTCTGCAACACTTTGCTTTCCATCTGCACCAGCCAGGAGCACAGCTCCTTATTCTTCTCATTGAACACGATCCAGGCATTGAGCCTGTCCTCGATCTCCTGCTTCCGCAGGGACACCTGTGGAAAAGCACACACATTAAACTCTAGCAACAGTTTTCTCAGGAAGGAAACCAGCAATTATGAGCCTTCTCATTTCTAGTCTGCATTTGATCTTATTCCATTTTGCAGGAGCAGTTATCAAATATTCTACTTTCCTTTTCAAAGCCAGCAAGCAGATCGTTATTACATCTTATTTTGGATGGCAGGGCAAAAAGTTGACTAGCAAATACCAGATTCTCTCCCTCCGAAGAATGAAACTGAGTGACAGCTTTATAAATAATGTGCTTATATAATAATTTAAATGTTACTCAGTGAAAACCTGAAAATGTCAAACATAGAAGGAATATAAAATACATAATTACCACATACTGTTTAGTATGGCCCCACATATAACACAAGAGTTCTTCTTTCCCTGCCACTCTTTAAAGAAACTTTGTAACTACTGACTGCAATTATTTTATCTCCACAAAAGCCTCCCTCTTTCTTTCCATTTGCCCACCAGTAACTGGAGAACTTCCAAAAAATCAGCATCAAGAATCTATCCTTTTCATTGAAAACTGGATTTTTTTCCCTCTATCAAAAATACATTTTCCAGGACAGATAAACAAATTGTCTAGACAGAGAAATTAAGGTCTGATACTGCCTCAAAAAGTAGAGTTATTATCATTGCCCCAATATCTCAGAAAGAAGCAGAGTCACTCTTCGAACTAGCTAACAGCACCTGTCTCTAGCCTAGGGCTCTTAAATATGTATTTATTCATTTATCTCGATGGATTAATGTACTAAGATATATAGGACATAGGAAGTGAAAAATGGTTCAAGCTCTACTGAAGCAAGAGAAACAAGTAATCCCTCATTCTCACCAATAAATTTTGTCTAAAGACTGTGCATAATATTTTGCTTGTCTTGGCTGTAAATGGCCACTCTAAATACCTCCCCATGGCAGGAAACATTCCTTCCTCACATCTCACATGCACTTTATATAGCATACAACTCCTCCAAATACCATTATTGATCCTTCTAGACTAATCTCTAACACTATTTTGTATCTCCTAGTGAAATTTAAGAGTGGTGTGGAAATAAGACCAGCTCCTTGTAACACCAGGATCGAAACAGAAGGCACCAAGCCATCTCCCACTATATTGCTTTTGTTCTTTAAATTCTGACTTGTTGGGTCACCCCAAGACACTTGTTTTAAAGGATGGGATGGAGAGGTTAGAGTGATTTCTGAATCCTTCATGACAACCTAAGCAAAGAGATGAGGATGAAACCACTGTCTTGGGACACAGGGAAAGTCTCCAGAATTCTCCACAGGCAGAAGTCTGGAGATGACAGGGACCTGAGAAAGTTTCTAAGAGTGTCTCTGCTCTGGGATACTCCCTTGTACCCTCAGTCTCAGAGGTTTGGAGGCTGAACCCTTCACCCTTCCTTACCACCTGCAGCATCTCCCATGTGTGGAGATGCATTTACTCGGTAGTGGAAGAACAGACTATGCTTGTCAGTAAAACACTCGCTAAATCCTGACAGGATTCTGACTCCATTTTTGCCTGCTAAGCACAGGGCAAGGCAGGATTTCAAGAGCAAGAGGCACCTTTTATCTGGCTCAGCAATACAGGCTGGGGGTAAAAAACAGGAATGACCCAAAAAATCCCAGACAAGCTTCTAGGAACATGAACCCTTCAAGCCATTGCTTTGAACACTTTCTCCTCTGTACAGCTGCCCTGGTACCACCCTTATTGTGCACCCACAGTGTGAGCATCCCTGTGCATTCCCGAGGGAGGCTAAAATAACATCAAGGCCCGATGGGATGCTGGCTGGGATGAATGGTTAAATCTGTGACCTATATGCACCTTGCAAGGGCAGCTCTGCAAATGCTAATCCCTTGAGTGCATCTGCTCCCTCCGCGTGTCTGCCCCTGCCCAGTTGAGCACAGGCATCTGGCTGCCCCAGGGCCGTGGCCGTGACAGCTGCAGCCGCCTCCCGCTCTTTCACCTCCCTGCATTTATTCTGCAGACTTTCCTCCACACAATACATCTTGACTCTAATTTGTTATCCAAAACGAAGCCGTCATGCCAACAGCAGAGCTGATAAAGTCTGCTTTCCTACCCTGGTGTCCAGCACTGAGCATTGGTGTGGGCTGTCCTGAGGCTCTTTAAGGCTGTGCAAACATTTCAGGACCTCCCTCCACCACAGCACCCGACAGATTCTTCCCACTGCAGATTTTGTGTGCCTAACACAGTCACATTGCTGTCACCTCTTTCCTCCCTCCAAGACAGACTTAACTAAACATTGTTCCCTCAGGAAATTAAAATGGAAATTTTGAATAAAATCTGAACTTAAATTACTATAGGAAATTATTACTTGGATAAACTGGAAGTGGAGCATATATAAAAAATAGCTTAATTTTCAGGGCTATTCAACACAGGGGGTGACAGCAGGCTTCAGCAGCTCACCAAAAAAATGAACAACAACGAAGTTCTCTCATTTATAGGCTTAACCACAGATTTCCATTAGGAAAATGGTTCAGGCATTTTCATTTAAAAAATAATGGCTTGTATTTCTCAGAAGGGGAGAGGATGTCTCCGGAATTTTTTTCAGAATTCAGAAAAAATAACAGAGAAAACACTGGTTGTAGAACAACTGTCCAGTTTAGGGCAAAGAGATTAAATTCTTCTTTCTCATAGCAATGCAAGAAAAAATTAACCCAAATAACTATTTCATCACCACACAGTTTGTGAAATAAGCACAGCTGTTCATTACTCTGACAACATCCCCACCAAGACTGCTTTACCTCTGCCTGTGTAAGGGTTAGAAACAAAATACTAACTGGCTTCAATACTTCTTTACAAACTGTAAAGTAAAATCTGTTTACTTGTGAGTAAAGAGAGGCAAGACTTTTTGGCTTGCTGGTGTGTAGAGCCCCCAAGAGTAACTTCAGACCCCGAAGTATTTTACCTCTTCCAATCCTGTTAACAGGGCAAAGTAAACACACATTCAAACTGCATAATAACCTAATGAATCAAGTCCATGTGACTTTGCTGTAAATGTTCCCCAGCAATTTTACATGCAACACTAAATTAAGTGTAATACAGCAACAAGCCACAAAGAATGCAAATGCTTCACAGCATTTTACTGCTACAAAAAAAGACAAGTCAGTTCTCAATGTGTTTAAATACTGACAAAAGAGTCAGTATTTAAACACATTTAAGTTTTCCTGCTGCTGGCACTTTAACTTGCCTCTTCCTTTGCCTGCTCCATGCCCTCAGGCAATTCCTGTGCTCATCCCTCCCCCCAGCCGTCCCTCCCTCTCTCCCTTTGGCAGCCCAGAACAAAGGCACCTATTCCAGTAAACAGCTGCATCTGGGCTCTGTGCAGTTCCACACTCACTTCTTACAAAGGGTTTGCAACAAAACCCTCAGCAGCCTGTCCAGGACACAAAGGGCGAGCTCCATCCCGGGTCCGCTGCGCCAGGAGCAGCCCCATTCCCACCCAGAACTGCCGAAGTGAGCCAAGCCCAGGAGAAACCCCTGTGCTGACCCGCTCCCCTTTCCCTGCCAGGCCCTATGGATATCATCCCGCTGCAAACCCCGGAGGAGGTGAAGACTTACCCGCAAGCAGAGCTCTTCCCACTGCCTGTGCAAATGTTCCACTTGCTCCTTGAGCACCATCATGTCCTCGGTCAGGATGAGGTGCGCCAGCTCCGCCTTCATGGCCTGCAGCTCCTTCATGTCGTGGGCCCAGTCTGCCAGCGACTGCTCCAGCTCCTGCATGGAAACGCACCCGCACAAGCCTTGGCACTAAGCTCCTCGGCTTTCCAAACCTGCTCGCTAATCCCCTGCCTGGCCTGTGGGGGAGGAGAGCAGGGAATGTGCAGCCGCCTGTGCCGCGCTCTCCAGTGGGGCTGGGCTGGCCAGGGTCCCCCGGAGATCGCTGGACCCCCACTGGACCCCGTCTAGAACCCACTGGAACCCATGGCAGTGCCCCGGCTGATCCACTGGTACCATCACTACATCCCAAAGTGCCGGAGCGCAGCCTGGCCCCGGTGACTCCCGGGGAATGCTCCAGGGAAGTGTTTGGGGTCTCACATGCCCGTTTCCTTGGGGTTTCCTTTCTTCTTGTTATAATTATTTTGGACAAGTTGCTTTTCACCTGCATTTGCTCCAGTTTCAGGTTATTTTTCTAAGCACACAAAAATATGAAATCCGTTCCCTTCTCTAATGAATGATTTCATAGGCACTTCCTCAGATTTGTCAGGAATGTGGAGCTTCTAAAACTGCTTGTTCACAGAAAACAGGCTCTCTTTTCTGCTTTGCTCCCCCAACTCCCCTTTCTCTTTATTATAAGTTACACATTTTTCTTAACACTGTTAAAGTTGTCACCAAAAAGGCAGGGGTACCACTGCGTGCAGCTGGGGAATGTGATACTCTACACACAAGGTCCTAGGTCCCATTTTGCAAAAAGGCTGCTGGGAAGGGTCACTGGTTCATCTAACAAAAAAGTCCTTTTAGAGCGAACCCAGTTTGTCTCATTTTAAAGGGGAAAAAAACCTGTGAGTGTTTGTGTCAGAAGTATGCTGGGTCTAAACCCTTATGAGGATTTTCAAAGGTCTTGGACCCAGCTTCAACACTAGAGGAAAAAAACCAAACAAACCTGACTCTAAAATTTACCTGAGATCACAGTACTCCTACAGATGTGCACACATGAATTTATATCTCCTAACAAGGGACAAATCCCTGTATTAACAGACCTACCTATGGAATTTCATGGGACCTTGCTAGCCTCATAGAAGGTCCAGGACTAAAAGAAAAATAGCTTTACTCCATACAGAAGTGAAAAGCAGGGACAGGAAAGGAGGTCCCTTCTCCCCCATGCCATTTTAGTCCTTTATTGTACTATGACACCTGCTAGCAGCACTTGCACTGGCACTGCCTGACCCTGATGCCTCTGCAGCTGAATTTCTCTTTCTGGGATAAGAGGCAGAATCTGTGTGCTCCCATCTCACAGATAATTCAGGGCTACAGCAAGGCTGCTGCCGTGGGAAAGGCAGCCAGCACTCACAAAGAAGATTTCAGACAGCTGATAATGAGTTCAAAGCCTTGGCTCGTTAATAAGCTTATTTGTTCCCACTACATAGGTCAACAATTCACTTCATAAAAGGATGATGAAAGACTGACCACTCCAGACAAAATGTCTCCTATCCCTTGGAAATGCTTTTCTTGCCATTTAATTTTCATGGTGCACTATGGGCTGCAAGGAATTTTGCCACTCCCTTATTCCTAATTTTCCTTCTCTTTAATTATTCCCAGGTCCTGCAGGTATGCATGGTGCTTTGCAGAATTACAAGGTCTCTTGCCTGAGGAGCTCCATGTGCAAAATGGACTGGGAAACAAAAAGGGAGATTCAGTCATAGGGATAGCAGCCAACTGAGCTGAGAGAAGGGAGCTTTTTCCCTTTTGTTTCAGAAACTACTTATTTTATAAATTCAGACTGTAATGGGAGCAGAAGCAGGAAAAAAAAATCCAAACACTACTACTCCTCATAATCTTCTTGGTCAGCTGGACTTTGAAGATTGGCAGCAATCCGGATGGTGTAAAGGAGAGAAATTCAGTGTCACTGAAGAGCAGGTAAGAGGGAAAACGGATTTTACAGGGATGAGGTGTTGTGCAAAGACTACATCAACTTAAATACAATATGGCTGCTCAAACCTTAATATGTTCCTTGGCTTTGTGGAGCTCTTCATGTTCAACAGGGAGTGGATCTTTTACTTTCTCCTTTAGCTCCCGCAATCTGCTTTCCAGTTCCTTGGTTTGCTTTTCAAAGCGGTCACAAGTCTGCTCAGGGAGACCCAAGGAAGTATAAAAGGTGAGGATACTTTATCACGACATACTGAACCACACAGATAGGTTACAAAATAGCATTTTCGACCCACTGAAATAATCAATCATGTGCTCTGGTTTTTTTAAATTTTTTTTTTGGATACAAAGTGCCACCCACAAGGATTAGGTGCTTGGCTTTACAGAACTTCAAGCCTCTCCTATTTAAGGCTGGCCTTAGAGAGCATTTCTGCTCCTTTTGTTTTGCTCAACCCAAGAGGCTTTAAGCATGGTTAAGCATGGGGGTTGTATCACTGACAGTATTTCAAGACACACCTAATGTGCTACTTAGCCATGAAAGCAAATTCAATGCTCAAGGAAATAAATATGACTGGCCCTTCTGTTTAGATGTTCACCAGCATGACATGAGGAGGAACAAATAAATCATATTAACTCTAAGCTAAATTTTAGCTTCACAGCCCAAAGCTGGAGCGAGCTCCAGGCCATGGGGAGCATGAGAACAATCAAAGCAGGAACATCCATTGTTCCAACAAATGGAAGCCAACTCAATTTGCTTTGGAAAATCAGGGGACCACAGTTTGAGCTTCCCACAAGCCCTGATGACACATGACAGGCACTTCCCTCGGAGTGCTCCCGCAGCGAGCAGCACCTCAGCCCTGGAGATGGAGGGACAGGGAAGCTCTTGAGACCCAATGCCAGAGCAGCAGGTGGGGAGGGCATCATCTACCTGTAGGGTGCCACTGAACTGCATCTTCTTCTTCTCCAGCAGGGCCTGGGTTTTCCCCCAGCGCTGCTGCAACTGGCTGAGCTCCTCCTGGAGAGCAGAGCTGGTCTCAGGATCGGAGACCGTGCGCAGCTTCTCCCCGACATCGATGACCAGGGTGTACATGGCTTGCCACCTCTGAAGGATCACTGCCTTACTCTTGAAAAAGGAAAAAAAATTTAACTTTCTAAGCTGTTCTTAGAAAGCTACAGAAGTGCTTTCCCTGTATTTCACTTGGGAAGATGACTCACAAGATACTGCTTTGTTCACATTCATGAAAGAGTAATCAATAGCTCTTCTCCTATCTGCTTGTTTGATTTCAGAAAAATCATATTTTCTCTGATATTTTGTTTTATAAAACTCTACAATAGCTTTTCCCAGACTGAATCTATATGGTAAAATATGGCAGCAGTCAAAAAAAGATGGAAATTCAGTTGTATGAGTTACTCAGAACAAAAAATACAATCTAAGTTCTGTGAGCACCTCTAGCATCAACATCTTAGGCTAATTTTTTCAGAGATACAGCTCTGTTAATCATGACATACTCCAAGTGAAGTAAGCCATCAATAATGATTTGCCCATAACAAATTGATCTCTAACACAATGAGATATAATCAGAGTTTCTTTCTGTAGACGAGCAGCAGGAGGAAAAGGGCAATTTGGAGTAGAAGGGAGAAGACTTTCTGGCTTTTCTAAGAAAAAGCATGAGCACTAAGTTGTAAAACCTACTGAAAATCACCTTTACACAGCAGGTAGAAAAAAAGATGAAATAAAGATGAAATAAATAGGGCAAGCACCAAAGGGAATACTGGTAATGTGTTAATCCATGAACACTAGGTGTGTGGGTACACTATAAATCTTGGACTGTGCAAATGGCATTCAATAATATGATTTTAAAAGGTTTTAGAGTGCCTTAAGAAACCATCAAGTTCATTGCTTGTTTCTACCTTCCTGTAAAACAAAGAAGTGCACAGTTAAATGGAAAAACAAAATATCCAAAATTAACAAAGGAAAATATTTTTTTCCACTGCATGTAAAATGCAGAACTCACTGTCCTGAGGAACTGCTGACCAGGCCTGTGTCTCCTGGAGCAAACAGACTCCCTTGCAAGTGTTTTATCCTTTGTTTCTGGCATCTCCTGCCCATCCCTGCACACACAGCACCTATATGGCCTGTCTTGCCACATAAGTACCTTCCTCCAGGCAAACTAAAAGGCCTGAATTCAGCAGTCATGCCAGTAAGATGCACATAGACCAAGGAGTTACCTGCTGACTAGGGTGTCTGTCTCATCTTCTGGCACCCTGAATTTCCATTTTCATATCCATAAGATTTTTAAAGCATGCAAGGCTACTAAATGGCCATGCTGATCAGGAAGTTTCCCAGTATAATGAGCCTTTTGCAATGTCACTGTTTTGTCATCTGTGCTCAGCTTTACGAAAAAAGTGTCAGCAATCATTTCTTCCCCAAGACAGTGTGTGATTTTAAAGCTTCTGACCTTACTGGACAGAAGTTGTTTCAGTCTGAGAGGAAAAAGCCCACATGTTTTAGATTTATGAGAAATAAACACAGTACCTTGAAATCATGAATTACATTTCTAAGCTGGTAAAGGCTGTAACAGTCCTGGCTCTTCACAGCTGCGAGGAAGCTGTTTGTGTCATCCAGGAATCTGTTGAGGCTCTGCAGGGAACTCCTGAAGAGCTGCCACTGGCTCACAAGTCCATCAATATCCTTCTTCCTCTGCTGAACCATCCGGATAACATTCTGCCACTGCTCTTTCAGCAGCGTGAGCTTGGAAATAAACTCTGTCCTGAAAATCACAAGGGCTGAGTGTTAATTTATTTTGATCTCAAGGCTGCATATTACAGTAATTGTGATGGCTCTCCATTTGCCAAGTTGCTTTCCAATTATAATACCCAACAGGGCAAGGAAGCTCTTTGCAGCCCTAAGCTCAGCCCTGCTCTCTGTATTCCACCTTTTAAGCAATCCAAACAACCTTTTACGTGATACAAAAAAGGGTAAGGCAAGTCAATCTTGCAGCTGTGGTGTAGCAACACACATGGTACAGCAATCAGACACAATTCACACCAAACACTTCTCTGAAGAACAAAAAGGTCAATGCAAGTGAGACAAGGTCGCTGATTACGCTGCAAAATTGATCCACGCAGTTGAAAACTGTGTAGTTATTGAACTCATTAAGCAGTTATTCTGTCCTCCTCTACAACATGGTCAGATGAACCAGCAGATCTGGCTGGTTGATTAAGGCAAAACCATTTATCAGTTCTGCTCCTCTGCAGGAGGCCATGGTCCCTGATTCACTCCTATACAAACCCCTGCCTTTGTGGGGGTAGTTCCAACACAAAAATCCAGCAGCTGAGCTTAGTTTAGCCCTACCTTCCCTGGCAGTTTTAAGCCAAGCTATGGATTTCATGCTGGCATGTCTGAGGGGAGCACACACACTGTCCTGCCACGTGTCTGGAGGCAGCAGGCTCTGGCAGGGAGGGGAATGTGTTCACCCCAAACACCTGAGGCAGCTGAACCTCTGCTCACAAACATTACCTGCTGTTTCTCACGCTACACCGATTAAGAGGAAAGTGTAAGATCATACTGATAAAAACCAGGTTTCAGTACCACATGTTTTGGGTTTCATGGCCAGTGACTCAATGCCCTGCCACGTGTGCCAGGGGAAACATGGATATTCCCCACCTCTGCGCTCTGAGAAGCAGAGAGGTCCAGGAACAGGGCAAGGATCCTTCATTTGCAGCATCCCCATTATGCTCTGTGGGAAGGCAGCTTCTCAACCACAGGTACACAACAAAAGACTCCTCCTCAGGAGCAATTATCTTTGTTTTCAGCCCAGCCAGTTACTATACCAAATGCATTCTGGCCAGGGCACCTGTATTTCTCTTTCACTGCACCTCCTCATGCTTTTGCAAAATGTGGCTGGTGGTCATTGAAAGAGTGAATCCAGTCAAGAATTCGGGTTTATGTCCTCATAAGAACAAAGATTCAATACTGATTTCAAGGAAGACAACATATTCACTGAACTACCAAGATCTTAAGGAGAAAATCAAATAAGGTACCTTTTCTCTGCTTCTCCAGATTCCAAGGAGAGTAGAACTTTTTCTATGATAGAATTAAATGTCTGCTGATTTATGGAAATCTCAGTCTGCAGCATCTGAAAATACCAAGAGAACAAGTTTTAACTATTCAGTGAACAACTTTTGCTATGAAAGCTGCTTCTGCTCCTCTACAGTGACACTGTTTATTTAATTGTAAATGCTGAAAACGCTATTATTTTCAATTGCTATTGTCAAATGCACTGTAAGAGTCCACACTTTTTGGATACTGGGAGGAATTTGTACATATGTGACAGCAGAACCCACCATGAGCTGGACGATACAGATCTGAAACCTGAAGTTTTTTGAATAATGAGAAATTCAATCTAGACAGAAGCCTAGAAAACATATAAAAAGGCCACATCTAAGGGTGAATTTACTCTTTATCACAATGATCAAAATTTCATCCTATACATTATTTCATTACAATGAATGAATTGATTTGGAGAGGTCTAAGTAAAAAGAAAAGAAATTCCTGTGGGCCCTAAAGAACATCACTAATATGCAGAGACTAAACACCCTGTGGAAATAGCCTCAGTACTTTGGGTTGTGTGAAGCTGTGGTTCACTGAACAAGGTTCACCTCAACAGCTCATGATGTTTTAGCATTTACCAAATCATTTTTCTTTTCTGTATTTTGGTTATTTTCCCACTGCTAGCGTGCACTGTACCACCTCCTCTGAACGAATGTGAAGCACACTCTCTATAACAAACAGCAAATTTTGGGAAAATGGCAGTGAAGACAGATTTCCACCAAAATCTAATAACTGGTCAAACCAGAAATATGCTGTGAAAACACTATTTTAAATGCATATCTTCCAGAAACTGTTAAGATTGCTGCCAGGTCTCCAGCAAACTCTCCAGTTAGTTGCCACAGGCTCCAGTGCTCTGGGACAGGCAGACAAATACATCTCAGGGCTGGAGAAATTTGGGACTACCACGACACAACACTTGGAAGATGCACTCCTAGAGGTCTGATCCCTGAAAAAAGGGATGTGTCCATTTTGGAAAAGCATTTTCATGTTTCAGAGTTTTAATAGGCATTTCGAGAGTGAAATGCTCTGTAAAATCCTGCCCAGATCTAATTTCAAAATGCACTAGCATTTTCTAGTGATTTCCTCCTGCCTCCATCATTCAAGATGCTGCTTCTATTTTTAGAGTTAGCTTTACCTCATATACTCTCTGTTGCTCTTGCAGTTCTTCAAACCGTCCTGGAATATCTGTTTTTAAGGCTTCTTTCATTTTTTCTAGGAATTTCATCCACTTCTCACATTTCTGAAAGAATTTCTTCTCATCATTTTGAGTTCCTTCAAGCATACTGTAAAACAAAACAAAACAAATAACCAGACACTGTTGTGATGACTGTTTTTCTGGGTATGTTCACAGATGGTCTAATGTGGTGGTTAATAGCATTAACATGGTGGGGGTTTCACTTGGCACTTTGCTCCCTTCTTTCCCTATGAACATGCAGGTTTTTGCTTCAGGTGACTTGGAATACAAACAGCCACTGAAAAATCAAGTAAACTGAAAGGGCAGAATTCCACCTGGAAAGCCTCTGAGAAAGCTGAGAACAGATTGCAAGACTTCCAATGCTTTAACTTGGTTTTCAATTTTCTTACAGAAAAGGAAATTGTTACTAGTGATTTTTTTTTTGTTTGCATTTCAGACCTGCAACATTCCAGAGCAGCTGCTGTTTTCTGACTCCACTGCCGAGTCAGGTTCTGCATTTTCTTCATGGTGAAATCACTGAGTGGCAGCTTTATGCTTGCTTCATTCAAACTCTCTATGCTTGGAGAAAGTGCAGCGAGCTCCAGTGTCTGATTCTGGAAGTAAAGAAAAAATAAATTATTGCAAAAAAATACTGCCTTTCTTTCACGTCAAAGAAATATAGAAGCTTATTCTCCAAAACACTAACATGAAAAACCCCAATATTTCTGTGTTAACTTCAAAAAATATTCCACAAAACCTTCAAAAATACGACAACAAAAAAGTTGTCATTCTTTTACACAAGGCTCTTTTCCAACAGTACTGAACAGATAGTCAAGACCTGGAACTTCCAGATTTACTTTGTACCCTACATTGAGGGAAACAGGGTAGCTCCAGAGCAAGGCTGCGGGAAAAGATCTCCCATCAACCCCAAATCTGGGTGATTTTCCTCCCTTCCATGCAGGCATTTGGCTTGCAATGAAGATCTAGAGTTTCTAAACTTCAATCATTGCTTTTTGTGTTTTGGCTGGATTATAGTTACTCTGATGGAAGTGCTGCAACTGTGACACTTGGGACACAAAGAGCATCTTGAAGTGGGCGAGAGCTGAGTAGTATCCTTTTGTATTTGGGAATGCAAACATACCATGAGCAATTCTGAGTTGTCTCCTTCCTCTACACAGAGATTATCAAAGGTGTCTGTGCAATTCCTGACACGACCCTCCAGCGTTTCAAGGCAGTTGTTGAAATCCTCCAGTTGTAAAAGATTGAACTGGGGTGAATATTGGAAATTTAGATTAGTTACTATTTAATACACTTGGTATACAAAAAGGAGCAATAGGCAGCATTATCAGGTAAACAAACAGATGTTAAACCTAAATTCTAATGCATTTATAACACCGTATTTAATTATTTTCCATTTTTCAACTAGTTAAGAGGAAAATTTAACCCAAAGCAGATAGCAAGAAACAGAATCTAAAAACTCTGAGACAACTGTAAGTATCTGAAAGGAATAGGGGTTTCTGTGATACCTTTTGTAGCTTTGTGTTGTTTAATTTACTGTGACACTGGAAAGTCAAAACTCAGCTTATCAGAGGGGGATAACTTGTGAAAATGAGCTTCCTTTGAGGTACCCACAAAGCCTGCTCCCATGTCCCCACACAGCCAAGGCTGTGCAGCTTACATGAGCTCTGTGGAGAAATCAGTAGGGCTGGAATTCTAATTCCCTTTAACAGAACTGCACGGGGAAAGCTTTTTCTTTCTTTCTGGAATTAAACTCCACATCTCTGAGAACACTTGCACAACAACAGTTTTATAAGGGATGAATGGCAAAAAACTGGTGTGTGGAGAGAGATTGCTGTGGTAATACTGCAGGGTTACACAGAGAAAACGACTACCCAGAAATGCATTTTTTCATGCAGCGAGAAGTTCACAGGGAATATGAGAAACCTGTAATCTTCACAAAGATTTCTGGCTTCCAGCCATTAACTCTGCTGGTGGATGGAGTCATAAATAGAGCTGGCTTCAAATGCCTTGATGAATTCGGTTTTACTTTAAAACAGAACAATTCATTGAAACCAGGTTTTTTCCATAGGAACAGAGTAATTCTACATCAGTAAATGTCCAGCAGTACATTTGCTTGGAAGCTTTCTCAGGAATACCTGTGCAGAGGAGAAGTCAATCCTCCACTCCTCTGAGCAGGGCTCCTGGATCCAGGTCTCTCCCCACTTTGCCCTAACAGGAATGTGAATCTGGTCCTCAAAATTACATCAAAAGGCCACAGTTTTCTGTTTGGTTTTAGGTTCACTACATGAACTCTTACCAAGGAAAACTGAAGCCTGTATGTTTTGTTCAAGGCAGAGCTGAGAAAGTTTACAACTTACTTTAATGTTAAAAAAATAAAAATACATTTCCTAATCTTTAATCATCTGAGGGTCCTGGGGATAACAGGCCCACTTACAAAGGCTGTTAGAGCAACACAAGCAGGTAAGGGTGAGAATCCTTCCTTCACCTGTTCCTCTGGCTTCATGTAGTATTTCTTTATATAGTTGATCATCCTGCTGAGTTTTATTTAACTGAAATTTCAATTCAAGGACTATACTGCTCTAATGGAGAATGTGGCTCACACAGGGCTCTAGTGAAGTTACCCCACAATTACAGCTAATGTAATATTAAAAAAAATAAAATACCTGAAGTTCATCCAACTTCCTCTGCAACATCTTTTCCAAATAGGTTGCTCTCTGGAATGGCTGCAGCTTCTCCATCAGAATGGCCTCAGCAGCTGTCCCAGCCTGCTGTTTTATCCTGTCAGCCTGCAAATAAATCTGGGTTCGGCATCCTGCTATGTTTTGAAGGCCATGCTGTAAATTCTGATGAGAGAAGGGGAAAGGAAAACAGAAGGCAGTAAATAAATCAGATCATCATTCATGTGCCACTTTCATTTGGTATCTTTTATTGCTGTAACTAAACTCTTTTTGTTGATCCCATCTGGGAGCCAAACTTAGCTCTGCTGAAAGCTTCAGTCTTTTACTTGGAGGATAATGGGAATTGCATCCATTGAGTGCAGTGCTGGGAAAGGCACAGGTCAAAGTTCAGTGGAACACCAGTGACTTCAGGCAGTGGGATACTACTGCTCCAGAGGAAATTAGGGAGGCAAATGGGAATATCCCTCTCTACAAGATGTGTGTACACTAGCAGATGGAACTGGCCCATGCTGCAGATGAGGAATGCTGTTTAGTTACAAACATAGCAGTACTTTGTATGCCTTAGTGACTGAGGACTATGGGTTTGGTTTTATTTGTTCCCCTTTACTAAGAAAGATGCTAAAAACTTATAGTCTAAAGTCAGTACAAGAAAAAAAGGGAGCAATTTTAGACTCATTCAAGGTACTTGATTTTTTCTTTTTTTTTGACAAGTGGAATTTACTTTTAGCCATGAAACCCCCTGAAATTTGCCACTATGTATTGTCTTTTCTGAGACTAAAAAGCAAAGTCTTCTGATTAACAGCAAAGGGCACACGTTTTCCTTAAAAGCAAACCAGCTCTTGCTTCCTGACCCCTTTGTTTGAAAGGATCATGTTATAAAATACCACTCCAGCCATTTAATAACCCATTTGGTTTTTTTATGCTCTATATAGGACTTTATTTTTATTTTTTGTGGTGACAAAAATCCATAAAACCATAATCTTTCCTGATATATATAGAGAGGAAAAGATTAGAGGGATTAAAATACAATTTTGTAATGTACATGTATATTCAAATACACATAACTCACATGCCATTTCACTGATCCCCATCCTTTTAGCTCACCACTTGAAAAAAACCACAATAAATTCCATGTGTTTTACCCACACACACCAGGACAGGATCTACAGTGCTATTGTCATTCATTCATAAGGTGGCCATGCCTTGCTTAGCAGGTATAACATGCTTCCCAAAAATTTCCAGAAAAGGCAATTCCTTTTTGCTGACATATTGGTGAATTTCTGTCACAGCCATTAGTAGATCAGAAGAAAGTAAAAATGCTTTGGTCTAGGCTTTGCTGCTGTCAGATTTTTCTGACAAAGAAAGATATACATAAGCTCTCTCTTTCCTGTAATGTAAAGTTTCCTTTTAGGCCACATGCAAAATGGAATACTCTGGACTTCTTCCAAGTCGTGGCTAGAGATTCATAAAGAATGATGAATCATTGCTCTGTCCTTACATAAGGATTATTATACTTCTTTATTGCAGTCTGAAGAAACCAAAAATGTCAGAACCTAATGACAGCTTTGCTGCCTGAGAGTCCAATGTACCGTGTGGTCTCAGCATGAGATCTCATTTGCCTAAAATCAAAAGCATTTAGAATAATCTAATGAGCTCAGGAATCTGTGAACTCATCAGACCAGACCAAAACACAGTACCAAATCCAATTAAAAACAATTTGAAGGCTGTGGAAGACCTCGGGATTGTCCTGTGCTCAGGAAAAATGCTTTTTCCCCCAGCTATTGTTCTAGTAGATATTATCCCTCCTCCCAAGCAACGCCCCATAAAGTAAATAATTCTTCTTACAGTGATTCCTTCTAACACAGGCCTGATTCTTTGTGTAGAGCAGAAAGGGGCAGAGATGGAATATGACTCCCTTCTGCTCTCTTCTCATCATATGCTAACTCTGGTTTGGCATCAGGATCTGGTCAGAGTGTTTAAAGGAAATACAAAGGTGCCTATTCATGGAAGAAACCCACAGATTTTATCTTTTCCACTGACTGGACTGGTGGTGTTCTTTTGACTTGTTTCTCAAAAATAAATCTTGGTTTGTACCAGGCAGCAGAAACTTATTCATGTACCTTCATGTCCTGTATCCTCTGCTCCAGGGTTTCTATCATGTTCTCCTCAGGCACGTGAGCATCCAAGAGCTGGGCACACTGCTGGCTGTACTGCTGTAACTTGGCTGCTGTCTCAGTGCACAAAGCATCAAAGGGCTCCCAGAGCTGCAGAGCTGCCTGTGCTGCCCGCAGCTGATCTGTGATCTCTTCATTTACTGAGTTCCACCTGCCAAAATATCAGAAGATTAGGAGCACTTTCCTGGTAGGTTCTCCTTCAGAACATGATTTAGCATGGGATTCCTGTGGGAGTTGCTTTGCAGCCACACCCATGTTCCTGGAAAGCCTGCTGCTACAGCACAGGGACCATGCTGCTGTGGGACCCATCACACAAAAGGTATCCAGGCAAAAGGTACAAGATCCCCATCCCTGGAAGTGTTCAAGGATGGACGGGGCTTTGAGCAACCTGGTCTGGTGGAAGGTGACCCTGCTCATGGCAGGGGGGTTGGAACTGGATGATCTTTTAAGATCCCTTCCAACCCAAACCATTCCATGATTCTGTGATTCTGCTCCTCACACAGCTGTCCTTAGACAGGTTAGTTGCTTTTGTACAGATTTAAAAATCTGACAGATATTCGAGTCCTGCCTGAGCAACTTGGGTTTTTTTAAATAGTAATAACTGGGGTCTGATTTTGCAGGCTTACCTAGAGTGTGCCTCTGTGCACTTCTGGTCAATAATCTCTGCAAAGGAGGGGGAGCAGTTCTTCTTCAGGTTACTGGCAGCAGCCTGGAGCTTGGCCCAGCTTTCTTCACTGTTCTCTGATTCATCTTGAAGAGCCTGCAGAATGGATTATTGCAATTTATTGTGGGGATAAACTACCTAAGTGTAACTTCCCCTATAGATTGGTAGGGATAGGGCAGCAATAATGCCATACTTCTGCAGCACAGATTAAAATGTTTGCAGAAAATGTAACACCTGCTCCTAAAAATTAGGAAATCTAAGAGGTAAAATGGTCCAAGTTAAAAAAAAAAATCACTCAGGAGACCTACTTTAAACTGAGATAATTTATTGGCTGTTAAAGAGAAATCTCATTTAGCAAACCCACACCCTTGAACTGAATAAATGAATTTGCTAGAAACCAAAATGCTTTTATTTTAAGCCACTGTTTCTACTGGCAGTAAAGTTGGCTTGACACCTCCTGTCCTCAGCTGCATGTTCCCCCTCCTGATACAGGTAATTACAGCATATCTGTGAGCTGCTCCAGGTTAAAAGTAAACAGGGTGGTTGAAGGAAGGAGGTAAGAAGGTACCAAGTTCCTTTTCATTCATTACACGAGCCCAGGTGAGGGTGGAAAGCACTTGTGCAGGGTTTACTGCCCAGAGTCCCAGACCCAGCATCCACAGCCTCAGTCTGTCCTGCACCACTTCTGATACAACTCAAAAGAACCCCAAATCAGGCCTTATTTACAGGGAAACAGGGAGTGCTTGCACAGCCTTTCAACACTCTTTTAAAGCCAGGTGAGGGGAATTTAGCCAGAGATGTGAAATGCTCAGACCCAGGGCCAGCCAGACTTCCTACTCGAGATGCTCCACTTGGACTCTGTAACAGCCCAGCAGAGCAGCAGGATGATCTAGAGCATTTATGTCTGGCATTCTGACTCATTCAGAGGCTGTGCAGGAGACTCCAGCTCTCTGGAGGATGACAGAGCAGCTGAACTGGTGCTGGAGGAAGCAGAAATGCCAGGCTCAGCATTGATGCAAGGGTGCAAGGGAGTATGAGGACTTGGTGTGCTTTTTCCTTGAACCTTGGTACCTAAATTGCACTCAAGCTGAACTTATGCACTAGATAGAATAAGAAGTCTAAAAGTACTCTTCAATGCCTCTGGAGGTAAAAAAAAAAAAAAAGTCCACTAACTTCAGTGTCATTGTAATAACAAAAAAGTTGCTCAGATAAATTTTTCTGTCTTTTTTTCAGTGGAGTTTTTTTGCCTAAAGGCATAGAAAGAAGTACAGAAATAAGACAACTTTACCTGGAGAGTTTTGACCTGTTTTTTCAAAGCTTCCAATGATGCTTCTTCCCCAGAAGGTTTGCACTGGTCTATGCAGTACAAATATCTTGTTGTCATCAAGCTGACTTCTGCATATATTTCATCATATGCTCTCCACTGCTCCAGTACTGACTGCATTGAGGCCTTTAGCTGTGCAACCTGCAAATAAATAGTTTTTGCTGATATTTCTTGGGTAGTCCTGACATATAAATCACCTTTAAATTGACTTAAAAATCCAAACTCAATGCTCAATCCATGAGAATCCACAAGAATTTGCCAAGGTGAAGTATTTTCCTACTTGGTAAGGAATTGTGCAGGCTTCAAACAAAGCAGTAAACCATATCAAGAGTGAAGTACAAGAATTTGCTGGAAATTAAAATTTCACTGGAGTTCAAGGTAGCACTATTCTGTCAGCCACAACTCCACAACACCCCAGGAAGCACTGAAATAATGAACTGCTTATTCCTTCCAGCCAAAATCAACCTGAAGTGGGAGGAAGTTGAGAGCCTTAATCTTCTTAGGAAGCAGATAGTTTGATCGAGAGATCAAGTTTCCTTTCAAGGACAATTTGAACAGAAATTGGTTTGTATGGAAGAAGACACTACTGCAATGCTCTGAGAGCTGTCATCCCTCTTAAGCATTGTTCTCCAATAATGCAGGCCCACCTGCATCCCAGGCTAGCAACTTCAGGATTCTCACAGAAAATTAAATGATGGATATCCCCTTTATTTTCTGTCTCTTTCATTATTACAGTTGTCTAATCTATATGGGACAGGCATGGCTTCCATTTGCCACAGACTCCTAGACACTACAAACACAAAAACACCTTCAGCCATTTTTATCCTTCTGTTTCAGGGAAGTACATAAGGCATGTCCTGGGTTAGACAAAACATTCATCTAGTTCAGTACCTATTTTCAGTCATGCTTGGAGAAAAGCATGAAAACCAGGCAGACAACCATGTCTCCATGAGACCTGACAAAAGCCAGCTGCCAAATTCCAGTTCTGACTACGCAGCCACACAACGGAAGATGAAGAAATTTCCACATCATAGTTCACCCTAAATAGACTGCATAGATCATTTTATCTTAGTATCCTAGTTGCAGGCACACACAGGCTGGTGGATTAATCATCCCTATTCTCTTTTGAATCATGGTTATAGGTGGGAGGAATCTCTAATTGCTTTTTGTAGCCTGTAGCTAATTACTGCCCACACAAGGAAGATGGAAAGACATCGTTCCCAGGAAATGTCTTTGGGCCACAGACTCACAGGCTTGAGCTCAACCTACAGACAATTTAATCAAAGTATTACATCTCCTTAGCCCTGTATTAGAAATCTCTGCCTGGCTCTGATGTGAGCAGTCACCCGTGGGAAGGAACCTGCACTCGCTGCTTCACTGCACACACACACACAGCTCAGCTCCAAGAAGATCCTGCAGCTTCCAAGTTCAGTAGTTAAGTCATAAAATTCCTAAAATTAACATGACCCATGGTGACTGTAAGAAGAAAAAAAGCACCAGGCTGTCAATCCTGCTGATTTCTATCCCCAGCTATACATCAGAAGGAAAAACTTTCATCATGTACATAGACATAAATTTCCCTGCTTTCTTGGTAAGAAACAATCACATCCTTTCTGCTGGAACCTAAACCAAGAAGCAGCAGATCAATATTGGATCGACACCTCCTGTGGAAGAGTTCAAGCAAAAGGGTTCAGGTTTCACAAAGTTCTGAGGAAAAAAGGCAAGGAATTTATAATAAAAAGTGTAAAGCAATCTTAACTAGAAACACAACCAGTCCATCATGTATAATTCTCTACAGTATATGGTTATTTATTATCAAAAATTAAAATCTATAAATGTACTCATTATTATCTCTCCTGCACCTATCAATTACGTCCATATACAAAATAAGATCAGCTCCAAGGATAAAGATAATATAACTATAAATATAAACTGCTGGGGAGTCAGTTTGCATGGGAAACCAATCTGCCAGACTCTCCTTGAAGCAACTGGAAACCACATAGGATTTGAAGATGGCAAAAGCCACCCCAGTGTGTGGATGAAAGATGAACTGGGAGGTGGAAAAGCTGCAGTGAGAACAGGGCCAGAGGAGGCAGCTTCCACCAGTTGCACTACAGGGGAGAAAGAGCAGGGTATGAAAGAGAAGGAGATCAAGTAACAGAGTTTAAGGTTTCCATTTTCAGCTTGACAGAAAAACAGCGGTGCTATTTCTTTATTTTCTTGAACTGCAGATGGGGATCTGTCTCTTCTCCATTTGTACTCAAACTGCTTGAAGATCACACTAATTTTAATCTCCCAACTTTGGAAATACATTAATTCACATTACAGTAAATTACCTTCTTAGGAAGGTAGAGAGTAAGGAATACTTTGCACCTTTTTTGTACCAGCTCTTGCCATCCCATGAAGAAGATTAATAACATCTGGTGGTCAGAACATGTAGTGAAGGAAACCTGAACACAAGCAAGGCTTTTACCTGGTTTACAATGCTGTCCTTCATGTCACACAGCTCAGCTATCCTGAGAGACTGAGCTTCTGGGCTTTGTTCTGCACTACCATTTGAAGCCAGACTCTGTTTGAGCTCATCAAGAGTTTTGGATTTAGTTGTGAGTTGATTTTCTAGCTCCTAAATAATGAAAAAAAAAAAGGAAGATAAAGAAGATCTTTTAATGAGACCATAGAAAAAACTTCTGTGTGAAGAGCTTAGATAAACATTCCTTCTTTAAAACCAATTTTGTGTAATTCTTCAGTCATGCAAAGGTAAGATATGAACTGGTTTTGCAATGGGCGAGTCCCTGACATCCTAACAACTTCTAGGAAGTTATTTTCAGTTTGTCCCTTTACTCAGAGGGACTCCCATGGGAGAAATTCCAGGGAAATCAATTTCAGTGATATCAAGTAAGAACAATCTCCAATGAATGTAGATACCTGGGAGAATAACTCCCTCCCCAGCACAATCAGCAAGATTATAAAATAGTCTTGACGTGCTGGGGAAAGCTCAGCAGGGAGTTCTTCACAACATGAGGAACTATCCATACCCACAATGGGGCCATAACATTTTCCTGTAAAGCTACACTTAAAGCCATGACCTTTTTTCACCTCTCACTGACCGTCCCCAAAACATTTTCAAATGTGGACCTCATTTTTATTGAGCAAATGAATTTTAATGAAATATTTTAGCCACCTGTATCCTAGCACTGTGTGTTGCTCTGAGCAGGTGAGTGCTTAGTCCAAGCTACCCTTGTGCCTTTCTTCCATTCTGGCCCCTCCACACATTTCAGAGACACAAGTAACTTCAGTGTGTAACTGAGGACTCCAGACAATAAAAGCAGCCTACTACAAGAGAGAGGTGTAACCATGGCAATGAAAGAACAAATATTCCATGTTAAAAAACAGAGAGGGGTACACTGTACTGAATGAGAACAGCAGACTCTCAGAGCTATAGGAACCAATTATTAGCTAGCTGCCACCTGCATAAATTTTGAGATATCTGATGCCTAGAAAAACATAACAAAGGACACCCAGGTCCTTGAGGCTGCTGCAGAGAGACTCCACTACAATTTAGGGTAGAAGTAGAGAGGGTTGCTGTTTCTCCAAATGGGACTGAGTAGTTTCCATGACACTTTCATCACAGAGCTCTTCAAACTAATGGAACTGATAGCTTCTGCCATGGCTGTGCTGAACTGAGAACTACTTCTCTTGGAAGTATCTCAGAATACAATATTGCTACACAACAATATTGATGCACAACACTCCAAATACCATGAAGCAACAGCAGATGCATCTTCAGTTGGTGAAAAAAACCACAGAATAGCCACTCACATTAAAAGTGGCTCTGACTCTTTATCACCTGAATGCAACATGATTTAATTAAAATGACATTGTAGAATTCTTCTGGGAAATGGCAGCTTCCTTTACATTTCTTACTGTTAAAATCTGTGCAGTTCCTTAGTCTGGATTCAGCAAAGTGTGCTAAACAGGGTTTTTACAATAATACCACTCATGTAATGCTTTACCTTGCAATCATCCAAGGTGTTCTGTGCAGAGATCAGACTCGCTGGGGTCCGTAAGGATCTCAGCCGGTCACTCTGAGCTTCCAGCCAGTGGCGGAGAGTCTGGGCTTTGTTCTCATTCTCAGTAATATCCTCCAAAATGTGTTCCAGGTCTTGTATCTGAAAGTCACATAACTTTTTAAATTTACTTAAATCTAAGGGTGGGCAGAAACAGGGCTTCGCCTTCCACGACAAAATTCGAGATTACGAAATCTACACTGAAGATACTCTTTAGTGAAAATATTTTATAAGAAAAACCTAAAAAGTTTTGCAGGCTCTTTAGGATCTGACTTTTTCCTTGGGAAGAAACAAGGCAGTGCGTGTTCTGGAGCTGGGAGACCTGACAAGTTGGGGGACCCTGGGCTATGTGGACACATTTATATGGAGTCTGAAAATCTCATTCTCACTAAAACCCACCAGCAAGGCTACTAAGATGAACGGGCCCTCAAGTCTCCTATCTTCAGTCTTGGCCCTCAGTATCCATTAGATCCTAGAATGGAATTTCCAGAAAATGGTTAGAGAAGATAACTTTTTCCTCAACAAAACTGAAATTTCATCATGAAAATTTTCAATTGTACAGGAAATGAAATTTCCACTTGAAAATGTTTCTGGAAGACTTTTTGAACTAAAAAATAATGGTAGTTTTCCATCTGATCAGAAGTCTTTGTATTTGGATTCAGAGAGGGCAGCTTCTCCCAAAGCTGTATAAACTGAGACACAGAGATGAAAGAGGAACGTGTTGGTACAGGGGTTCATTCCAGCAGCCTCATGGTTGCATTTTGGGATTCTAAGCTTCCCCTGGTCTTTTCCGTATCACGAGTCTGGGCATACCAGCTTTTCTGGGCATTCGGGCACATAAGCAGCAGCATCTAATTCTGGATGCATGGATTATTTCTAGCCTCACTAGAACAGAATAATTATGAGGCCCTGCCTGAAACAGATTTTCTCCAGTGAAACAGATTATGTCTTGATAGGAAAATTCTGCATGTAGACTAACTCTATCAGGTGCTGACCTTCAAAGCACTCCACTGGGAAAGCACATTTAACTACTGCAGGAGGCAGGGACACACACACAGAGTAACCCATTTCCAGTGACCCAGGAGGGCTGGGGCAAGGCTGGGAACTGATCCCTGCTATGCCTTGTCCAGGAGGCTCACATGTCCCCATCTGAACGTGGCTGTCAACACCACTTACTTAACAATCACTGTTTCCATAAACCCAACTGCTACAACAGGAAAACTGCTGGTAGCTTAATATATCCCTAACACAGAGCAGTGGCACAGGCAAGATCAGAGTTCTAAGAGAGAAAGTTGGGAACTCAACCCAACCTTTCTGCTGAGGGATGCCTGCAGCCTGTGCCACCGCAGGTTCATCTCGCCCAGGCCCTCGGCAAACTCTGTCCTTTCGTAGCGCTTGCTCTCCACGTCACAGGTGCTCATCTGCAGCAGGGACTGGTTGACAAAATCTACCATCCACTGCTTAAAGTTCATTTCCATCATGTATTCCTGCAGGGGAGAAAAAGAGGAAGAACAAAAACATAAACCAATCAGTTTTGTAGTTTCAATCTGATCGGTTCTGAGGACGCTTCAGGGTGTGGCTATGGGGCATTGATAGCTTTGTTTGATCCATGACCTAAAATGGTTTTCTGAAAGAGACCTCACTGAAGGAATAATTCTCAAATTTTACTGTTCTGTATTTGTGCACCTGTTGCCATCCACTGAAATTTCTGCAGAAAATCTCTATCATTACATGGGCAGTTCAAGGTAAAAACAGGCTAGTGATGGAGCAGGGAATAAAACACAGGGGTACCAGACCCTATCCTTAATCCATTGGAAAAAACCATCACACTGCCATGGGCCTGGATTAGGCTAAGACTAAGGTTTTCCCGCACTCCTGCAATTCAGAGGCAAATGCAGCAAGAAATTCTACTCCTGTTAACAAAATAGCTGGTATCAGAACAAAGTATCGGAATATCTGGGGGGAAAAAGTGTCCTCTAGCACCAGCATCTCTTGCCCAGAGAGGTGAATGAGAAACTACACACAAAAGGGAATGTCTTTTTATTTCAGAGGGTATTAAGAGAAGAGAGTAGGAAAGGGCTCCTTATTTATCTAGTAGTGCCCAGAAAAGTCACCAGGGTATACCACAGTAGAGGTACGGAAGCCATAGTTGCTTCCCTCTAGGAATTTGTGACCCTCATCCCAGCTTTCTCCTCAGCACACACAACCCCACCTTGCTGATGAGTGCAAGATACACCTACAAACCCACCTCTAAATAGCCAAAGTGTTAAAAATGGCACCTCACCTACATGTCCCAAGTGCCAAATCCAACTGATACAGACCAAAATGTTACATATGTGCTATACCGAGGCACTTGAAAAGAAATGTTTGCATTGGCACTTCCCTTAAATGAAGCACCAAAGTGCCTGCAAGCTGCAGATGCAGACTGAGAACTGCCAGCCTGTGTGAGCCCTGAGCAGGGCTTGGCAGCTCTGCAGGGCCAGGGCAAAATATGAGCCATGCCCTGAGGCTGGGCTCCCTGACATCTCTGGAAGTACACAGCTTGAATCCTTCCTGTGGCTGGAGCAATCAGCCTCTGCCACTGGTGCTCTGACATCTGAACAGCGCCAAGAGTCTGCTGCAGCCTCTCTCTCTCTCTCTGCAGGATGTTCATCTTGTCCGTCTCTCCTAGCAGGTTATTTTTTTTTGATAACGCATAATAGTCAAACCCCCTGTTCTCCAGTTAAATGGATTCTGGCTATGGAGCTCCATTAGGAGGTATTCCTTGTTAAAAAGACAGACTAGAACACAGCACAAACACAGAGTCTGTCTTCCTAAGGAAGCAAAGCTTTCCTGCTCGTCACATTTTATAATCTAAATGCAAGAGAGAGAGAACAAGTGAGACAGATGGGACAGCATGAGAAAAGGAGATTACAGCCCAGCAGGCAGTAGCTGTATTGCAGAACAGGCCGTGGTTTGTGTGCCATGGAAGCGTAAGGTTTTATAAAGGAGGATGTTACGACATGTTCCAGACTGAGGAACCCTCTTGAGAGCGAGGGGAAGGACATGACAGTGCCTGTAAGCTGCTTCCATCCTTTTTACAGCAGGCCTGGACCTACAGTTTCCCATTTACCTTGTACTTCTGAAGGAGGCTCTTGACTTGGGCAGCACTGCGTTGTGAATTTATTGGCTCCTCACATTCCTGCTGTTGTTCCACATGGTCCAGCCAGGTCATTAGTTCAGCAATAGCTTCCCGTGATGAAAGCTTTTCCATCTGAAGCTGAGGTAAAACATATAATGAATCCTCTACACTCTGCTTGTTAGAAATACCAAGGAAAATGACATTTCTATTTTTGGAAAGGCTCAGGCACTATAATCGCATTACTGGGGCATGAACTTGAAAGTGAGCCCTGTGCTCCAGAGGGGACAAATTACTTCAGTTCTAGAATTCATAAATCTGAAAAAAAATTCTTTCTAATTGTAACAGACTTTCATGCAAAACTGTAAAGATAATAAATATATGTAAAACAGCCCAGGAAGAACACAGCAATACTTACAGCAATAAACTGTAGTACAGTATTGGGGTTATTCTGAAAGCAAGGCACAGCTAATTCGGAGAAAGGCAACTGAACCCCAGCAGCAACATTTTAACATAATTATTTAGCTTGAACTGACAGATGGCAGCAGAGTTTCTCACTCACCTGGTGAAGCTTTTCTTGGATGGCTGGGAGCTGTGTAATCAGTTCTCCCCATTTTTGCTCAAACTTTGCCAAAGATGACCTAAGTGCTGCAGTATCAGCTTGCTTCACGTGGAGGAGCTGGCTGGCAGTGCTCACCACTGATGACTTCAGAGAAGATTTTTCATCAACTTCCTTAGAAAATGTCTGAAGTGCATGGAAGAAATTGAAGAGAGGGTAAATATTTATATATCTATTGAAATGAAGACAAGCCATGTTTTCCCAGGATGAAATGCCTCAACAAATGGTTTTTATCAAGACAGCAAAGTTCAGAAAACTTAAGCTCAACATGTTCTGGCAGATAAAGCATTTTTTTGCCCACCTTGATATACAGTGCTGAATGCCACCTTTTGCTCCCATAGTGACTGGGATTATCCTGATCCCCACTTCACACAGAGGTCCAGGGAGCAACCCCAGTTCTCATATCCCTGGCCAGCTCTCGGACCTTCATGATGCTTTGCTTTTTCCCTCTGCACTGTTCCTTCTGTGTGGCCTCACACTGGGGCTGAACCTCCTGGCCAGCCATCCAAGGGGAGCAGGCAAAGACATGAAATGCAATTCAGCATGTTTCTCTTTCCTGGCTTTGGCTGACCACCTTCACCCCTTTACCCTGAGCCCACACTCCAGGTTCAGTTATTAAGTGGCTTTGGGGCACACAGCCATTCAGTGCTGTGTTATGTGGGTGGCTCGTGGTCATGGCAAATGCAAAAAAGCTCTCAAAAGGGCCATTTTCACCAGAATTCCCAATGTCTTATCTAACCCTGGCAGCAGAAATGACTTACAAACAAGCTGCTGATGTTGTCTCTGATGGTGGGAAGATCTTGTGACACGTTGAGAGACTGCTCCTTCCAAAAATTCATTCTCTGCTGAGCAGAATCCAACCATTTCATCAGTTCCTCTGAGTCTCTGTTGTAGCTACAGGAGGAAACAAAACACAGAAACACATATCTAGCTGAGGCTGGGATACATTTCTCACCCTCCAAGTTGTCTTCCCTGTGAGAAGGCACGTGCTATTCTGGTACCTCTGCTGCTGCTGCACAACCCTGCAGCAGCATGGCTTCAGCTGTCACCTGTAAAAAATCACAAACTAATGTCTAGCTGATACTTCAAATTGGTTTTTTTGTGTTAGACCCACCTGACCAGGAGTTTCAGTAATGTTTGAAGTCGGTGTAGCTCATGGCCAACTTTTTTGGTTAAGGACAACCACTGCTCTTCCAGCTTCCCAATCTGGCTTCTTATTTCTGGACAGCTCACAGCAGCCAGCAATTTCTTCCCTTCTTTCACCATCTGGTACAGCCTGGCATGTTTTTCATCAACACTGCTTTTGATTTTCTGTCAGAATACAGGAAGTTTGCAAAACAGTGACATTTTAAAGACAGAAAACACAACTAGAAAAACACGTATCACTTGTTGTAACTTGTTAATCTCACATTTCCTCGGTAACGTATTTTATTTTCCAAATGGTAGGAATCTGTAATTCATTACACACCAAAGGGACACAGGGTTTTGTGCATTTGTTTGGGGTTTTTTGTTTGTTTGTTTCCTCCGGGTGGGTCAAGACAAATCTCTACATATTTTCTTACATTATCAGAATGACTGTGTTATGATTTGATGGACTTTTCTGACACCTGAACACCTCAGGCAGTGCACACTCTGTATCAGATCTGTCTGCACTGTCCAAACATATGACTGTTCCCACCATAAAATTATGGTTTTCCCATGCTCCTGAAAGTTATTGCTCCTCCTTCAGGCTCTATCCTATTTAAAAAAAAAAAATTACCACTGTTTTGAAGAAAACTGCTCGGATAATTATTGAATAATGGTGGCAGGGAGGAATGAGGAATGGATAGTGAAGTCATTAAGTAAAAAACAAAGGTCTGGGGGTATTTCTCTTGCAGGAATTAAGCCCTGGAGAATTTTATTCTGCTCTGTTTTTGAAACTGAAGCTCCACAGTTTCACCCCCCAGCAAGCATCTTTATGACTTTACTTCTGAAGCCTTTAAAGACAAATAAAGACTTAACAGTGAAGAGCCAGTTAAGAACTTAAAAAGCCAAGGAAAAACAGGCAACTCCACATCAATGGCTGTGCACACCTCGCATGTCTCCTGTCTCAGTGCAGCAGCTGTCCAAAGCACCTGAGGGGCACCGTGACTGTAAACACCTACTGTTGATTTATTACAAAGGCTTTTCTGTAGCACAGAATTTTCTGGGCATGTCCAGTGATGTCTTTCCTCCAGTCAAGTAGATTAAATCACTACAGTTCTTTTTTTGTTAATTAAATATTCATTAATCATTTATTAAACACTCATTAATTTGCTTTTATTAAACACTTATTAATTCAAAAAATTCTAACAGAGTGTGTCCTCTGAAGACTGAGGAAGGTCAAGCCTCTGAGGAATGCAGAGCAGTCTCTGAAAATACATTACTAAGGTTACTGAATACTATTTCTTCTGAATTTTATAAAACAGCTGTAAAGGCTGCTTTCATATCCTTAATATTTATATGTGCTTAAAGCATGGATAAAATATTTCCAGCTGGGGCCAAGGTTCCAAATAAAGGTGTAGTAGCTCTGTCATCAGAAATGCAGCTGTAACCAGTATTGCAGTAAGGGTTCCAATGTTTGGTATTTTCAGATATTTGAAAGCAGTAGGTTGATTCTCCTTTTCCATAGGTTTTACACCATGGCATGAAAATAATTTCTGAATTACAGAGAAGGGGCACTGTGTTCAGTCCAAGGCTCCTGCTGTCCATGGGATTCATGGAGCCTGCAGAACATCTATCTTATCCCAAATGCTTTTCATTGGAAGATTGAGTTACAAAGCAGTTACAGTCATTACTCCCACTAAAATGGGCTTGTAGCCCCTGGCTGAAATTAGCAGCCCAATCTTCTCCTACTTTTAAAAGTCTGTTTTGAGCTTGCATCCACACACAGCTGAGGAGACAAAGGAAACAGTGCCCTGCAAATCACCTCCTCATATGCTAATTAATACTTCTGCTGGTTCTACTGATCCATAAAGAAAAGCAGAAACAAACACATAAATACCTCTAGAAGTGCAATCCTTTCCATTAATCTTTCTTCCGTTTCTTCAACCAAATTGACAGAAGGCAACGTAGAGGCAAGTGCCTCTAACTCCTTAGTGAAAACTAGGCATTGCTCATCAAATACCATCCAATCCTAAAAAATACATTGGATTGTTAACACAGCACGCATCCATCTGCATTCTAATACACCAGACTCAGGCCTTAATGCCTTCTCTAGCATCAGCAGCTCTTGCTTTAACGAAACATTAAACAAAAAAAAATGAATAATACGTAAATATTGAAGTGAGACATTATTTTACCACAGATGAATTAATTATTTGTTCTCCAATATCTTCAAGGATTCTTATTTTAAAGTGGTGTACTCAATTTTTATTCTCTAGGGATGTTCTGAGCTTATCTGTTAAATTTTTTAAGTTTTATTTTAAGGTGGTGCTGGTATTTTTCTGCCTTAAAGGGCTCTTCTGTCAGTCCAGGCACTAAAAGTTACTGCAAGAAGTCATAAAGTGTCATGTGTTGAAATGTCCACTTTCAGAGATTTTCAAGAAGAAAGTTGGTTTACTGACACACAGAGTAAGTAATAAATAGACTGTTGCTGTCCAGTGGAAACAGGAAAGGACAGCTACTAGCCAAAGAATCATAGGTAGAACAAGAGCTGCCCTAGATGCAACTTTTCTCCTTCCCTCCAGCTTTTACTCTTGGGTGTCTTTTGACTTACTACCTTTAACAGGCTCTCTAGGTGTATTCCATACTGGCAGGCCTTCTGCTCCAGCAATTTGACTTCATTCACCAGCTCTCTCCAGAATTCCTCTCTCTTTTGCAGGATGGCAGGACTCACTCTCTTGGAAAACACTTCCATGTGAGCCATGCGTGTCATGAGGTTGTGGAAAAAGTCCTGAAAAAAAAAAACCAAACAAGTTAAAGATTGCTCTTTAAGAGAGTTCACACTCCCACAGCAGGGGAAGGTGGAGAAGACTCACTGAGAAGCCAGTTTCAGAGTCTCTCAAGGTTGTAGTCAGGAGTTCTACCCAAATTCTGCATCACACCAATATGGGCAGTTACTGATTATTTTACATTTAGTTGGAAACCAATTGCATTCAATGTTCTCATTTCGAAAGAGAAAGATCTACATTTACACCTTCAGATTGTATGACATTATATGGGTGTTGTAGGAATATGATGGAAGAAAGAGTCTAGCTATAAACAAATCCATAGTTTAGCACGAGGTGGTTATCACCAGACAGTCATTATCCAGTTTGTTTCACCTGGTGCCAGGTGACTCCCAGGAGTTCTAAGGCTTAAGTAGTAGGCAGGACAAAATAATCCTTGGGGATAACTTTAAGAAGGATGTGTTTTCCTTACACATCAATGTGTTCTGAGGTAAGCAGAAGTAGCAATATATCACCAAAACTGTACTATTTTGGTCTGCTGAAAAACTTGGCTTTGTTTTCTGCACATACCCCAGTCCTTCCCCTTTGCTATGAGCCAGTCACTCTCCTCCACCACACTGGAGAGAAACCAGTCACAGAAAACAGTGCTCCTTGCTATGCTGACCTGAGCAGTGCTGTGATAAACAACTCATACCTTGTGATTTTTCAGGTGAGACTGCAGAGCTGCTCTGCTTTTTGTTAGTTGCTTTGGATCTTGTGCCATCTTCTCTCTTCCAATAGCTACCAGCTCTGCAAACCCACGAAGCAAGTCCTCGTACTGGCTTTCACTGATGGAAGGGGAGTTCAGCTCCACATACTTGGCTTTCAGGATCCCCCACATGTCATCCAGAACATCCTACAATGCAAACACAGTTTAGCAATTCATGAAGGACAGAAATTAATCCCACAAACCCAGAGAAGACAAAATAACCATCAGCCTTTTGATGCGGAAAATGCATGGCTTAGAAGAATCAAACCTTGCTGAGTAAGTGGAAACTGTGCTCTTACCTCTAATTTATAAGCTTCCTGGATTAAGGTGATAGGTAACTGGAATCTCTCTCCATGGCCTCTCAATTTTGCTACTTGGTTTTCAAAGTTTTGCACCTCCAGAGCACAGGCATCAATTTTCTGAATGAAGGACAAAACAAGCAAGCCATTAGGAAGAGTTCCATTCCATTAAACTTTCCATTATCACTGGTAGTGCAGTGGATCCAGTGGCTGGATCTCTCCTGTGCTAGCACTTCAGAAAATCCAATGAGCTTATAAACTAAATGGACAAATCAGTTCATGGCACATCTTGCTATCTTCACCCAGCACAGCCAAGAAGGGAATTCAGTCTTGTGTCTCATTCAACATGCCTTTGCCATTTACTGACTCAAGAGCAGGCATTAAAAGGAACCGTGGACTCAGAAAACAGAGTTTTTCCTTATGAATCAGAAATGCTCAGGGAATGAGACAGGATCCCTCTGAAGGAAGGAAAGCTATGTACTCCTGGCATTCCTTTTCCAAGAGTGGTTACCTGACAGAATATACCCAGCCCTTGCTAGGGAATTCAGCAGGGAACACAGCTCTCAGTCTGGGAGAAAATTATGCCTCTAAGCAAGGTTATGAGCCTGTAACAAAAAAGCTTCAGAATACCCTCCTTGCTTTGGTAATAAGTAGGTAAATGGCCAGTGACCATTCTGGGGAGGATATGCAGTCTGTTAATTTTTAATTTCCTGCTAATCCCAATAAAGGTCAAAGAAAATAGCTTAGCTGGTCAAATTCCATATGATAAAGTGCTCATAAATGCTGCATGAGAAAAGAGAAATACCAGAGTCCTATTCCCACAAAGAAAAGGTAGTTTGGCATATGAAAAGGCATAACATGTGAACTGCTCTACTTTGTGTAGCTCTTTTTCTTCCCTGCCTTAGTATGGGGTGTATTTGCTCCGGGAGGTTGTGAAGAGACTGGTTCCTCCACTCCCACCACTAAAATGTCTGGAATTAGGTCTGAGTATGGATTGGGGTGTAGTAAAAAAAAAAAAAAGGAAAAGGGGGGGTGGTAAATATGGCAAACACTGACCTCTCTCCTTTTCCCACTTTAAAAACCTAAGTTAGACTCAAACTTTAGAAAATATGAAACTTCACAGACAGCAGAAAACTGGAAATAATAGCTAATGCTGTAAAAACTCTCATTTCCTTCAAATAAAATTACCTGAAGCTGTTCAGAAACATTATGTCCATGTAGTTCATTCAAGCATTGTTGCAGAGCAGCTTTTTTCTCAGTTAACTGATCATAGAGTAGCCTGGTTTGATTCTGCAAAAAAAACAAACATCAGAAATAGATCACATAGCAGGAGTATAGTAATGACCAGGCAAAATTACACAGCAAGCAAAATTATTATCTCTTTAAGCAAATGTACTTTTTTCCCTTCTTATACAAAAAAAAAAAGGAGAACCAACACCAAAATAAAGCATATGCATTATGAGCTTAAAGCAGTAATTGAAAGAGTGAAATCCTGAGTCTGTGTAGTGTATAAGAAACAGATTACTCTGTCACAGTGATCCTCTGTGACTGTAAAAATCTGTGAAACTGGTATGAAAATCAAATTCTACTCTTCTGAAAATGAGAAAATGAGGTCATTACTGGTGACTGATGGAGCTCCATGGATTCTGCATAAGTAAACATTGCAAAACTTGTTCTGCTGTTGTTCAGACACAACATCCCAGTGTTCTTCAAAGGAACTGCTTTATTACTCAGATGTAAAGGGCCAGGGTGACTTGCAGATGATGAGCACACTGGAGTTTTGCTGGACATTGCAAACTGCATTTCAAAGACCAGACTCTTCTGTCCTTACTTCAGACTAAACACCTAATCTGAGTATTTTCCAGCAGTAGTTAGTAGATTTAGCCCATCACCAGAATCTAAAGAAAAGCGTCTCATGATCTGCTTTTCCAACAAAGAACAAAAGAAGGAAAATTTGTGACACTATGGCTTCTGTGGCCCAAGATCTAAAGGAACAGTAAAAGTGCTGGGGTCAAATCAAGCTCCAATAGTTTGCTAAAAGTAGCCCAGTGTCAGACATGGCACCAAAAGGGAGGAAGCCTAACTCTCCTAAGGACACAGCAGCAGAAAGAATATAAGAAACCCTCCTTGGCCTAGCCCCTACACACAGAAATTTGCTTTAGCCTGCAGCTCAGCCTGCAAGGGATCCCAGGTTACTTCCATACTTTCTGCCCGCAAATTTTCCACTGTGATCCAGGCCTCTGTGGCAGTCAGCATTGCAAACAGCACTGTAACCACCAAAATTAATCTGCTTCTTGAGAGGCCAAGACAAGTTTTTTAAATAGCCAAAAAAAAAAAAAAAAAAATAATAAAGCCCATTAGAGGTTGCTCATCTGTAACCCAAATGCATTAACACTGACATGTCTAACAGATGCTGTGAAACAAGATGTGAATTTGGCAGTGGAGTACCAGGTAATTGCTATTATGATCCAGCCCAGCTTTCATGGAGCTGCTCCTTGAAGCAGTGGCAGCTTGAGTTTGTTCCAGCCGCGCCTGCAAGTTGTTAAAGCACTCGCAGAACACGTCTGTGCTCCCACCAGCGCAGCTGATGGACTTCAGAAGATCATCCTTTTTATCACTCAGATCAGCATGAAGTTTTTGCAGCTCCACAGACAGAGTCTAAAGGGTTGAAAGAAAAACAACATGAGTGAAAATGGTCTATGCAGCAACTCTTGCCTGTTAAGAGGCAGCAGGACTCGAGTTGATAATTGTTAAAAGCAACAGGCCCAAATCTGTGCAATACAAAATAGTTTGGCGGTGTTATTCCTGAATAATAGCAGCAGAACAGAGGGAATATCAGGCCATATATATTCTGCTGCAACAGAAATCCACTGGGGTTGCTCCTTCCCTGAAGGACTTAGGACAGTTACCTCATACAGAGCCTGCTGCACGGCTGCCTCTTCAGTGGAGAGCACCGAGGTGTTCAGCATCTCCTCCATGTTATTCAAACACCGGCTGATTGCCAGGAGCAACTCAAACAATTTTCTGTCCAAATTGGAAGAGACCTCCTCTGCCACATTATCCTGGGTAAATGCAAGCCGGGTTTCAGTACTTTCACCCAAGGCATGGCTAAGATTCATTCACTCGTATAAGGTTAGAGGTTTGCTCAGCTAATACTAAAATGAAATTAATGAAATATTGAGGGACAGACTTGAATATATGCATGTAACATTCAGAGCTGTCAAGGCCAGTGCTGAGACAATGACCCTTTATGTACTGGACAGTGCTCTTACAGGTCTCTAATCTCAGGCATGAGCACAACAGGTTTGTCTTGTCAGCTCCAATCCTGCAGATTTACTGAAATCATTCACAGGCTCCTTGCTTTATACAGTTTGAGGATTTTTTAGCCACACTAGAAAACCTTTGGATTCAGGTAGCAGAAGTACCATAGTGGTAACCTGGAATGTTTCCTCTCGAAATCCTCAGCCTATTTCTAGATTATAGTTCATACCCAACACAAACGCTCACTACAGTGAATGCCATTTGCAATAATATGATTACTGGCTGATTCCCAGTGTCCAAACAGTGTCTTCTGTCTAGAATCCCTGGGATTTTTTGCAATGCTTAGGACATGCCATTTTTACCTGTGCATGCACCACATTTGCTTCCTGGCTTAGGTCTCCCAGCTGGACAGTGTAAGTTTTCAGCTCTTCCACAGTTGGGGTTCCTGCACCTGAGAATGTGCCTCGAGGCAGCACGTTCATCTTTGTTGTGATCTAACATTTGGAAAAAGAACACTGCAATTAGATGAACAGCTCAAATGAAGACAGGCTATGGGCAACAAAATAACACTCCTCTCAAAAAGCATTAGAAGATTCAAGGCACTGATAGCAGGGTTCCCTTTCTACTGGCAGAAGTTGGGCAGGCAGTACCCTGGTGGGAGATTGACTGAAAAAGGAGCCTCTGATTCCCAGCTTTATGTGCTACAGCTGTAGCTTGTGTTAAGGCAACCCTGTTGCCCACTGTAGGGTAAGTCTTGCCTGAAGAAGAGCTGACATTCATCCTTTTACATGTCTGATATTCTTCCACGTATGGCAGCTATTTCAGAGGACAGAAAATCTAATAACTCTAATTTAGTATGAACAAAACTGTTAATAACAGGAATTACAGTTTTATGCAAGCAATAAAAGTCTGCAGTCTGTTCAGAACACACACACAGCCCAAACTCCGTTTTTGATGTGTGAGAATGAGAGAACACAATGGTGAATGGCAGAACAAAATTTCAGCCAGTGATTCGCTTTGACCAAAATCTTCTCACTTGTGGGAACTGAGACTTCAACCACATCCACGGGAATCAGCTGGGAGCTTGCTGGATAACTCCTCCAGCTCTCTTGAAAGAATTAAGCAGATAACATCTACTTGGAATATTAACCACAGGGATTCACCTAAGTGCTCCCACACTAGCTTAGCAGTCACTACTTCAGAGACATGATTTACCTCAAAGTAAAATTAAAAGACAATCACGGAAACACTGTGCAGTAACAATCTCCTCTAGAGAACCCTTGCACAGATTGCAGTTATCTGGTGGAAAGCCATGCTACTGTGACACAGAAAGATACACTAATTGCTAGCTACACCATCAGAGTGTTTTATGGAACTTAAACAAACCTGAGGTTCCACCAGCTGGCAGAGAGGAGATTTCATCTTTGATGACAGCTCCTGTTGTAAATATTGCCATTTATTACCCATTTGATCCTTTGGAGCTAAGGTGGCATCAGCCTGCTTGCTCTTTGTGTCAGATTCTCCATTGCTGCATTGAGAAAACATTGTTAGAATGACAGTTACTGAAGCAGAGTAAGTAAAACTAGGTTGCTGCTATTAAGATTAATTTCTCTTGCTCCTGCGTCAAAAGCAAAGTGAAACCAAGCGCACGCATGATTATTAATCCAAGCTTTGATAAACTTCTTTGGACTTTTCCCTTCACATGAAATATGCCAGGAGCCTGCTGGCAGCCTCCACCTCTGAAATGACAACATGGGGAGCACAGTCCTGTAGGAAGTCTTGGTTCTGTGCTGGAAGGTGCCTGATCCCAACGTCCCCTTTTTCAAAGCTGCTGCCTTCACACCTGGCTGGGTGTGTCTGTGCATTTGTGCAGCCATGGCTGTGAACAGGGGTACCCAACTTGCTCCAGATGGCCCTGATTTAGCTCATGGCAGGTGTCAGTCCTGCCTGATAGCGAGATCCTAAACTCTGGAGTCAGCCCAGTATCAAAGAGGCTGTCACATAAATGTCACATAAAGAGCCCCTGTTTCTCTGGACTGCTGAGGGCAGAAATCCCCAAGCTTCTGCCATTTTTCTTCTAAAGGCACACAGAACCAAAGCTGCCACTGCAAGGCTTCAGCAGGGTTAGGCAGTTTTACATCACTGAATCTGGTGACTGATTCTGTTATTCTGTACCTGGATTCTGATTTCAGAGTCACGCTGTCCTCAAGCTGTGGCTGCATTTTTTCCACGCACGACTCAATAAAGTCAATGAGGCTTTTCTGCTCAGCTGCTTTTAATTTCAGGTCCTGTGCACAGAGAATAGCATGAACAGTTATGTGAACTGTAATAATCTGAAACAGTGATTGTGCTTTTCCAACCCCATTTTATGTGAAATCATTTAGCAAAGAAAAAATAATTTCGCAAAGAAAATAAGACTACACCTGTCAGAATAAAATGCAGTTTATGTATAAACATGAATTTACAGAACAAACCATTTTTGCAAACATGCATTTTTATGGGATATATTTCTACCTGAGCTAAAGTTTTAAAAGCAAAACCCAATCAGAAACAAATTAGATATAGAAATTTAAACACCACCGACCGCAATCCTTACGCAAAGAAATAGGCAAGGGAAAATGGGGGCTTGCTCAAATATGAGTTTGAGTTCCATGATTTAAAAGGAGAGTGTCGAGTGAAAAGTGAGCAATTCTAGCAGCTCAAGCTGGATCATTTTCTCCAGCTCTTTTCCAATAGCGTGCAAAAGGCAAAAGTTGATTTTCAGTTAGCAAAATAGAAGTAATTTGCAGAGCACAGAACATTACAGGATTTTTTAATTGTGTTAACAACAACCTTCAAAGTCATAGTGAGCCCATGGGAATATGGTCACAAAACTTTAGTTTCAAACTTGTCTTCAAAAACAATGTTTAGAATCAGATTTCATAATACATTATTGTTTTAAAGCCAGGACTCTTGCCTTGTTTCACAACAATTCAGATGGCATCATCCACCTCCCTCCGATCTCCTAGCTTTATAATATTACTAGAACTTTGGGACAAGGGATTTTAGGGACGAGGCCTTTCTCCATCCTGACAAACTCCCCAAATCCTGGAGGAGATGGGTAGCTGAAACCTACCCTTGACAGAGCTGATCCCACAGGGAAAGCTGCAGCAGTGGTAAGCGCAGCTGTCCCCCCAGCCCACAGGGGGTGTGGAGCAGCCTGGCCCCTGGATGGCAGGAGAACTCATTACCTGTGGGTGCTGGAGCCCGTTGTGCCAGGGCTGTGGGGCAAGGGGGAGCTGGGGCGTGCTGAAACCATCGGAGTGTAGGATCTCCAGGGGCTCTGGGTCGATCCTCTCTCTGCTGGGAACCTGTCAGGAGAGACCCCGTTGTGGGGAGGATTTCAGACTTGACAACAGAGCAGAACCCCACAGGTGCAGCTTGGGGAAAGGGCAAAAGCAGAGCTGCCTTGGACTTAGCACACACGGAATCAGCAGTACATGAAACACAACTGCTACTTTTGCAGAGACTTTTGTCCAGTTGAGTTTACTCAAAGTTTTAACATTCTAACCTTCTGCCAAGGTCCTCACGTGTCTCCCCCAATAGTCACTTTGCTTTCTTTGCTTTTCCTGCTAGCAGATTAGGTGATACTAACCTTCCCTTCTTTTTGTTTGACCAAATTACAGGGATGTGCAACTTATGCTTATAAATTTGGTCACGCACCTGGATTTTCAGTCTGTGCTCACAGAAAGATTTCAACACAAGCTTTTACCAGTGCTAATTCACAACAGAGGGACTGTGGCTGCTCTTAAACAAACACATCAGGTGGGCTTCTCTGATCCCCTGCACCACAGAAGGGGAATGAGCTCTGAAGCCAGGAGTTACCATCTCACTCGCTGGGAAACTCAGCAAAGACTGCAGCTGTGGTGCAGGAGAGCTGACAGAATCACTGCATTTAAACATTCTTCAAAGAGAAAATTACTAAAAGGCCTCTCTGCTGTGACAGTGTCACAAACATCATGGCCTTTTAGAGGCATTTAAAACCAAACCCTAAGTCCTTTTCCTGTGCTCTTAGCAAAATGCTGACCTCTGTCACTGAGCATTTAAAGCAGAAAAGATGCTGTTCAGAGACTCATTAAAAATCCACTACTTGTTGCAAACTACCAGTAATCACACAGCACTGTAAAGTAGAATAATGGCAACTCTGACATTTCTCCCTTCCTTGCTTCACATGGTGAGCTCTAACTGTTCTTCTGCCAACTACCGATCATTAAAGCACCAGGGCTCTCAACTCCTACCCTGAACAACATTCGTGTGCTTTACCTGCTCTTCACTGTACTTGTCTTGAAGCATCATCTGGACATTTTCCAAATTGCGCTTCACCTCCTTCAGCTTCAAGGAAAGAGCCTCTGTCTTTTGTTGGTAGTCTGCACTATCTCCACAATCTTCCAGTAAAGAAAGGACCTTTTGTTCAATCTCTGATAACCTCACCTAGAAGAGACAGCAGATAATTACTCATTCTCAGAAGTGCAACACTCCTTTCCTGACAACATTCTGAAGTCCATGCTCACACCTCCCCTGTCTGAAAAGGACAGAAGCATGCAGAGAAAAAGCGAAATAGCTGCAATCCCCCTAGATTTTCTCCAAAATAGTCTCTTTTTATTCTGGACAATTAAATGAATTTTATACTGAGCTAGTCTGAAAACTGTTTCAAACAAGCATCTGCAGGAGGTTGTATTAACTCAGGTATCAGGTAATAAAAGAGGAGAGCAGAAATGACAAACTCCATCTGAATGCAACCAAGAAGACAACACACCTCAGTGGGGGAGAAAGAGGCAATGCACAGATGGCTCACATCAGTCTTTGGGAGGAATGATGCTGAACTACCAACACATAGGAATGTTTCCATGTGTCAGCCAGGCCACTGTAAACTGCTGGGATCTGATTTTTGATCCAAGCTGCTGTGAATCAAAGTGCATCCCTGCATACCTTAAACTCATGTTTTTAAGGTGAGCATGGAGAAAGGTACCATGACTCAACTTCGAAGTAATCAACTGCAATAAATTAATTGCTTTATGTCACATGCCCATATGTAGACACTGTTTCTCTTCCATTCTGTGTGTATTTTTCTGTGTAGATCTTGACTAGGTTAGAGAACCCTGTTCCCCTGCCCAAGTTCATGGCTTAACATTGAGCCAGATTGTTTCAAGCCGACAGGAATTCAGCAGTGCTTACAGCTGCCTGAATCCTGCTTGTTTCCACCAGCTGGAACTGCCCTGGTGAAGCCTGTGCTGACAGAAACCCTGAACGGGCTCCAGACACAGCCAGCTACTTAGGAGCATTCAGGATCCTAATTCCCACAGAGTTCGGCACCTGAGCACTTGGCTGAATCACAGCCTAAACATAGAGGCACTCCAATCAAAAACAACCACCCAAAACAGCAACAAAACAGCTGGTAATGTCTCCCAGTAATTCAAAATGGGGACATTTTGGTGAGTGAAATTTGTTGCTGTAGGTAGGCTCAGAGCTTGAAGTGAACTGGCACTCCAGACTGGCATCACGGGGAGCCTCAGAGCGGCACGCCTGCACGCTCTGTTTTCATCTGCACATGCTGCATGCCAGGGCTCCCTCCCACCCAGCCCCTCGTGCCACTCCTGTTTTCCTCCTCCCATTTTCACCAACAGGTATCACCCACTCCTTCTGTTCTGCTGCCAGGGGGGCAAGAGGCAGCCCTAGGAACACAGCAGTAAATCCAAATATCACCACTGCTCACTGAGGGTAGGGGGAAAGCCACTATTTTTCTACTTGTGCTGGTAGTTCATGGAAAAAAAATGAACACGTACAACTTAGCAGCATGGAAGCTTTCTTAGACCAGTCTTTTAAATCATTCTGACAAGCAGAAAGTGAAAAACGTCAAAAGAAAAAAAATACTCTTTTGTTTCTATCTGATTTATCATGATCAGGACCAATGAAAAACTGCCTTTTAATAGAGGAGTCAAACGATACTGAGCCATGGTTTTGAAAAGAATCCAAATAAACCAAAGCTTTACATATACTCCAGAATTCTACCTAAATCCCCTGGATGCACACAGATCCCAACTCTAAAACCAGGTATCATAACCAAGCCCTGGCAAAGCTGCACCTGAAGCTGAAGCCAAGCAGGCACCTGCTCTGAGCACAGAGTGAGGGAGCTGCTGGAGCAGGAGAGGGGCAGCAGGCAGAGCTGTTCTGCAGACACACCCCCAGGGAAGGGGACTCGCTGGGATGGCAGCAGCAATGCCACCACCTTACCTGGCAATCGGCAAGCTGCGGCTCCACCATCTGCTGCCTCTGGGGGGTCTGAGGGTCTGACCTCAGGGACATTTTAGTTTTGTCTAGCCATTGTTCCAGCTCGGCCACCTGGGCCTGGCACACCAGGAGGACGGATTCTGGCTCAGGCCTCCCGCCATCCAGCGCTGTCTGCGAGCCCAGGCCGGCGTTGGGGGCTGGAGGCGGCTGGTGGCTCTGAAGCAAAGCACATCAAAGCAGCGTGGTGAGCGACCTGGCTTTGTAATTTCCCTCCCCTCCCTTTACCAGTGAGAGATGATTAACTTTCACACTCACAGAGCCCCGAAACAACTCTGCCGCCGCGTTCCCAGACTTGGGGGGGGTGGAAAAAATAAAAACCAAACCAAGAAGGAAAAAGGGAAAGAAAGGGAAACTCAGCGGGCAGGAGACCCAAGATCTGGTGTAACAGGTTTCCAGGCAGTGATTTGCATCTGCAGGGATCTACCTGAGCACAGCAGCTGTACCTGAGCGCACAGGAAGCCGATGACTCACCATTAACCTGTTCTCCCCTGAGGAGAGATGTTTGAGAGATGTTTTTCTGTGCGAGTTACACGTAAAAGCAATGCAGTTGGAAGCTGCAAAACAAGCTGTTGGACAACGCTTACGAGCTACTTGCGTGTGTTCAGTTCCAACACTTGAACACGATTTATTCGGGCTCTAGGTCACGCAATAAAAAAAATGGTGTATTTTTAAGGACGTCTTGTGCAATTCTTCTCAGATATGCTCCTCGAAGAAGCAATATTGCATTGCACACATCCATAACAAGAAGTCCAAAGTACTTGCAGATAATGAGCAGTGACTTGGAAAGCTGCACAGGTCTGTATATGCCTTCACACATGCAAACACTGGTACTTAGTAAGTAAATCAAGCACAACACAACCAGAACAGAACTACCTGAATGCTCCCGTGGCTCCAGAGCACACATTCAGGCAACTGAGATGGCCAGTACCAGTGCACAACCTTCATATTAAAATGAGATTTTGCAGAAAAAAAAAAAAAAGAGAGCCAAAATGCATTGTTCCAGCTACCAACATCATCACAGAATGACAGAATAGTTTGGCTAGAAAGAAGCCTTTAATGGTCATCTAGTTCCAATCCCCCTGCCACAGGATACTGGAAAAAATTTCTTCACTGAAACAGTTGTCAGGCATTGGAACAGGCTGCCCAGGGAAGTGGTTGAATCATCATTTCTGGAAATGTTCAAAAAATGTGTAGATGTGGCACTTAGAGATATGGTTTAGTGCTGAATGGTGGTGCTGGGTTAATAGTTGAACTCAATGATCTTAGAATTCTCTTCCAACCTTAACAATTCCAGGACTCCATGATCCTAGGAGCTGAAGCTGCTCTGCCACCAGACTGCTGCTCCTGCCCTTCCTGGAGCACTCATGTCTACCTGCACTGTTTTGTATATAACCTACAGGCTGCTAGCCACTCTAATCTTAGCCTTTGCATGTCTTCCACAAAGCAACAACACATGTCAAGCTCCTCAATTCCTCCTGTAACTGCCATTTAAAAACTCCATGGTTGATGTACGTTTTACATCACTCAAACCCCTCCATTCATGTCTGTATGAACAACAAGCCAGCAGCTTCCTTCCTGAAAATTCTCCATTTTGTTCCCTAGAAAACTGCCCTTTCAAGGAACAAGTCAAAATTTATCATCACCCAGAGCAGCAATACGAAGAGGCCCACAAAGGATTGCAGGTATTCTACTGTACCATACTGCAGCAAACTCCAGCAGCAAAACCACAGTGGAACAGGGCCTCTGCCCACCAGGTAGGTCCCCCAACTCACTCAGGAGGTCCCCTGGTTCAGGCCTTCAAACTCACCACAGCCAGACTGCCATCAGCTGTGCCAGGGCCTTCAGTGCCCTCCAAAGCTTGCAGAGATGTTTCTTCACCATGTTTACTGGGTGATTCAGTTATTGCTTCCTCATCCTGGAGAGAGAGAGAGGCAGCAGTGGAAATATTTCTTATCTTCCATAGAGATGTGCAGTAGTGGAGATGTGGCACCTCAGTTTGTGGTTTGGTGCTGGACCTGGCCGTGTTTGGTTTATGGCTGGTTTAAAGGTCTTTTCCAACCTAAATGATTCTCTGATTCTATGTTCCACTGCCTTGTTGTGGTAGAGAAGCCTCAAAGAGCAGCAGCCACTCAACCTACTGTGGTCCTGGCCCAAGAATATTCACAGAGAGCAGTTTCATTATGTCTGTGGCACTGATGTACAGAAACAAACAATTGCAGCTATCACAACATTACTGAGGCACCATGAAGAACAGAGCAGAGTGGCAACAAAACTGTAGCTGACTGGGTGTCCTAAATGCTGATTTTCTCATGTACAAAGACAACCTCTTTTGGTTGTCTTTTGGTTTACAACCCCCACATTTCAGAGCCTTTCCAGGAATTACTGAAACAAGTTGCTGCTACTAAATGTGCATTTCTACCTTTGGGGGTTTTGTATGGCTAAAAGGAATTAGAGTCATAGAATCATTTGGACTGGAAAAGACCCTTAGGGTCACTGAGTCCAACCAATACGTGCAACAGAAAAAGAGATTCTAAATGGCAAGATTTAGTGTGAGATGGAAGATTTGAATAAGGCCACCTTGTCCTGCATTTCTACAGTTCTCCTGCATTGCAGGCTTCAGCAATACTTAGGATTCGTGCAGACCTTTTCCACAGAGGTGAGTTCCCATCCCCACGGACATAAACCCGAGTGCATTACCTGAACGATGCCATCTGACAAGGTACCAGAAGACCAGGAGGTTGCACTGTCTTCCTTGTGCCTCTGGTCATCTCTTTCTGAAGGCCAAAAGTTTGCATCTTTCTCTGTGGCTGTACTTCCCTTTGAAAGCAGTAACAGCTCAGCTTTAGCTCGTGAACGGGAAGCTCAGATATATTCCTTCAGGCAATGCAAAGCACTGCAAACTTTAAGTAACACTTTGCTCTATTTCTGCCTTGTTTATCTATCTTTATTTGTGCTTCCCAAATCCCACCTCTCTTCTTGCTCTAGAGCTCTGCTGCAAGATGAATGGCAGCTGGATGACACTGACAGCTTTCTCTAGAGGCCGCAGGATATTCTCATTTTTACAATATTAAAAAAAAAAACCAAAAAAAACCCAAACAAAGCAACAACCACCAAACCAACAAGACGACTCTGTTTAGCTTTCTCCTGCCCTGTCCCCTAAAAAGTCCTAAACTGTAAAAAAAATGTAAAAAAAAATGTGCCAGTGAAGGTGCAGAGTCAGAAACCTTGAAACTGAAGTGCTTGGATCAGTAGTGAGGCACAAGCTCTCCAAGCTGTTTGGACTTCTTTGCACTGTCTTGCCATGGAGTTTTTTTTTCCAAAAGCAATTAGCTTTGCTCCTCTGCTGTTCACCTGGGCATTTAGACCCCTCAGATTCGGAGCAACCTGTAGGGCAGCATCCTCCAGTTTCTCCTATTCTCCCAGAAATCTCTTCTGTCTTAACTTTACTCCCAATAGCCTAATCATGCCTTTTTTTTCTTACGTTCAAACATAAAAATAATTTTCATTGTTGCTTTTATGTTTTGGCATTTCAGAGGCTGTCTAATTCTCTCTAAAGCTCATCTCCTCATAAAAACATTGGTATTTAAGCCCATATTTTGCCATTAACACTTCCATAAAGGGGATATTACTAAAAAAGCAATCCCACCAAAAGCAGGATCACAGCTCACAGAACAAGGTGCTCTGTAATACTGGCACTGGAATATTGGGACACTGGCTTGAGTGCAATTCCTTCATATCCTGGAGTGATAACACATATTTTGAGTTGAAATATTTCAGATTTTCACATTTTTTGTAACTTCTCCTCTACCAAAATCTTCTGTCTTACATACACAGCTGTATCTAAATACAACACACTGGACTCACCTTGCTGTGTAAAGAACAGTCTTCTGATTCTTCATCCAAGGAAGGTAGAAGAGATATCACTCCTCTTTTTTTCAACTACAAAAATACACACAGAGAGACAATCCAATTAATCATGACAAGAACAGTAAAAGCCTCTTCACTTCTGCCTGTAAACCAAAATAAATTTACCACTTGGGATCCACTTTTGGAGAAGCACTGAACATCTGGCAACCTACGTTAAAGTCACTGAAAGCTGCAGGTTCTTAGCATCTCTGAAAATTGGGAATTGATGCTGTTAGGTTTCAACAGCACAGCTATAAAAGGGAAAAATTTCATTTTGCCCCATGAAAATAATTTACTGAAAATCCCAGAACAACTGATTATCAACAAAACGATACGTGGAGCACTTTGCTGTTGATTGATGCAAACTTCATGTTTAAAGTGAAAAAGGCTAAAAAACGACCAGAGGCACACGTCTCCTGCCTTCTCCTAGACATGCATCACATCACACTCAGTCCTTCTGAACACAAAGGGGAGGAGAGACAGTATTGATTCAGAAGGGCAGGGGTGCTCTTCTCTCACATGCCACTCCTCCAGGAGCAAGAAGGGTTATTTACCTCCCCTCCTTGGCCCTCAGGTGAGCGATCACTTACCTGCTGACCAGAAACATCAGTCCCAATCAGGTCACTCTGTGCTAATACAGAGGCTGGAGGTTCATCTGCTGCTTCAGGCACTTCTTGCTGTAGGCGCTGGTGAAGCTCAGACATGGAATTCTTCATCCCAGTAAGGAAGTCTTCCTTTCTTTGGCACAGCTTTATGATTTCTTCTTTTACAGCTTCCATTTCTCCCTAAGGAGCAACAACATCTGTAAGCATCCATTTTTCTTACTTATCCAAACAGCAACGTAACAGATGATACCAGTGATGCATCTTACTGGTACTGGGGCTATTTCCCCCTTTTCCTTTTTCTGGGCTTTGGGACAGTTCCCCATGGTCACTGCAGGAGATGTCCAGGTGCATGCAAACCAACAGCAACAGATTCAGCTCAGGACAGCAGCTGCCACTTGTCCTGCAGAAGTTGGCAGTGTGAGAGGAAATGTGGCAGGCTGGAACTAATTCTAACTAGGTCCTGCATATCCATGAGAATACCAGCTTCCTCCAGGACAAAGGGAATGCAGATGGGTTACATTACTCTGTGTGTCAGAGCAGGTGATGTTACTTCCAACTACCTTCCCTGGAAGCCTGACAATGAACACTTGGGAAAGTCCTGAGGAGGGCAAAGACAGCAAATGAGGGTAGCTCAGAAAAGAAACCATTTGGTGGGTGATAGGGATGTGCTTAGGGCTAAAATTATCCCATGTCTTCTAATTTAATACTGGGAGAAAGGGTCCCCAGCAAGGTGCAAGGAAAATGTTTAATGTTCTGCAGAGACCAAACAATAACCCAAGTAACTGCACAAACAAAGGGGGAAATAAATCTGTTCTTAGTCTCCTTCCTGGCTATGACCATTGCCCCAGCCAGTGTTCTGTCCTTAAGAGTTTTCTCCCAGGGCTTTCCTTACCACCCAGCCTCCATGTGAACAAAGAAATCCCAGCAAGTAACAGAGTAAGACAAGGCATGGAATGAATTGCCCTACTCCCTTCTCTACTGAAAGTGCAAAAGCTCTTTGAAGCATTGTTACTTGCTCAGGAGACTGAAACCTGGCTAAATATTCCTTTGCACACTGGGCTCAGCTGATCACAGCAAGCTTTGATGCCAGGCTCGAAGTGAGAACAGCACTGGCTCCACACCATGCTCTGTCATTAGGGATGTTATGCAAGTAATAATCAGTGGCAGATGAAAGCAACAAGACTGCTGGTTCTGTCTCCACTACAGCTTCTCTTAATAGCTCTAGGGTGGCAGCATGACAGGGAAGGTGGAGGCAGGAACTCCAGCAAATTTTCAAAGGACATGGGAACTCCGCTCTGACAATGCTTTCTTCCTTTTGTACACTCAAAACAAGATAAAATCATCCAAAGGTAGAGGCAAGAAAACATAATTGAAATGAAGAAACAGACATCCATGACAATTTGGCATGTTTTTATCAATGTCCACTAGGAACAGTATATCTATTTATTCACTGCAGGAGACTTGCCAGCATAGATTTACCAGCTACTCTGTTGCAAACTTAATTAGCCACAACCTCCTCAGGCACCAAGCCTTTCTTAAAATCACTTCTTTTTCTGAGATCCCTCAGTAAGATAAGTGATTCCACTGCCCACTTCTATTCGTGCAATGCTGTAACTGCCAAGTTTTCTGCTAAAGCAAGAACTATTAAACATAAAATCCTACACTCAGAGACAAAAACAAGGAAGAATCAGGAAATGAGTCATGCTGAGTACTACATCAAGCCTCCAACATCCAACCAGCTGACAGCAGAGCAGCTATGTACTTAGGAGCCTACTGAGTGATTATAGTTATTAGGCAAGCACAATGTAAGTGTATTAACTTTACTGTGACTGACTGGAAAAAAACCTGAGCATTTTAGAGGCACTTTATAAATAGTTATTACATTTAATTAGTAATTTCCTGACTTCTGCAGAGCTATCCTTAAAACACATCTTATTTTTGCATTAAAACAAAAATCAATTAATCCATTACAGAAAGCAGCTGACTGCAGAGAGAAAAGCAACACGTGTAGCAGTGATGGAAACACAGTGTGGCAGTGAGGACAAGGAAAGGAGTCTAATGAATCTAACCCTAACCAGAATCCCCAGAAGTACCATTGCATGATCAGTCATCACAAAGGGACTCAATTCTCTCCTTAGGCGCTATCCCAAGCTGCCACCTCAGGAAAATTTGCAGGATGCTGAGCACAGGTAAGCTCTCAGTGCTGCATACTGCTTCACCAAAACAGCCGTCGTGAAAACAGCACTCAGTTTTTGTTACAAGTTGCTATAGGCACAAATGACACATCAAAATCAGTAAGGAGTATACTACAAAAGATATACCCAACTTGCAAAGTAATATTAATTGTAATTAATTGCACGGTCACGCTATGGCATTTAAATGCCTGCTTGCCTGTGGGGGGGGAAGGGAAGCACACCACTATTTCTCAGTGCTCTGCATCATCATGATTAGTGCTTGTCAGGGAAAGTAACACACATGAGAGAGAAGACAATGAAACCCACCTCTGGACAAGGAGTCTTCTGAGCCTGCGGTTGATCTTCATGTGGTATTTCAACCAAATGAGTCTTCAGGAGTTGTTTCAACTTTTCAATTTCTTGCTCACATTCTTCTGTTTTCTTTACAGTTTCCTGTGAAATAGCAATCTCCATAAATAATTTTGAAATAAGGAGTACAGAAACAAACAGGTCAGTAAGGAAACAAAGTTGAACTGAAGGGAACTGAAGCCTCCTTTGTATCTGTAGTTACGTGAAACAGAATCTGTGTTTGTTCTGCTAACTTTGCACAACCCCATCCCTCACTGAGTTTATTATTCACTTGCTAAAGACAAACAAGCTGCTCTATCCACAAGTCGAAATATGGTGGAGTATTCTGTCTAGGAGCTCCAGAGTAGAACAGTGAATTTGGCTATCAAATGGAAATGGAGCACATTTCATCACAGTGATTACAATTTAGAAAAGGTTGTGAAAAAGAGAGAAATTACAGGGTTTGAAACCAAGTAAGGAAGCCTAACTGGTTTTTACTGGTGCTCAAGTCTTTACTGCCAGCTAGTTCCGCACTGACCAAAAATGAACGGTGCTGTACACCGGGCAAACACTGCAGCTCAGGGGGTAATCCAAAACTCACTGACAATTTGAATACTTCCAATAAAAATGATAAGCATTCCCACCATGTGAACTACTTCTGCTCACATGTCCTATAGGAAAACGTATTTTATAAACAGCCAAATTCACTTTTACTTGACAGTAACAGCCAAATCTCATCACCCCCCCAGGCTTTACTGTCCATGCAGAAATGGGCAATCTCCCCAGACACTCATATTTGTCAGTCACAGCGTGTCATGATGTCTCAGGTCATTAAGAAATTGCCACACCTATGAGTCAGAATCTTTTGTGAAAACACTGAATGTGCACAGCATTTGGTGGTTGTGTTTTTGAACCCAGAGGCTGAGAACCAAAGAATATCGAAGTTCCTCAGGTGCCTGCAAAAGGTAATGAAGAAAAAATGAAGTCAACAGGCTTGATCCTACTCTGCTGACAGCAGCACCTGAATGACCCCACAGGTCAAAGATCTCACTGCAAAGTATTCACAGACTTTGCCTTCCAGAGCAAAGAGTCTCTCCTGCTATGAACAGCGACAGTGCCATTTCCTCAGTCACTTCTTCATAGCAGCACTCCCTCTCAAGAAAATGCAGGCTAATAAGGCTCTAAATAACCATTATTATTTTACTCACAGGTCTTAGAAGAAACTATTTTCCTCACTTAAAAAAAATGAAAGCCAGTTTGAAGGGAAAGATATTAAATTGTGGCCTGTAATCTTAGTGCCATAGGCAAAGAATCAAAGAGGAAAGAAAAAGGAACAGGTCCTCTTGTGCTCAGCTTTAATAAGAAAGTAAAAGACGACCTCCTGAAAGGAAGATTCTCTTACCCATACCTTCAATTCTATATGAATAGGAGAGTCTAGTAGTAAGTTATGTGAGTACTACCTCAAATTTCCTTGACTAACTAAAGAATCTGAATATTTTGTATACAGATTCCAATGTCTTCTGTCACGAGCTAATATGTGAATATAGTCACTTACCTGAAGATAATTAATTTGTTTCTGCCTTCTGCTCAGGGAAAAGAAAATCTGATTTTATCCTTTATCCAATATACCAAATTACGCCACATATGCGGGAATTTCTTCCTACAAGTGCTGCCTCTCTTTTGAGTTATTTCCTGGTTAACAGTTGCTCTTTACTTTTCATATTGTGGTAACACCAGAAGACCTACCCATGGAAAAGGCCCACCTACCCACAGTGTATTTGTTTTGGAAGAGCTTAGTGAAAATGAGGTCAGTAAATCATCAGATATGCAAATAATACCACTCTCCTGCACAGAAAACCAGTAGAAGCAGATGTGGCTTCCAAATCATCTTCCTGATGACGTTATTTAGGTGTGGAACTTAACAGGCCATAGTAAACAAACAGAGGGCAACGTTCAACAGAGAACTAAGTCACTTAGTCCTGCCCCAGACCATGTCCAATACCTATTACAGGCTTTGTTTCTGATTTACTGTTTCAGGTGTTACAATGCACCTTAGTTACACCAAAGTTACTGGTGCAATATCCCATTGCCTCATCCACAGCAAAATATGGACAAACTCAACCCAAACCTAATCCCTGGGAGAAAAAAAATGTATATAATTGTACAGGAAGTTTGGCTGCCATTTGCTTTCCTCTCTCACCACCTTTTTAATGCAGCACTCAAAATGCCATGGTTTAATGGCTTTATCCTTTGTTACACCTTAGCTGGTGCTAGACTTGTATTGTAGTACTGCAGCTTTCAGCCCATTCAACTGCACTGGAAAATCTCTTTTGCACAGTTTGATACACTAGCTGCCAAGAATTGCAATTTTTCCAATCTGTTTTCACGTGAAGAAATTCCATACAGCTACAACAGATTGCTGGGTGTCTACAAGATAAAGGCAAATGCTGAGCAAAAAAAGGTCACAGCTTTACAAAAAGGAGAAAAATCTAAAATTTGACCTAATACTCCACAAAAACCCGTTACAAGTGTCATGATAAGAGCTGGTAATTGCAAAGCACCCTGTTTCTGATGCTTTTAAAGTGTTTTGAAAATTCTCCATTATTTGATCCGGTAGCTCTGAAAAACGAACATTTTACCACATCCATTTTTTTGGACATAAGAAATGGTATGGACTAAAAAAAAAAAGGGATTTTAGGGATTATACAGATCTAATATAGTCACTGCTTTTTTCTGACTCCAAGCATGCACTAGTCATGTGGCATGCTTGAGTTTTTGTCTTTGTGTGCTGCTCTTAATTTCACAAACTGGAAATCAAAGATGGGCATTCCCATTTTAGCTGTCACTTGTGTCTGCCTGGCCTCTGAAATGCCTGGTTAGATGTTTTAAAGCATTCTGTTTTACCCTAACAGGTTAGGAAAACCAAATCAGCAAAGATAACATTTTTGTAGGTGCTGTCACCATCCTGCCAAGAAATGGATGGGTCACACGAGAACTTTCATTCCTCTGCTGACGTGGGAACCTGCGTTACCAAGCTCCAGATTTCCTCCAACCTGGGCAATGGAGCATGACCAGGCCCTGAATTAAAACTTCCCTGAGCTGGCACAACCACACTGCTCAGTGAAGTGCTGCACAGAGACTCCTTCAGGTTTGGAGCTGTTCCATAACTCTCACTGCCCCTGAGTTAACACTGACCAGCACTGCCTTCTCCTGCTGCTGTTATCACTTCTGTTTCCAAACCTGGCCTGGCCAACAGCATCTCCAAAGCCCCTGTCACATGCTGGCCTGCCTTCAAAACAGTGAATTAACCAAGACACAGCTGTAGGGAATGGCCACTTTCCTGGCTCACTGATTTGGATCAGTAAAAGACCTTCTGCTGTTAGCAATTTCTACCTAATGGCTGTCGATGAGAATTTCCATGGTCAAGGTGAGTTTAAGGAGTTGAACGTTGCAGATGTGGGCACCTGCATGTAACACTGGACTTCAATCACAAGTGCAAACCTCTGGCATGAGACACCTGAGCCTTCATTTCTTCTACAATATGGTGCCAGCTGTGACTGAACTGGAAAACTGAAATGTATGCCAAGACTACTCAGTGTGCTTTGTTGCAGGATCAAATTAAACAGGAAGAACAAAAAACATTCCCAAACCATTACATGGAAGACATAGTAGGTGTAACTACTGGCTGCAAAAGCAATATTGTTTAGAGATCAAAATGTCTCTAAAAAAAAGGTGGTTCAGGTGACTGTAAAAAAAATCAATTACCTCCAGTAGCTCATTTTGTTCCTTAGTAATTTTTTCTAATTTCTTCAATTCTCTCAAGAGTTGTCTTGCTCTTTGGAAGACTGAGAAAGGCTGCATTTTCAGCCCTGGCAGCTGAAGTGCATCTTCATAGGACTGTATATGAACAATAGTCTTCTGCATGGGACCAACGTGCTCAAGGATAACCTGTCAGGACACAGGATAGATGAGGGATGTGACACTGAGTTAATGAGATCAAGACCAAAAATTTGTACTACACTAGTGATGAACAAAAGCTGTCTTTGGTGAGTTTCCCATTTAAGAAGGAAGAAATTTTAATCCCCATACAGGCCATTCAGTTAAGAGTTGGACTCTGTGATCCTTGTGGGTCCCTTACAACGCAGAATATTCTGTGATTCTGTCAATCTCGGAACAAATAAATGAAAATCCATGGTGCGTTTGTTTAAAGCAAGACAAAGATATAACTTATATTTACAATTCTGTTTCTTCTGCATGTACACACATAAAGTTTGCACAGTGACAAAAAAGTGCCACGTTCAGATTAGTTGGTATTTACTAAGCAGCTCATTTCAAAGCAGAACATCACTGGCAGTGAAGACAGCTAAAAAACTGGTGCAAATTCTTTGATCTCACTCTAGTCAAATTATGGTTTTTGACTTTTGTCCTGCAAACCAGTCCTTTTATGATGGTCCTAAAAGCAGTCTTATCAACAGAGATAATGAACCAAGATAGAAGCCAGCAGAAACCCTTGAAGGTGGCTTTCCTGTCAAGGGCAGCATTTCATATCACCATACTTTGAGTGAATTCCCAGTTTACAACCACCTTGATCATTTTGGGATGAACAGAAATGTGCAGTTTCTTAGCACAATACATTTTTATGGAAGACTCAGTGATCAATTTATGAAAAGACAGAATGGCAATACCAACTCCTAACTGCTTGGTTCTCCTTAAGAAATATGAAATCCTACTGGGACCTCACTGAGCAGGAAACTCCAGAAGAAAAAAATATAAATACAAACCACCTATAGGCCTTTTAATTACTAACATTTTTGTTAAACTCCCTCTCAAGAAGATTTTGTTTTAAAAAGCCCCAGTGGGAAAAGAGATGCTTATTCTCTCATTCATAGGCAGTCTGTATCAGGAATTTTTTGTACTATCCAGGCCTTGATTTACAGTAAGGAAATAGGTGAGCATTCTTTTCCAGAAGAAATATTACTTTAGTTTTTCCATGTAATATAGTTATTACAAAATTGTTCTCTGGATAACAAAGCTGCACAGCTTTATTATGAGAGTTACACTCCATGAGAGGTATAATGACATTTTTATTCCTCACCTGAAACTGAACCCATGCTTTTTGTATTTTAGGCAGGTAACACTGTAGACTGCAGGTGGTGTGAAATAAAAGAATCATCTGCTAAATTTTGCCTCCATTTTTGAAAAACCAGGGCCTAATTTTCTAACTTTCAGATTACCGTTTGGTGCCAAGTTGAGTGGCATGCAGCAAGTTTCTCTTGAAAATCAGGCCACAAACCTCCCAAAAAATGGAGATCCTCAAATGTGGCAGCTATGCCTGACGTGCTTAAGTTACACACTCGAGTTCTCTGTGGGCATATTCTCAATAGTGCTTTAATTTCAAGTTTTTGTGTTCGAACCATGACTGTTTCTTGAAAAGGTCTCCCAACAGTCTCACCTCAGCATTTAAAATCAGGAAAAAAAAGCCTAAATAGGAGTTTTCACAGACCTGTCCATGCTTAAGTTGGTCTTTAGGAGAAAATTCTAACAGATCTTCTGATGACAGGATTGTCTTCATTTCTGCAACATCCTTCTCAAAGACTTTCACATGAGATTCAATGGCATCCAATTCCTAGATTTTGGGAACAAACAGAGTATTTGTAGATAGCCCAAACACCAAAGCCAACTTGCATTTCTGTCTTTCACTTAAATTTAAAAAGAAATACTGAAAATTAGCTACAGCATATGCAGGATATGTTAAAAGATGCTACCAATCAAAAGGCTAGTAATTATAAATCACTTATAGTCATAACTTCTCAAGGAATTTAGTATTCAAGATCATCTGGTCTGTTTTAAACCCTGAATACAGAACTGAAATATCCTTAAAAATTCACATCATAAATCACTAGTAGTGAGAAGACAGTTTTCCAGTGGTGATAGTTATCAGAATAGGAAAGTGCTGTAATTACACTGTTGCAGCTTCCATCAGGAAGAGCTTCCTGTCAGATGGAAAAGGAATCCACATACAGCTGTTTGTAAACTCCCAGAGACAGTCACAGAGTAGATTAGGCTGGAAGGGACCTTGAAAGGTCTCTGGTACCCATCAAAGCAGGGCAGTTGGGGTCTGACCCTACTGAGATTTGGGTACCTCTTGAGCTGGGGATATTACCCCTGCTTGGAGCCCCTGATGTAGTGTTTGACCAATCTCACTGCAAAAAAAAATTAAAATCCTTCCTGCTACGTAGATGTAGTTTCCTTTGTTACACTTGAGGTCTGTTACTGCTCATCCTTTTGCTGCACACCCCAAGAAGAGCATGGCCCAACCCTGTCTGTAGTCTCCCATCATGCAGCAGCAGACAGCAGCAATATCAGCCTCTCACCCCCAAGCTTCTCTGGGCTGAACCAACCCAGGCTCCCAGCCTTTCCTCCTACATCCTGTGCTAATCCTGAACTTCACAGCTTAATTAGTTACCAAATCCCTTCTGATGGTTTGTTTCCAAATAATTAATTTCCTCGCTTGGCACACCTACAAAAACCAGCACTAAGCCCTGATTTCCATGCAGGTGATATAATCTGTATTTCCTAACATATGATGAAGCTCTGATAAAAGGTGCTTATGCATCACCCACACTTACATCAGCCACATGCAGGATTTGTGGAAGAATCTCTGCTATCTCATGCTGTAAAGTTTCTACTTGAACATCTGTTTCATTCAGCTGCTGCATGACACTGTCTGTTTCAAAGATGGGTGTCAGCTCCTCCAGCTCCATGAAGATGCCGTGCAGAAGATTTTGCTTTTGCTCCGAGTCTTCCAAAGCCATCTGGAGACAAAAGAAGAGCTTAGTTTGATACATCACTGCTGAAAATTAGAGTTACATAGAGGTAAGGTTTAGAAGGAACAAAATGCTCCAGAAAATATCAGGCCAGTTGTGCATGATGTGACGTTTCCTCCCCTGCAATGAACCAGCTGAGCTTTTGGATTAACTGCAGTGAACACCATCATGAAGAACAGCAAGGGCTGCAAGAAATGCATGTGTTCCATTTGTCTGGGTGGTGTGTGAAGGAAAGGGCTGAATGCATGTTTCCACTCTAATGCAAGCCCTGGGTGCACTTCCAAATCCCCTAGTTTCACAGCCTAGGGCATACAAACCATTCCAATTCACAAACACAGGGGACAGTAAGCTTCTGCCACAAAAAATGTTCATGGGTTTTGGAAATCACAGTCTTCCCGCTGTGGCTACATGCTTTTGTTACATATCAGCCCAGAATGGGCAGCTACTTCCTGTCAAGAATTCATACTGGTCTTACTACAAAAATCTATGTTCAGAACACCAGCTTTCTCGCTTTGTCTAAGCCAAGGAGTGGATGTACAGAAAACTCGAATTTTAAGTACAAAATTGCCAGAATTTTTTTTTTTGGCACTGGCCCTGATCTTCCCTGTAATGTTACAAACATTCAATTTTTGAAATTACCAGTCAGAATTCCCTTCAAGAAACAGTGAGCACAGCCTTCCAAACCACAACTCACTTCAAAGTTTTCATCTAACACAGACATCAAAAAAACTGCACTTTGCATTTTTGGCTCACATACAATACAGAAAGAATCCTACAAATGCAGGCAGTAAAAACTGACCACAGCCACTCAGCAGGGTTACAGAAGACAAACACACATTTTTGGAAGATGCACAACAGTTCAGCACTTGCACAAAACAGGTATGTCCAGCACCAAAAAGTATCTGTATTTCATGAGTGTCAACTATTATTATTTCTCACTTAAAGGATTTACTGAAAATGGTAAATTATTTATGTCAGTAACAATTAAGGATGGAAAACTACATCTTTACAGAGCAAGTAGTGCTAAAAGGACCATTTATCTGCATCAGCTCTTACCTGGAGCTCATCAGTATGCTTGCGTAAGCTTTTTGCAGAGTCGTGCTGAGCATCTGCTCTTAGCAAACTGTTGGTGCTTTCTATCCAGTCTTTCAGATTCTTCAAGTGCTCCTCATATTCTTCCATCTTGCTGGTAGCCTAGGAAATGACAGGATTTTACAGAAAGTCACAAGTGAATTGCTGTTCACTGTATGGGATAAATACATCTGTGGACAAGAGTAAAAGAAATCAGGATGCATTTGCATCATGGTCCGTTAAATTAGCATGGGGAAATAAAAACCATTTTTCTGAAATGGTTTCATGATTTCAGGCTATCCCCCCTCATCAAAGGTAATTTTGGTGCTTGCATGCTTACATTTCATGGGGGCATTGTTGCAATTTCTATGGCAATGGTACTTTAATAGGCAGCCCACTAGCAGAGTCTGAGAGAACCATCTCCACACCCACCCAGGGGCAAGCATTCCCCACACGAACCCCTCAGCCATGGTTTGAGCCAGCCCTTTGGGGTAGCTGCTCCAGAAACCCAGCTACAATAAGCCTTACCACAGCAGGCTCATGCCCCTACTCATCTGACAGCCTCTGATGATGTTTCATGCAAAGCCTTCACTCTGGGTTTTTTAATAGGATTGGATTTTTAAAAACTGTTCCATTTGGATGTACCTTGTTGAGAATGGCAGTTCTGCGCTCAGCACGCTGCGAGACCTGCTGGTACTGCTGCAGGGGGGCCACCAGGATATCCATCAACTCCTGTGCATGGCAGGAGTTCTGCTCCACGATATCCTGCACTTCTGCATCCAGCTCGTTGAGTTTGTAATGCCAAAGGTCCAGCATATCCCAAATTTGCTGCATGTGGAGAGAAGGCAAATGAAATGTGTGGTCAGGCTCAAAGATAACAGCAGCATTATTTGTTCTTCATGTGGGACACGAGGAACTGCAAAGCTTTCAGAACTGATATGATGAGAACAGAACACTTTGCATCTACTGGTGTGATTCACAGCTGAAAAAGGCAGGGATTTTCCTGTGAGAAAGAATTGATAAATATTCACCAGCTAAATGCTTGCTTGTACTTCTCCTTTTACAGACATAAAATGAATGGAAGACCACTTTATGCTAAACAAGGCTCTGTAGAAACAACGAAAAATCTTTTAACACCCACAGATTTTTTTTTTGTCAAGATTACCTTCTGAATTTCTTTGGCTTTTGCAATGTTTTCACTCTTCTGTTGTAACATCTTTTCAATAGCTTGAAGGCCATTGTTAATAGTTTCTGCTTTTCTTTTCAGCACATACTGAGGAGAGTTCTGCAAGATTTCAGAGCTAACCTGCCAGAGCAAAGAGAAAACAGTAGGGGAGATTACAAAGATCTGCCTGTTTCTGTGCACCACTTTATCAAAAATATTCAAATTCTTGTTATGTTTCACTTGACAAGTCACTTGAAAAAACTGGAATTGAAATACATTTGAAGGGAGAAGCATTAATGTGAGCAGGTTCAACGTCTACATGTTGTTCACTAATTTGCTCTCATTAAAAAGCCTGGCTCAGAAAGGCAGTCCCTGAGGAAACAAGCCCTGAGGCACTGCAGCTCCCTGGCTGCTTTGCTTCACCCTGCTCTCATCTCTAACAGAGGCTGCTCCTGCTGCATGGTGGGAAGGGTCAATTGAGATTTATGCTGTAAGAAACCCAGAATGACACCTTTATGTCTCAGCTCACAGCTGTGACTTCCATGTAACAAACAAGGGAATATCAAAGTGCATCAATGCACAGCGAATTTCTCAATATAAACTTGGAGATTTATCACTAAAATAAAAAGCTCTGCGGAACTTAATTTCAGTCTGCAGGACTCCACAGAAACGAAAAATTGGTGCACTGGAGGGCCTGATTTTCTGTGTAAAGAGAAAAACTCTCAAAGCTGAAGCTGAGTAATTGCCTGAGCACAGGACTGAGCAACACAGCATAAGCTACAAGCTTACTACGGACTAGATAAAGTGCAGGGAGGGAGAGAGTCCTTGATCTTGCCCAAAAGTGACACCTTTTCTTACAGCCCTGCTGGCTGCCAGGGTTGCCCAAGCACCAGGAAATTGCTAAATTCTTTGCGTGCTGCAGCCCTAGGATTTAGGGGGCCAAAGCACACTGAACAGTTCCATGCAACCTTGATGCAAAAGGTTTTTAATCTAGTAGTTATTTTAGTTTGAAGCTCCTGGTACTGTAACACTTTATCCTTGTTGCAGGATGAGGAATTAGGATAATTTTTAGTTAATAAATTAATTATCTACTCATTTGAGGACTAGATCTTTCACTCCAGCAGGTAATGTGTGCTTTGGGATAACCTTTTATCTCGGTAAAATAAACAGTAAACAACAAAAAAACCCCAAAGCATAAATATGGTTTTGCTTTCCTTCTCTTCTCTCCTCCCAGTTGTTGGTTCTGAAAAGACTAGTCCCATTTTGAAACAGGAACTACAAAGTTAACCAAATTAAAACTCATAAGCTCTAGTTAATATGCTGCTAAATACTTTATGTAAGATAAAATGAAGGAATAATTTGATAGACACTAAAAAGTAACTGGATTTCAAACCTGTTTTATTAAACTTTCAAATTTTATCAAACTAACTGAGATTTAACCTTAAAATTAGCATTAAACATTATTACTCCTGAAATACGATAACTGAAAAGGGGTTTTTTTCATTTTTAAAATAACACAAATGAGTAAGTAACAATGATGGTAATTGTATAAGGCTAAAAATTTGACCCCAAACTGAGAGTATTACACCATTTTCCCTTAATTTTGCTTTCAGCTAACTGCTTATAACCCTTGTAGATAGACAATACTGCAAAAAACCTGATGCAGTGGGATTTGGTTATTTAAATTCCCTGCCTGCTTTTAAAGGAAGGCGAACATGTCCTCAGGGGTGGTAAAAAGAACCATGTCATGGTACCCTACTACATGTGCAAATTACACTTAAAAAAAAAAAAATCTGTTTCAAAGTCCTTTCTTAACCCAGTTTTGAAAATATTTTCTCATTCAACCTAAACAAAAACTTTGCAATCAACTTCGACTGCTAGTTCCCAGTTTAAGAATCAGATTGGATAGAAGACAGCACCTATATCATATTAAAACTTTATTGCTCAAGGTTCTGCCATGTCCATTTTTAATAAAAAATAAAAATGTTACATTCACACTGCTCACTGTAAGGTTATTCTAGAAGACAGTTAACACGAAGAATCTTTCCTCACACATCAATTTTCACTGAGAAGAAAATGCAAACAAAAATCAACGTTTCAAGCTGAAATTTAGAGCAATGATATTCATCAAACACAGCCATATTTATACACAGCAAACAGATAAATATGAAAACCACACCAACAGTTACCTTCTCTTCTAGGTCTTGCAATACTTTCTTGCAGTCCTCCAGCTGTGTTTCGATCTCTGCAGGAACTATTGAGTACATTTCGGAATACTTGATCCGAAGTTTCTCCATGATATCCTCCAGAGCTTGACTCTCTCTACCAATCACACTCTGCAGCTCCTACAAAATTAAGAATAAATTCAGCAGTTTCACCCAGTTTTTACTGAGTGCATGTGTGTATATGCACATACACATATATATGTGTATGTACACACATACATAATGTGTTTTCTATTTCCTACCATGATTATGGTTTGGAAAAGTTGTTTTTGTGAAATCAAACCTAATTTGATTACCTCTGCAAGCAGATAAACTCTAAGAAATACTGACTCATTTAACCAAATGATGCTTTTCAATCTGTAAGAATTAATTGAACCTGATCCTGCTCCATGTCGGGGAAGTGACGCACTGACGCTCATTGACAGGAACAGCAAAGGCACCATCTGAAGGGCTCCTATGATTAAATGTTCACCTTTGTGCTCTCCCTTTTGCCAAAAGTGCATTTTTCCCTTTGAAAGACGTTTAATAGCCAGCGTCCATCCCTTCATTATTATAAACAACACAAAGGCCACAAAAAGCAACAGGTTTCAGGCTGAAGTGTCTGCTTTCAGGCAATTATGCAGAGCAGCACAGCAGGCTCCTCTCAAAACAGTAGTTTTCCAGTTCTGCATGAAGAATGTAGGTTTTATGAGATAAAAGAAACTTGAACAACTGTCTACAGCCCGTGGCCTAGAAATAAAATCCAAGCTAAGTCCTCCTGCAGAAAGAATGAAGAAATTCATTTGTTTGGAAGGTTTTCTAGAGTTTCAAGTTGGAAAGTTCTGTTTGCTGGCTTTATGGTTCCTTTCCCCAGTGCTCAGCTGTTTGAGAAACTCAAATGTTAACTCAAGTTATTCGGAAAAATGATCCCAAGCTCCTACCAGGCAATGAAAGACATTAAAATTAACTGCCTTTGCTTTTTCAATCAGGAGTAATGGTAATCCAATAATTCACAGTCTTCACTTGGGAATCTTTCCTTTCCACACAAATGCAACACACAGTATGTAAGAGAAAATATGTAAGAGGCTGAGATTGATTTATTTCCTGTCATCCCACAACAACTGGGTCTGATAGGAAAAAAACCAAACCCTCAAAACCATGAAACAGCTGTGTGCCTCATTCTCTCAGGGAGAAGGCTGCTGTTGTCAAATGGCCCAATTATGATTGTGCCAATGTTTATGGGAGTTCACAGATTCCCTGACCTGAACTGGAAAGAATCAGTTACAACTCTCATCACCAAAACAAGGATGTCTCTGCAAACTGGTTTCTGGGTATTACTGCATGTTCACATTTCACAGATTATTTAGCTGGAAAGCAGATGCCTGTGAAAACTGTCCCGATTTCTTTCCCAAGGGACAAGATAATAACACTTCCCCTTTTTCATCTACATGGGTGAATTAAAACTTCTGCCACCCAACTAACCCAGGTTTGTCATCTCAAAGTGAAATACATATTTCCACTCAATAGGTGCAACAGAGTCCTGACCAATGCTACAGATTTCATATGAACTAGATTTTCTTTGGAAGCAAGGGATGAAATTGCCCTGCAGATTTTGGCTCACCAGTGTTTGGACTATGTAAAATTAATGAATTTTTCAACCCTTTCAGCTCAATCTTCTCAAAAGGAACAGGCCTGCTGTGACATACTGCTAAAAAGAAATCATTTGATGGAATTGCTGCTAACATTTGCTTGTGTCATTGCTATCAGAAAAAGGAACAATGTTTAAATTCACTTTTGGGTGAGTTTTAGGATCTTAGAGTAGCAAAGTTTGGATGTGAGGGAAAAGAGCACACATAAAGCACCTGCAGTAGTAAAATTTCCTTCTGGATACAAAGAACTCAGTAAAAAAGCAGACACAACTCTAAATTCTAATTCTAAATGATTTTAAGTTGAAAACCAGCCCTTTCAGACAAATCCAAGGTCTCACCACCATAATGCTAGCTCATGGGTTTTCAGAACTTCCTAAACATGTAATAAGCATTCTCTTTCATGCTAAACCCCTATCTGCCACCGTGGTCTTTGGCTTCTGTATTTTTCCTAGCCCTTTGCTAGGATGGGGACACCCAACCAGTTTTTATACAAGACTCAGCTAAGAGAGCCCAAATCTGTACTACACTTTAGTAGGCTAAAATAAATAAATTATAAAGTTTTATAATTAACAGGTAACTGGATTAAACAGAATTAAAAACAATTTTTTGATCAAGATTTAAAAATTATGATAGCAATAGAAATGCAATAAGAGTCATTTGAAACAAATATAATTCAAATAATAAATAAATATATTCAGGAAGTGTTAGGAATAACAGTATTTCATGAAGTCAAGAAATGCAGAAATGCGTAGACTGCTGGTGGCTGCTGGTGGACACTGTGGTCTTGATCACAACTTGATTTCTAAAAATCATTTACCAGGTTAACCCCCAATGTGGGACATCAAATCCAGAGCATCTGAAGCTGTCCTGGGTAGGTATGCAGAGGGGAAAGCATGCAGGGTGTACACGAAGCAGCCATTCCTAAAAGCTGGCTGTGAATTCCTCTGCAGCCAGGAAATACTTCTGTGCCTGCTTACTGATCCACACAGGGGAAAAGAACACAAACCAAGGCCGTGGCAGGGCCAGTTGTATTCTGCTGAGCCAGATTCATTGTCTTTAACTCAGTGTGCATAGACCTTGCCATTAATTTTATCTGGAGCAAGTTCAAGCACCAGCATAAACCAGGAGATAGCCTGAATGTCACAATAGCAGAGCTGTTACCAACCTCCAGCTGTTCTGCCTTTCCATCAGCATCCTGCAATAACACAGATGCAGCATTCTGTAATGCATTTGTCACAGCACTTATTTCTTCAGTGACCTTGTTCCTCTCTTGAATCTCAGCTTTCACAGAATCTTTATGATCTTGAGCCTTTTTGTACAACCTATGAAAGATTACCAGAAAGAATACACTGCTTTAGACTCTACACTAAGTAGGAGCAAAGAGCACGCTTAGTATAGATATTATACAAGTATATATCCAGAACCACATTTGTCTGTAATTTGGTATTTCTTTCTGTTATTAAATCTATGAGTTTATGTCACTTATTATCTCAGTTTCTTTAAAGTGAGTCTTCAGATAGTGCTAAACAAAGGACATTTGGTAGACCAAATCAGATAGCAGGCATATTTAAACAGCAAACAGAGATCAGATTCTCTGAGTCTGAAGATGCTGGCAGAGCAGGTGTTGTTCAAAAAGAGTCCCATATCCAAAAGCAGACCTAGAGAAGGGTGAGTACAATCACCGGATTTGCAAAAAATATCTGGGGTGAATTTTGGCAGTGGCACTCGCTTACAAGATGAAAGTTGCAAAAGGCACAAAGTCTGATTTTCCTAAGAGGCGAAAATCTCAAAATTCTCAAGAGCTTGGAGCCTCTAAAGCCAACTACTGTTCCTTGATTCCTGCTGCCTTTGAACACAAATTGCAGCCCACAAATGATATGGCCAGGCTAAGGTCCTCTCCCTAACTAATATCCCCCAGTGCCCATACTGGAGACAGCAGATGGGTGAGATGGAGCACTGGTCTGACCCAGCAGACATTCAATGTCTTTTTAAGTGCATTACAGCTTTTATATATTCTTTGACATCCAGTAAAATCCTGTGCTTGTAAATAGTCCTATCTCATATCTGCAACAGAAATTTCACACCACTTACTTTTTACAGCGCTCTTGCATTGCCTTTATCTCACACAAGGCAGGAAGGGCAGCTTCTCCCTCCACATTTTCAGGTGTGTTCAGGATGTTTCTTATCCGGTGAAGAAGCAAGAGTAGGAGGAGCTGTTGCTGGTTGATGTTTTCTTCAAATGAGTTCACAAAATCGAGTAACTCCACCAGTTCCTCTCTGGTGGCCTTTTCTTTCTCTTTAAGGCTTTCTGGCTGTTCTTCCTGGAGCTTATCGAGAATTATTGTTTCTCGTTCCAGCTAAGTAAACACCACAGCAAAGCATGAGATAAAAGTGCTCTTTTATTCCACCACCTTAAGTTACATTATTCATTTACTCACATGGGTGACTAAGTACTGGGAATTACACAGTCAGAAATTGAACCTCTGAAGTGTGACAAAACATCTGAGTTTGCTTTAACAAAGCTCATAATCCCGTGCAGAGTTGTTCTGGGTTCCGAGGGCTGAATAAATATCCCCACCATTTCTGACTCTGGATTCAGGAAAGGATGGGGATAACTGAGCAGCGGGTGGGAAATGATGTCCTGCACTGATCTCAGCCCTTTACAGGCCATTTTACTCACAGCCCCATCTCCACCCCCCAAACTTACAGATGCTGAGCAACTCACCTCTTCATTGATGAATTTCCATTCCTGCTTTAGTTCTTCACAGGTGATTTCCAGCCCTTTGGCTGCCTCAAGCAAACCCAGCCAGTTTTCCCACAGCACTGTTACAACCCTGCCCAGGGCCCTGTCACTTCCTCTGCATAACCTCATCAGCTCTCCAGAGATCTGCCTCAGCTTCACGAGATCCTCTTCAGCAGAGTCAACGTTGGAGACTAAAGTCTTACAGGAAAAACAAACACATAAATAAATAAAATGCAACAGTCAGAAGTATTAATGAAGTATTCAGTAACATGATTAGGATCCTCTAGGAAAATGGCAATCATTGCACTGAGCTGGTGTAACAGGGTCATAATGAGAGAATTCTGTTGGCTATGACTGTAGAAAGATGGGGTAAATAAAATGTTTGCTTTCTACAGCAGTAAGATAGACTCATTTCATATGGTATATTATACCTGGTCTTTTAACAAGTGTATGAATATATTAATATAATCTGTGGTTTTATATGGACATATAGGATAAAGATTTTATCCTAAATTTATAGATTCATATATATAAATATATAATAAACAATTCCACTTCTTTCTACTATGATATCACATGGTGTGTATAGCTGCATTAGTTTTGTATGAGCTTTTCAAGTTCTTCTGAGCCTTTCTTACCTTGCTTTCTTCCAAATGCTCCAAAGCTTCTTTATAAGACATTGGAATTCTAGACAAGGACTGTCTAAGCATCTTTTCCAGTTTCTTAAGATTATCACACACTTTATCTTTGGTTTCTGTGTAGCTTTTGTGTTTTTCAAAATACCTGCATGAAACAATGAATGGATCAATCAGAATTTGTTGTTGTTCCTCTCTCCAACCATAATGCCCAGTAGAATAAAAACTTTCAAAAAACCTTATGAACTTCTAGTCCTGACTGTTTCACAAGTTATTGTCAATTAGCATTTGTTAAACAGCTCAGGTTTGATACCTGAGTTACTGATCATGGGATCATGATCAAGCAGTTTAAAAATCCTTTACCCTCTCTCTCCCAAACTTTTTCTATACATGTCTCTGAAGGCCCTCCAGACTTCTTCTGTACCTGAAGGAAGGAAACTGCAGCCTGTGCCTCGTTTGGACTTTACTTTCTCAAGCCATCACAACAGCCTGCGGAACACATGAATTAGGGACCCTCTGAAAACTATTCTAACCTCCACCAGCACTGAATTAGAGAGTGTAAAAATGTGTTTCTGATTCTGGCACCCTATGACCCTCACTCAAGCCCCATGTTTTGGAATACACAACAAATAACTGCACTGCAAATTAGTATCAATATGGTTATTGTCTGGTAATTTTCCTTCCTTAACAATCACACCTGAGAACAACAGCAATGCTTACAGTTCTTTCTGCTGGAATTTCTGAATACCTGAATTTGTACCAGAGCAGAAACACCACTGGATTTTATATCTCATAATAAGGAACAAGATCTATGAAGATCTCTTAAACCCACCTCTGTTCATCAGCTTCCTTTTTTTGAGCCTTCTTCCTTAATGCCAAACTCTTTTCCACCAATTCTCTTACAGCATTTCCTAGACATACTTTGTCTTCTGGTTTCACTAGGTTTTTCAGCTTGGAGTGCAGGTTTTCTAAGTCAGCCTTTGCAGAGTTGAACTCTTCCTCTTTCCACTGTGGGGTCTGACACATCTCCTCTGAGCTACAGAGCTCTGCTGCAGCAGCCTGGGCTGGAGCTTCATAGTCCTCGAGGAAGCTGGCAGCCCTCTGAAGGGCCTTGGTATAAAGCTCACCAGCCCTACATGCCTCCTCCAGGGCACTCTGAAAGCATTAAAAAGACAAAGGAACAATAAAGAAAGGCTGCTGTGCTCCGCTGGATCACCACATGGTCTTAGAATTTCACACTTGGCTTTCTTTGAGACCAATGCTCACAGAATTGGCCTGAGAAGATGAGGGAGGACATGTGGCAAACATGTTTTCTACCTCTGTAGTCACAGAACAATGGTGTAACCCATGGACTGACTGCCCTCAGGACAGGAATTACATTCACCCTTCCTGATCACACTGGTTTGACCTGTGCTTTAATCTTGATCATTCCCAACTGGTAGAACTTCTCTTTAGAGCAGAAACAAGGTGCTTGGATTTTTTCATCATTGTCACTATTGAAAATGTTGCCTATAGTCACAGGATGACTGCACCCAGTCTCTCTTTTCCAGTAGCTTTTTCCCAGTAGCCTATTCCTTCCTCGTCTTTACCATTCCTTCCTCGTGCTAATCCCCACCGATTGATTATAATCAAGTTGAACACAACTTTCTTTGTATCCTTGGTTTCTATCATGATTCCCATCCTATCCCCAATGCAGAGATGATCAGGGGCCAATTCAGCTGTTAGAATAAATGAGGATGTGAGTCCTGAAAATAAAAATGCCACAGTCACAAACACCTAATCTAATTATTGGGGAAAGGCTTATGTCAATACTTCACTTTCACTGAATATACTTACAACACGGGCAGCAATGTCTGCCTTCAGTTGTGCTTCCTGGCCTTGCAGTGTCTTCAGCTTTGTTTCTATAGCAGCAGCAGCAGATTTTTCTTCCTGGTTTTCCTTCCCTTTTTCCATTACACATTTAAGAGCAGAAAACTTTGCTTCCATCATATTCTGAATTGCTTCCCATCGCAGCTTTTCATCCTGCATTGTATTTATGTCTATCACAAGTGGCTGCTGGAGTTCTAATTGAATATGCTGTATGATGTGGAATATATTTTCTACTTCATTCTGGCTACCTTCCTTGTTCACACTCTGGAGCCCAGAGACCAAGTTGTGAAGAAACTGATTCAATTCCTCAACGTTTTTCTCCAGGCTCTTTATTTCTTTCCTCTTAGATTCTTTGAATGATGTATCAAAGACCTCATTTTTGTTTATTTGATTTGCTGCCTCCTGGGTTAAGTACAAGATTTGCTGAACTGCTTGCAATAGAATCTGTGCAGATATGACATTCTCAGCAGGAGAAGAGCTGGAGCTATCATTTAGGATATTAGCTTCTTTTCTTACAGTGGATGTCACAGTCTGGATTTCATTTAGCAATACTTGAATCTTATCCCATTCCCTAACAATATTTTCCAAGTGTATTATCTTCCCTTTAATTTTATTTTTAATTTTAGAAAATTTAGTTTGCAATTCTTCCAGCTGCCGTGAGTCCCATTTCAGACCTACGCATTCAAATATTTCCTTGTACTTCATTACTTGTGACAAATTTGACTGAAAAGCTGACACTTTTTCTTTCAGTGCTTTGCATTTGTCCTTCACTCCCTGCTTGGCACCTACTAATTCATCATCTTTCAGGTTCATTTCACCATCCTGCAGATCATTTAGATCCTGCTGCAGTGAAGCTATTCCTTCAGCAAACTCTCTGGAGACAGCTGTCTTTTTTTCTACTTCATGAAGTTTACTTTGAATTTGCCTCTGTGTCTTCCTTGCTCTATTCTTCAGACTTCTCAACTGATCAATCAAGAACAGTTGTTCAGACAGGCTCAGCTGCCCAGCTGTGACCTGACTCTCTTTACAGTGGGATGAGATAAGCCCTTCTATTTCCTGTATGTCCTTTAGCATCTCCTTTAGAATGGCTTGTTGGCTGACCAGCTCTGAGCATGTGCTGGTTTGGTCTGGGTCAGGCCTGGCCATGAGCTCGGCTTTGCGAAGCTGAGAGTGAACTTTGTCTATTTCTGCAGTGAGTCTTTGCCTCTCCTCCAGCTGGAGCTCCAAGTGCTGCAGTCTTTGAGCAGATTTTAGAACAAGAGCCTTGTATGAGTTCTTCAATGTTTGTAAAAGGAAGGTCATATCAGAGACCTCCTCTGGCTCCAAGCTGGGAAGGATGTGCTGGAGCCCAGAATCCAGGGATACAATCACAGGTTCTCTGTTCAGGACTTCTGTGTTCATAAGCTGACAATTTCTGATCTGTGATTTGACATCACTGGGGAAAAGTGCTGCTTTCTGATCCAGGTGGGACAGTGAATCTCTGACCCATGAAATATTTTCTTTCAGCCTTTTCATCATTTCATGTTTCATGAGAGCAGGACCAGTGCTCTGAATATCCTCTTGAGGAGTTTGTTGTGCTGATAATGCTTCCAATTTGCTCTGCAAATCATGCATAGAGTTCTCCAAAGCCACCTTCTCTTGATCACTCCAAATTCTTTTCATCTGCAGCTCAATCCTTCTTTTTAATAGAGAAAGACCATGTTTAATATCCTGTAGCTCCGTGGTCCAAATTAGAGGGTCTTTGGCTTTCCCTGCAGCTGATGAATGTAACTCTGCCTGCAAATACTGTTCTTGTATCAGCCTCTGAATATCCCGTGCTTTATTCATAAGCACGTTAAATTCATCAATTTCTGCCACCACCTGATCATGTTTCTTTTGCACTGCTTGTTCCATGTGCTGCCACCAGTGCTCCAGTTGCCTCATTTGACTTTCTGTCAACACTTTATCCATGCAGGTCAAATGCCGAGATAAAACTTCTTGCTGACTTTGCAACTGGTTTAAGACATCTCTTTCTTTTCGTAAGGACTCTATGCACGCCTTAACTTTCTCCAGAAGAACTGTGTTGTTCACAGGACCCCTGCCAAAAATGAGTAGTGTTTAAAAATAATGGATTCTCTTTATACAAAGGTGTTTTTTAAAACAAATTTCATCCTTTAGACTACAATTCACTAACTTTATTCACTTAATATCACCTGTATCTCTCAAAGTTCTCTTAGGAATTTCATAACCACCCCTGCAGTATCACTATTTCTTGCTTATCTCTAGAGCATTCACTATTCATAGATATCTGTGCAAAAAAGATATGTTCTACTGTATATTCTCTAAAATTGCATTATATACTGATATAGAATGTAGCCCTTGTTTTAAAAATCACCAACAGTGTAATGCCATCTCTAAGTGAATTAACAACATCTTATAGTAATTTCTGGTTCACAATGAAGATAAAACTCAGTTAGAAAAAAAAATTCAGAAATTTCCATTCATGCAAGATTAATTTGGAAGAGCTTGTCTACTCATCTTTTATTTCCTGAAGTAATTTGAAATGCCCATCTAAAATACATTTAGCAGATAGAATTTCATTCCAATTTTTTAATAAAAAAATGTAAATTAACAATTTCGTAAATTTAAAATATTTTCAAATTATTTTGATCCATTACCATGACTAACTAGTTCTGTGTTTTGAAGACTAATTCACAAAACACAGTAAATTTTTTGTGCATTGGTTACCTCTAAATTGGTAATGTAGACTTACTTATTGCCATGGAATTCTTCCTGTCAAGTAAGGTTAGTTTCCAGAATAAAGAGATATTTAGTTCAGAAAAAAAATTAGAACTAGTTAGTCCTTAAAGAAAAACTAGTATTTCACATCTGCCACATTTTAAAAAAAACATTTTAAGATGGATTTTTTATAGGTTTTTAGCCCAGAAACTACTTTTTTTTTTGCCTAAAGAGAGTAGATGTTGCTTAAGGATAGCAGAGGACCATCAGAAATTCTTCTGCTTAACTCTGTTCACAAACTTACAAACCTCTAAGACTTCTCCTGAAGTGGATGTAACTCCATATTCTTGTCTGAGCATTACTGAAGCACGGCATGGAATTCAGTGTAGGGCCATATTTGTTCTGCAACCTCTTAACCAAACCCCTCCACTATACTCACATTTTTATGTTATCTTTTTCTGTTGACAAATTTTTCATTGAGGACTGTGCAGCAGAAAGGTTTTTCTGGTATTCATTAATTAAACAGCACTGTTGTTGCTTCACTGCCTTAACAGCTTCTAGTTCCTGGAGCAGCCTGTCCCAGCAGGGCACCACAGGCTCCACGGTTTGCAGCTCTGCTCTGTTTGATCCTGTTCCATTGGGAATTGCTTCTTCACTACGGCACAAAGACTTTGCTTTCCATGTTTCCAGCTCAGTTTTTAACTCCTACAACCAAGCCCACCACAGAGAGAGAGGGGATTAAAGGATGATCTCAAAGACTCTCAGCTTTCAACACAAAATACGGGTAAATACTGATTCACCTACAAACATATTCCTGCTTGCCCACAAGCAGAGGAGCACATCATGGAAGCACACATGCAATTCTAGGTGTATCTACTACTGCATTCTGGAAGAGCAGTACAAACTGTGGGGTTTACATGGGCATGCATCAAGGCACAGTGTTTGCAGACAAACTGACTAATCGTGCAGTTAAAACTCAGATAAGGCTCTGGGCAACAAGTTTTGTTTGCCCAAGTGAGTCACAATTCTGCAAGTGTATCACTCCATTAACAATGAGGAATGGCTTTGCAGTTTCCATACCTCCAGCTCTTTTAGTTGCTCATTTATAAGCACCATATCCAGTTCAGCCACTTCATTTTTCAGCTCATTGACCTTTTGTTCCTCTTCAAAATATTCAGTGTTTACTTGCACTCCAGGAAATAGTTCCTTCTGGACAACCACTTCTGCACCTGTGTCCTACAACACAAAACAAGATTCTTATTTCTGAAGGCTCTAGACCAGTAAGTTTTCTGACTGCAGCACTTTGCTTCACATATTTAATACATTCCTAAATGCTGCTGTGGTTTCCCCCATAGCCTCTGTGGATCAACCAGGACCCAGAAACTGGAATCTCCATCACTGTCCCCCACCCCTGCTGTCACCTCAGCCTGTCAGCACTGCTCAGATAGCTCTGATATCTCTGTCCATCATTTTAAGTGAAACTCCGACATCCTCGCCTTCAAATAACATCCTGCCTTCACTACCTCTGCTACTGATAAAGTCACAGCTCTGCCTTGTCTTCTCCCTCTCTACCTTACATATTCATGGAACTTTATCCTCTCCTCACACCCACATTCCTTCTGCTCAGCACCTGCCCTGACAATCCTGCTGTGTCCTTCACCAGGACACCTCTTCAGCTCTTCTTCACAGGGCAGCTCATGCATGAAGCAGCTTGGCTGTGACACAAAGCCACAGCTGCCACTGCCACAAGTGCTATCCAAAATCTGGGGTAAGATGAGAGCAGTAGGGAGTCACGTCTTAATCAGGGTGGGGAGGAAGTGATTAGGAAGCTCCAGAGCCAGCCTCTGATTCCCATGGCAGAAGGACAAGTCACTTGGGCTGGGGCCAGGTTTAACATCACCTTCAGCTACTGCGGACAGCACCATAAATGAAATGTCCCACGCTGGCTGGATCAAGTGATCCAACTTAAAAATCTTTTCTGCATTTCCCTTCTGCCAGTACCTGTCTATAACTGGTGATCTGTTCCATGTATAAACTTTACATGAGTGAATGCATACAAATACACAGATATTACTGCAGGGTGAGCTTCTCCATGGAACTAACATCTAAAATAAACAACAGTACAAAAGTTCTTATTTGATAAACCTAACGTATTGCTACTTTAGATACTGTTTTACTAGAAGCAGCCAGCTATCCCTGCAGCCATATATTAGTTGTAAGCTGTCACTGTCATCTGTCCCTTTGTGGGTCATGAGCTATGCAAAATATATCCGCTTTCAAGTGTGGGCAACATACAGCACATAGTACACATCATCAGAGAAGAATGGTTCTATTTATTTGAACTCTTGGTTATTTTCAGTCAAAACTGAAGAGGCAACTCATGAAGTAGTCAGTCAGAGAACTTTTCAATTTCTCTGTGTACATATCCGTAACAGTTGTATCAATTCAGACATAAGATTTAATCTCAAGAGACTTTGGAGTGCCATAGAACTGAAGTAAGCATTAAAACTCAGCTAAGCTATCACACAGAAAGGAGGAAATCCACTTTACCAGACTGAAATATCAACACATCAAAAGACACAGACAAGTGTCCTGACTTTAAGAAAAACCTTGCTGTGTACTTGTTTTGCTTGTTTGTGTGATGTTCTCATTGCCCACTGTGGCACTGCCTCCATGGATACAAACAGGGGAGGCTGCACCTCAAATTCTGAGTCCAGATTTGAGCCCCTCACTACATGAAAGACCTTGAGGTGCTGGGAAGGGCAACAGAGCTGGGTAAGGGTCTGGAGCACAAGTCTGGGGGTGTTTAGCCTGGAGAAAAGGAGGCTCAGAGGAGACCTTATCAATCTTTACAACTCCCTGACAGGAAGGTGTGGCCAGATCTCTTTTCCCAGGTAACAAGTGACAGGAGAGGAAGAAATGGCCTCAAATTGTGCCAGTGGAGGCTTAGATTGGATATTAGGAAAGCTTCCTTCAGTGAAAGGGTGGTCAGGCACTGGAACAGGCTGCTCAGGGCAGTGGTAGGTCACCATCCCTGGAGGGATTTAAAAGGTGTGTAGATGTGGCACTTGGTGACATGGTTTAATGGTGAACTTGGTACTGCTGGTTTAATGGTTGGACTTGATGGTCTTAGAAGTCTTTTTCTACCTAAACAATTCTGTGATGATTGCACTGTTCCTTAAAAGCTTTCAACAGTACCCAGTATGACCTACATAATTTCTCCAGGAACTGAGGTTAGTCTAACAAGTCTGTAGTTTTCCTGGATCTTCCCTCACACCCTTTTTGTAACTTGGAATAACACTGCTAACTTCCAGTCAGCAGGGACTTGGTCAAAATCCCAAGACCTTTGGGAGATTTTGATGGGTTTCCAATTAGAGCAGCTGTGCAAGTCCCAAGTAAGACCTGCCCATGGACAGGCCAGCTGTGGACCTGCCTACAGATTCACCTTGAAGATTAGATCCAGCCCTACCTTCGGTTTAAGAATGTGGTGTCCAAGATCAGAATCAGACCACAGGGCACTTCTGATGTAACTCCCTTACTCTTAAAGAAGAGTAGATTTAGTCATGTACCTTGCCATTAATTCAGCTTGAATCCCTTCTCCTTTCTCTACTTTATTTTCTTACAATGGATCACCCTTGGATTTCACGTTTCTGATCTGCCTTCCTTATGATGGCAAAACTATCATAACTAACTGTAATAACATGGTAAGAAGTCTGTATTGATTAACAGTTTAAAGAGAAACTCTAAATGTCATAAAAACTCATTATGATGGCTCTAAAAACTAGGGTGAGATCTTTTTTTGAACAGATCCACTGAAAATGATGATGTGGCAAGCACTTCAGATGAAGTTCAAAACTATAATGGGCATAAATAAGAACAATACACAATGGTCTTGATTTTGATGTGAGTAATTGTCTCTTCTTTTAAAACAACTTCAGCTGAGGCCCGTGGGGAAACAAAAATTGAACTGATGAATTTCACTTGAAATAACAGACTGTGGGTTACCTCATGTGCAGGAACTGGGGGATTAGATGCCAGACCATCTTTCTCATCTCCTGCAGATTCCAGGACTTGACCTTTCTGGTACAACTTCTGTTGAGCCTGCCCCCCATCTTCTCTGTATGACTGATTCTCGACATCACTAGGTTTCTCCTTTTGGTGTAAGAAAAACAAAAGAAACCAGTAATCAAAAGGCTCTAATCAAACCTGCCGAGTGGTAATTACAGTGCTTGAGATGAGAAAGTTATGAAGCCCATAATTATAGGTAGATGAGGAAAACCATAATTACATCTCATAATTTACTGTGGGCAAGGTTATGGCAAAGGAAACCACTTACAAGAAACAGTGTTGTAATTTTGTAATCAACTTTTAGAATAAATTGCAAGTGTTCTGACCTACGCTGTTCATATTTCATTATTCTAAGCAGGGACCCTGAATTGTGTGCTCCTGGACACAGTCTTGAATGCATTTTTTAAAAGGCTTAGCTTTTTCCTGAGGACTTGTACTGTAGACAGAGAGTGTCTGGTTAGACACCCAGGCAGGAGAGTCCTGTGGGTAACCTGGAGATTTGCTGGATGTAGGTTTCAGCATCTCACACAGTTTGCTAAAAATGAAATTCTGAGAAGAGTCTGGCTCTATAACACCTCCCCTCTTCTGGGAGGGGATGGCAGCAACGAGACCCCTGTCAGCCTTTTCATCTCCAACAGGAACTTGGCCTCTTCCCACTCATTATGGCTCCGGCTCCTAAACACTGCTCTGGTGTCAAAATTCCCCTTGTACCAGGGTGCACCACACAGGGCACAGCATTTCAAATGCAGCCTCACACATGAAAAGTAAATATGTAAATAAGAAATCTATATAAATGCAAGCAAGTGAAGCACAACAACAGTACTCAGGCAAAATGGTCAGGAGATTTCACAATACATCCAGGTGACCTGGAATGCAATATCCCTTGGAGTGGGATATCCGCAGCAAACCACTACAAAAAAACCTCCCTCTATACTAATTTTAAATGTACAGGATAGAATTAAGAGAGTTACCACATACTAAGTATCACATCAGACAAAATTAGCTCAGTGTGAACTTGAGGCTTTTCTTACTCATTTCTTAGTAGGATCATCCCCACTGCAGGTAAACTGTGTACACATACCCTCAAACTCAACCCCTCTGGAGTAATCTCACATCCAGTTACCTGTGCTGGATGGGTTTTTTCCCTGGATTCATCACCTTCAATACCAACACCACCTTGATGTCTTTCCAGTTCTGCTTCACCACCCAGAACTGCACTGTCTGGAACATCCTCTTGGACCCTGTCATGTCTGTTCATATCTGGGCTCTCCTTATCAGCCTTCTCCTGATTTGAAAAATGCAAAATGTTTACAATCAGTAAAAGTCACAGCACAAAGTTTAAGTTTGCTAAGAGACTTCCCATTCCACAATCTGTCTACTCTCTTCAATTTAGCTCAATGAATGAAGGAAAAGGCTGAGGTAACCCAAACCCAGAGAGCTGGAAACCCCCGGTCAGATCAGTTTGCCATTTTGGGACCTCAACCACTCTGAAACATTTTCAGGACAAAGCAAATAGAAGCAACTGCTCACATTATTTTTAACATGGTTATAAAAGTTTCTGATTAGACACATTTGGTAACTAATGATTGTGCCCATCTCCAGAAATCCTAGTATGGACAGTTTCCACTCTGGTATTTTGATGGTCATCTCTCCCAGATACTCTATTCAGTATCAGTGAGGTCAGGTCAGTGAGGGAGTATCCAAATCACTCCCTCAAGCTTAGCACACATTTACTTTTTTACAAGTCATTTACAGCGTCAGTGTCCTGAGGTTCCATAAAGATCAGCAGTTCCAGGTTAGTGACCTCCCATTACCTACAGTGATGAAACCTGTTGAATTTCCATCCCTGGAAGTGTCCAAGACCAGGCTGGATGGGGCTCTGAGCAACCTGGCCTAGTGGAAGGTGCCCCTGCCCATGGCAGGGGGTTGGAATGAGATGAACTTTAACATCCTTTCCAACCCAAACCATTTGGTGATTCTGTGATTTTATGAAATCACAGGTATGTGGCGGATTTTGCATCACGGACAAAGTGGGTCCAAGCCCTGGGGGTTTGCAAAGACCATCACTTTGATCCCTTGCACTCTTCACATGAGCAAAAAAAGGGATGATTTGGAGAAAACATAATTTACCATTCCTTTCAGATAAGGAAAACATGCCTCCATAAGGCAACAAATTTTAAGGAATTCCATATGGATTTCTAATGAACACACACACATATATACACACTGACTTATATTAAAACAGATTTGTCAGGTACCTGAACAGCCTGCCCCAATCTCTCCTTGCTGTGATGGATGTCCTGTAATGGGTTGTCTGACAACACACTGCTTTCCTCCAAAACTGGAGCATTCTGCTTATCTTTCTCTGACATATTTCCATTTACATCTTGACCCTAAGAGAAATGATAGAAAATAAAATCTGCTTGTGTTGCCATACACATTGTATTTCAACATCGAATCTCTGAACGGTAAAAATTATTCTCTCTGAAAACAAATACTGCTGCAGTTCTAAACAAGTCTCACTGGTTTAGGAGAAGCTCTCAAAGCTGTTTGGCAGAGGTGCAGCTGCAATTTTCCCATCTCTACACCTTCTCCCTGTATCCTGACCAAGGATACCTGCTCTAATTGGTGGCAAGAGAAAGTTACATGCATTTAAATGGAATTGTATTTAAATGGAAAACTGTTCTGAATACATTACTGGCTTGTTACAGACTTGTTATAGCAAGTTATGGTTGAGTTCTTTCCACTTCTTTGATTTATACACTTGTATTTACAGGAGGCTTAATTTCAGTGAAATTAAGGATGTGATACACAGAAGACATTTGAGATGTCTCTTCAGCCAGTTTTCCATTGTTCTTCCTGTCAACAAATAAACTCACATCACACATCTCCAGAGGCTCCTTCAGCTCCACTGCTGTGGGGGTCTCCTCCGCAGAGATTTGAGTATCAGAAGTGATCTGTGTCTCTCTCTTCAGCGTTGTATCTGCCTTATCTTCCTTTTGTACTTCATTACCAAACTCATCTTTTAACTCAAGGGCTTCACTGAAAATGTTTTCCTTCTTTTGCTTGACATTTTCAAGTCCTTCTTCCAGACTTTTGTGTTCGCTCTGAAGTGTTTCAATCTCGTCCTTAATAAACTCCTGTTCTGGTGAAGAGGTGTTTTGTTTAACAGCTTCTGCTAAAACCAAACTTTTCTGTTCAGTGTCTTCACATCGACTAAGAGGTCCCTGTTGTTCCTTTAAACACAAAGAAAACATTTTATTTGAAAAGTATCTTCACTCTGTATATCTAATGTTAAGGTCTGAAGTCAATCCCTAAAATCGTAAATACTTGTTGTGAACAACAAACTGTGTTGACAGGTACATGCAGACCTATTTGCTGCAAAAAGTCAAACACTAAACCAGTAATTTTGTCAGCCGTTTTTATGCACAGAGAACACCTGAAGCTAAAAGCATTACAGTGATAAAATAATCCCATAGCACACTGGGTGGTACACAATGATCCTTCCAAGTTCTGAACAGATTATTCCCCCTGCCTTCTCTCCTATTCCTTTTTCCTTCTTAGAGGTATAGCAAGGACAGGGAATTGAAGGACAGGGAATTGCAGTGATCCATATCTCAGCTATGGTTTCAGCTCACAGTAGCTGTCTACGCTCACAGCTACAAAACTGATTTGCATTCTGCCAAAGAGCAAAAGAATGTCTACTTATGCACGAAGGACACTTCTTAGAACTGAACTTGGCTCACTGATATTTTCCTAAGCTTTCCACACTGGCTAATTTAAAGATAATTACTAACACTAAATTTAGTGATCTCATAATGCCCTGAGAGGGGAAAGAAAAGAATCTCCACCAACCAAACTGAAGAATTCTGTGTGCTTGAGCTAGGAGAATTCCTCCTGAACCTTCAGTTCAGTCAACAGTAAAGGTCCCCCAGTTCATTAAGAGTGGTTTTAGTCCTACAATTAATTATCTTGATTAAAGGAACATCACGTACTTTTAATTTTAAAAGGTTTCGTAGCTTTTCAGTTTGACATCATGAGCAGTTCCCTTTTACAAATGTGATGGTCTCCATGATGCAGAAACTGCAACATACCTGTGATTTCAACTGGTTTTGCTCAGCTGATGATTGTTCCATTGCTGGACCATCACACTCAGCAAGTGTCTCAGAGACAGTTCTCAGCTCAGTGCTCAGACCTGTTACCATATCCTGAACCTGCTGCTGCTCTGGAACAGGGCTTTCCAATGTCTGCATGATGGTCTAGAAACAAAGGAGTTTCTAGGATTAGTCCACCACTATCTCAAACAAACATAATCATCCACAGACTGTTACAGCTTTTCTGGGACCTCACCAGCACAACAAAATTGCTCGTTTCCCATAAAATACCTGGCTAACCACAGGTTAACCACAAAACCATCTTGCTTTCTCCCCAGCACATCATGGACTCCAGCATGAACAGAATTTTTATTAATAGCAGGAAGCAAATGGGTTGGCATTTCATAGGAATGTGCCTCTAAAAAGGGTGTCTTCTCTTAAAATAGATGAAACAGCAGAGGCAGAATGCCACACAAGGGTACAAATCCAATTTGCACTACACTGGGTGAAACCAAGAACAAGCAAGATGCTGGAGAAGAATCTTTCAGATGTTTTCCAAATTCATCACTCCAAAAGGAAGAAAACCTACTGTGGCTTGAAGAGTGTAAGAACAAATGCTTCATATTATAGCTATTCAAATCTGTTTATACAGGTACAAAATGTTCTTCACACTTACTTTGGTCTCACTTGTTTCAATATTTATCCCTCAGAGAAAGAGGGAGAAATTCCCTGCCCTTTTTCAGAGGAACTTCTTCCACTCCCAGCTTTCCCCATAAACTTCCCACCTGAATGACACCACAACAGAACAGTGAGAACTGCAGCAAGCAGGAAAGGAAAGAGAGTGAGGTCCCAACCTGGAGCTGGCTGAGCAGATTTTCATGTTGGTGCTTTAATTCTGACCATTCTGCCTCTGTGAAGCAGGGATCGACAGTGTGGCCCTGTAGATGCTCTTTCTGACTTTTCAATTTGCTAAACTGGGAAGTTAAAGCTTCTGTTTTCAGCAGGAGGTCAGCATAGTTTGCCAGCTGAGCTTGCTTCTCCTCCAAACCAGGCTGAAGGGCAAAAATCTCCTGTTGCTGTTTCTCCAGTTCCAGGAGAGCCCGTCTCAGATCTTCTCTGCTTTGCTCATACTGCTCCCTGTTGCACTGAAGTGGCTCTTGAGAGCTAAGAAAAAAATGTTGTGTTTAATAGTATTAAAAAACCAAATGCATTGATTAGCTAGAAAATGTCAAACTGTGAACAAGTCAACCATTAGAACAAATTTGAGTGTACTGAATACTTTCTTCTCCAGATTTTAAATTAGTGATCAGACTGGAATTTTCAAGGTGATGAAAAACACTGAAGTTATGGCAGATGAACTGGACTTAAATGCAGGACAAATGACTAACCCTCTTAAACCTTAACCTAGAAACCCACAGTTTCTAGCATCTGAGATGTGATGCTCATGCTCTGTATTTTTCTGCTTTTCCTTGCAGCAGAAATTCTGTTTAAAAAACTACAATATGGTTATGAATCTGCTTTCCTTGACTTCCCATGACAGCCTCCTGAAAGGGAATGTTCTGTAGAAGATACACATCACATTTAGTTGGGCGGGGGAGTGTTTCAGAGATACAGACAACAAAACCAGCATATGCAGTATGGGCTGTGTTAGTACAATCCAGTGATTACTTTCCTGACCTTTACATTGGATTTCACACATATTGGGTGCTTTATAAGAATGCATGCTGATCTGCTGCAGGTGAACAGGTTGCATTTGTCCACAGGAAGTATGCAATGAGACAGAAGTAACATTTGTATGTTCACATTTAGTGATGGAACTCAGCTAAGTTCCAGATGGAACTTAAATGCCAAGATTCAAAAATATGATCCCACACAAACAAATCCAAATAAATAGTCTGGATATAATTCTGTAAAGTACAGCAGGATAATCATGGACAAAAGCAAAGCTCCATTGTTTTGGGTTCTGCCCCTCAAGATTCATGTCTTTTGGCAAATAAACAAAGCACGGCCTCACGTACATGAGGTGCTCTTGCGTCAAGTTCCCTGTTCCAGCTTCTCACTGCTGCTGTTCCTGTGGAGCATCTGCTGTTCACAAGCCTGATCCTGCAAGGTCCTGAGCATCCCTTCAGACACGCAGGGCACCTCCTCTCCTGTCTCCAGCTCACTGTGAAGAGGATGCTCTGCATTCTGCTGTGCTGGATCCAACACAGCCAACGCTCCATCCCCCTGAGCGCCTCTTGTGCTGTTTGTACTGAGAGCTCAATAATAACAGAAGGCAACAGAAGATTCTCTGGATATTCATGACCACACCAGAAAGTATCTCTGGCTATTCCCCACCTGACCACCCAGGCCAAACTGTGACCTGCCCCTCCACAACTCTGCAGAAATACAGCTGCTTCTGTAAGTATCTCATTCTGCTCCCAAAGAACAGAAATTTAATGGAACTGGTGAAGGAAGAAGAGAAAAAAGTACAGCAGTAAGTGATCTCCACTGCCTCCTGGCAAATTCCACATTACCTGCTGTATTCAGTGGCCAGCTGACAGACAGTTTCCCACTTTTTTTGAAGCTCAGAAATAATCTGCTGAACCTCTGTCTTCTTATTTTTCTCATTTCTCAGTATAGTTTCTCCTAGAGCAACCATGCTCTGTATTTTGGCCTCTCCTTCATCTCTGAGAGTTGTGATTTCCTGTATTAAACAAGAAGCAGAAGCAGTGCATATTCAACTATTTTTGGTTACAAAATAAAAATATTACCATTATTTTTTCATACTTTTCACACTGCTGTTCAAGACAACAGAAATCTTCTTCCAATATGTTATATAACTGACACACAAACAGATAGATCATCTAATTTTCGAAGTCTGGGATAATTAAGCTGATTTATTAATGATCCTCTGCAAAGAAGACCCATTTTGTGCTGACAAATTAAAAAAAAGCTCAAATGACAAAATTACAGGCCATGAGCACTGACAGTATCTTTCAGGAGGTTCTGACTCATCAAGCATTACCTTGAGGTGGAAGGTGAGAAAGGAATATATTTAACACATTACCTTTATCTGATTAATCCTTTCGTCTGATGGCAACTCACTTTCTTGTGAGCTCATTTTAGTAAGAGCCTCCTCAAGCTTTTTGATCCAGCAAGAAACATCCTGGGCAAGGTCTTCAAAATTTTGTCCTTCCACTGTTAGTCTCTCAGTGTTCCCTGCCATTTCACTCACACGTGGTATCAGTGCGTGGTACCTACTAATAAGATTACTGACTTCTGAGAGGGTTTCATATTCTGTCAGCCCAGCCTCCCTCAAGGAATTTGCTAGCTGAGACAGGGAGTCAAACGGTTTCCTGAAAAATAAAAAAAATTAATCAACATCTGTTTGTTGTAACAGCGTGGAACAGTCTTGTTTAAAAGACAGTTCTTAGATAGAGACCAAAAAACCCCAATACCTCTGCATTAATAGTGTTTTATAGACATTTTCAAGTTCTGTATCATCTTTATTGATCTCTTTTACTTTCTCCTCCTGAGCAGAGAGCCATTCTTCCAAGGCCATGCTGCTTTCTTCAAGGCTAAAGGAGGTAGAAATACAGACTCAGGTCAAAATAAGAGGCATTACATGGCTAAAACCTGCTGGCAGAAGTGCTTTGCTGAAAAAAATAACAGCAATATTGAGTCTGATCAAGCAAAATTTTAAACATAAGCTTTATTTTAACTATCCCAGTCCACATCACTGAAATTGTCCATAGTTTCCATACAGGTCTGCTATGAAACTGGGAAAAAAAAAACAAACCCATGAAACATACAACAAAACACTTCATTAAAATACCACCTTCTATAAAAAGTAGGGTTGTTTGCCATTCCCTATGGCTGTTTAATAATGAATCATTTTACGCCACTTGTGATTAAAATGTCAGACACAAGATTAGTTCCCTACCTACTGAGCTGCTGGAGAGAGGCCCCGAGTTCCTTTTCCCGTTTCTGACATTTGGAGATCAGCCTTTGCAGCTCTGCCTCTTGATCTCTCACACGGCTGCTGAGGTGGCTGATGCTTGCTTTGGGCAAGTAAGGCTTCACTTTATCCAGTAAGGCTTTAACCCCTTGGGTGTCTCTATCTGTGCCTTCGGATGTTAGGAAGTGCTGAAAAGGAGCACAAACACGAGATGCAAATGTCAAATTTGCCGTAGTGTAATAGACATTCATGTTACAAGAGGTTTTCAGCTTCTGTTATCTCCACCAGCGGTTTTTTTCAGCAATTCCAGTTCCTGAAAAGAAATATATGTTAATTCACAGTTTGCTGACTGTTCTACATGTAAATGGAAAAGTTACTGTTTGTAGGATAAGGAGAAAGTGGAGTTGATGACTTGTTTTTCCTTCTCCGCAGTACTGGTGCACACGGAAACAGGCAAGCAGCATCCAAATCTAGCACTGACATCACTCTATCTCCTTCTGCTGCTTAACTGTGATTGCTTCTTGCAGATGTTGTGGCTTTTCCATCTGTTTTCTGTTCATTCTGTCTGATTTGGAGAGAAAATCTGGCTAGAACAAATCAAGTGCAAATTTTTCACATTTGAGTCCACTGGGGGCCAGAATTTCATGCTACTGTCTACATATTTGACTTTCTGGAGCCTTGCACACTGAAGTATTTGGTCAAGGTCCACTGACTTTCATTAACTACTGTCCTGTGTCTCACTTGCCCGAGTTGTCTGAACCTGAACACTAACACTTCATTTCAATTAAGTTATATTTTCATTGCCCTTATTTTCCTAATGCTTTAGGTTACATGAGATGTTCTTTCTCTGCCACTGCAGAGAATTCAATCCCAAGAACAGTCTCGTGGGTAAAAAGATCAACACTTCAAGAACAATTAGCTTTAGAAATTAGAAAATTCTGATACTTTACCTTTAGCCTCTGCAGTCTTTCTTCCAGTATGGGTTTTGTTTCTGAGGGCTCAAAGCAGTCCTTCAGAGACAGCTGAGTGCTGCTGAACCAGTCATTAAAATTCTTGCACTGACCTGAAAAAAAAAGTACATTCCAATTATTTTCATTAATTACATTCTGTAAAAGAAAATCCTATTTAACGTGAAGATTTCAGACAATTTACAATTATATTTATCAGTGCCACTGTCAAAGGTTGCTTTTTACTACAGCACGTGTCTGAAAATGCTGCAGCTCTTATTTTTTTTTACCCAACATTAGTTGACAATCAGCACACCTCTTCTCTAGGAACAGACAGTCTGTTATATACAGTAGTTTGGGTAAACAAGACCTGGAATAGCCTAGTGGAAACTTTTCTCATTTCCACACATATTAATACTATTTAAAAAACATTTGAAGACGTGAGACTACCTTTGGGCTGAATTTCCAACCTGCACAATCCTGTGTCTTGCTTAAAGCAAAGAGTAGTAACATTAGTTATTCTTGTAACTAATTTAAATGAGAAAATAACTGGAAAAAATTAAAGCATTGGATTTCTGTGTTTTTAAACTAAATACTCTGACATTTTTTCCTGACTTATGCTTGTATCTATTTTTTTATACACAAAAATAAGATACAAAATACTTTCCTTCAGACTTGAGTGGTTTGTTGGGATCAAAACCCATTTCTCTCCAAATCTTTATCTTGTTCAGAACCCTGAGGCAGTTTGGGATATCAAAAGCAGTTTCAGACACCTAACTAATTAATTGCATAGCGTTTAAGTCATTGTGGTGGTCAGTGCAAACCTGTAAAGGTAAATAATTGTGAAATGTGTTCACTTACGATTCAAAACACCAATAAAGTGATCTTGAAGCACATGTTTCTTGTTATTAAATAAATCAGTGACACATTTAAGCTGCTTATTTAATTCATCCACATCAGGACAATCTGTCTCTTCCTGGAGTAATGCCACAAGGTGTTCTTGTTGCAGAATTTTCTGGTGTATCTCCTAAGGTTAAAAAAAACACAGGAATTTTTAAAATTAAAATTTTGAAGAGCAAGCAGAAGTTCACTGTACAGAGCTGCTTAAGTACAAACTAGAGTTTTGCAAAAGGGTTTAGCCCTGCCTATGTGTCAAAATAATTTCTTAAATTATATTGGCATTAACAAGGCCATCAGCAGGTAGGTATAAGCAATAAACTCTCCTTGAGCAGTGTGCATACACCTGTATGCATACATAACCACACAGAACAGATATGTGAATAGTGCCACTGTAAGTTCCAGAGCATATAGCACTTATAAGCTATAATGCCTTAGCTACCATAGGTATTATTCCACCCCCTAAATTCCTTATTCTATGTGTCAAGGCTCCGTGGGCTAAAAGGCAACTTAGTGGGAGCTAAAGAATTAATTAAAAGCTCTATCTTTCCTCCAATGGCTGTGATTTCACTGCCCCAAACACTAGTGGTCTGACACCCACAATGTGCATAATCCACTCACTGCTCCACAGGAGGTTTAAATCTTGCCAGCCTAAGCTTCCAAGCTTGAGTTTCAGCAAATGTTTGGCTGAAATTGTCTACTGGGAGCTCTCCTTACAGTCAGGCTCAGGTGGCACAAAGACATTCTCTGTATATTACCCAGTCTTGGAAAATATACAACCCGAACATCCACTACTGCAATGTGGCAATACTGCTGTTGTGCCTAGGACTAACCATTTCCAACAGCTGCAAGGGTTAACTAAATATATCTGATAATTCCAGTAAAAAGAGGCTTTTCTTCCATTTTTCTGGCAGCTTAAGGAAATATTCAAGCCAGGTTCTTCATTTGAGTTACTCCAGCAGTTTACAATTTACACAGGATGAACACATATGAACACTTGCCCAAGAGAGAAATTATACACAAATTTATAAAATATACACAATTTGTGGCATACTACCTCTAATTTAGTAAAGATCTCTAAGGTGTCTGAAGGAGATAAAGCTTTGAGAAGTGATTCAGTCATTCCAATCTGTGTCTTGGCCAGATCAAGGTCTCCTTTCAGTTCTGCTGTATTCACGGTGAGCTCACTGGGCCCTCGCTTCGCTGACAAGAGCTCTTTTATTAGCTCCATTTTTTGCACAACAGATGATCTGATGACCTTAAAATTGGAAATAAACGTACATCAATTATACTGGATTGACTTCCTAGAATACCACAAAAATCCATGACAGACATAAAAATAAATGAAGTGATCTGAAGTCCAAATGTTTGAATTACATTTTGTTTCGATTTCTTTCCCTCCCACTCCAGAAATTGAAAAACATTTAAGTCCTGCTTTTCTAAGGAAGAATGATCTCAGTTCATCTTTATTAGCATTTTTACTGGTGCTGTTTTATGAACAAATTTATTTATCCATATCTTCAGTGCCTGCTCTGATCTGGATAAAGGTCTTACTTGAGCTTCAGCTGCCGTGAAAAAGAGGGTGGCAGCTCTCTCTGTAACACCTCCCTGCAGTGATTCCTCTGGGGAAAATTCCCCATAGTGACCCAAAAAAGGCCAGGAGAGAGGTGGGGAGCTCTGGCTTGAGACTATTCACTAAGGAGCAACAGGTCCTGAGCATCATCCTTGACTTGCATGAGGCAGTGGCTCGGTGGGATCACACGGTGAGACACCACCCTAGGGACTCAGGGCAGCTGGTGCTCCCGAGGAGCACAGCGTGCACAGAACAAGGTTGCTGAGTCCTTCCCTAAGCTCCTTAGATCACTTTACCCAGTGAAACTCCTCTGAGTTCACTGCTGCTGAGGATAAACACAGAAATAGCCAAACAGGGTCAAGCTCAAGGTGCATCTGACAGACACCATGAGAAGGTGATCAGGGAACTGCTACAGGAGCAAGGTTGGCTAACATGGCCTTAAACAGGAATTTATTCTTTGCTGTGTGAAGCTAACACAGAAAGATGAAGATTTCCTAGTGATATCCCGAAGGAAAACATCAGAGCAACCATCACTCTATGCAAGAAGCTGCACATTACCAAGCTGCATTACGCTATGTCAAGGCAAAGGTAGAGTTTAAAACACACAGTCAGCAAAGCTGAACTCCTGGGATCCCCAAAGAGGTGATGAGGTTCATTATGCCCTGTTGTTGGGCAATAGCTAAACACTAGATATCACAGATATCAGCCTCTTTGGGCAGGCCCAAGTGCCTAAAAAGGCACAGAAGTGAGAAAGACCTTTGTGTTTAAAATAACAGGTTTGGTTCCAACAGCTTCTAACAGCCCGAGAGATACAACGAATGAAGTGCCGCTGCCAACAAAATGCCTCAAACTCTCCTTGAGTAGATTTAAGTAAAACCAGTAACTGATTGTGGCAAAGGCAATACTAGAAGCAGGGCTATAGTAAGGAGTACTGGTGTATCAACTGTAAAAGCTTCTTTGTACCTGTAGCTCCAGTGGAGGTTCATTACTACTCAGAAGTTCTTCTATCTCAGCCACCGTGTTGTCGAATTTTTGGAGTTTCTGCTCTTGGACTCGTAAGCATGCCTAAAGGTGGAAAAAACACATGGGTAACTGTGCCTCCCCCCAGATTAAATTTCCATGTTTCTGTTGGAAAATTATATTAAAATATTCTGATTATGCCTTTTGGCATATAGAGGTGTCACAATTTGTTCATTTCCGGATTTTCATTTTAGCAATTCAGGCATTTTATGTGTTCGAGTCAGAAACACAATTTGCTTCTCAGGCAAAGCAGCTGATAATGAAAATCTAGCATATATTTAAGAATCTTAATTATTTTGCTTCGAGTAAATTTTCAGGATAATAATTTTAATTCTGCATTTATGTCTCGCTGCTTCTATTAAAAGGGATATTCTCAGATGTCACAGACTTGAAGTCAAGCATTGGCATCCTGGTGGCACGTGCTTTGGTATGGATGGGATAAAATACAACACATGCTGTAAGCACTTTTAAAATGTAAATAATTTGCATATGAAAAGACCTCCACTCATTGGAATGTATTTTGGAACAAGTCAGTAATGTGAAGGTAAAATGCCAGCTTCAATTTATGAGCAGGATAATCACATTGTCTCACATTCCCAAATCGATATTCCAAGCTCCCTGAGGACAGTGCATTCCTTCTGTAGTCTCTGTACAGGCAACCATCAAAACCCATTCATGTGCTACAGCCCTTAAAAGAGTCTGCACTTGCACACAGGCTACAGGGGGAAAGCATAACTTCTCTCACATTATTTATACTGAAATTATCCTTAAATACACAGCCCAGTAATTCACTGCTCTGTTCTTTTGTGACAGGCTCCTTGAAAACACATGCACCAGTGCTCTGCTGGGTGCTCACAAAGGACCCTGGGTTTCAACCCTCTGTAACATGATACACACTGCAACAGTTGGGGGTCTTTTTGGAATGAACATAAATGTAGAGATGTTTCAGGATCAACAAAAAAAGAGTAATAATACAGAGATAAATCAACCCAATGCCCTCTGTACTTGGAATAATTTTATGAAAATTCCAACGCACTGGGTTCAGTTTTCTCTCCTTCTACTCTGCTTTTTCAGTAGTTTATGGGAACATGGTTTCTGTGTCCATTGCCCTCTTCTCCCTCCCCTCCTCTTTTGAGACTTATCTCCCAGAAGGAAGCAGCAGAATAACCTTAGTGTAGCCACCTCCAGCACAGCCCTTCCTAAGGAGGAGCAGAGTCACAGTGGGGGCACGGTCACATCATGCTGGACCTGAGCATTTTCCAGGTAACAAAATGGCCCTAAAGATGCATTTTCCAGCCGGTGCATTTTCACCGGAGCCTCCAGGGACCTAAACCACTGCAGGTAAATTCTGGCAATACATTGGTAAAGACAACAATGATGTGACAAAATATCCACAGCTGCACAGTGGATATGCCACTGTTTCCTAGTGAAGATCCATACACAAAGAGCACCTTGGCTTTTTACTGCTCTGCAAATTAAAACAAATGAGCAGTGCTAACAGTAGGAGGAAAGCTGCAAACAAGCATAATAAAATCCAGCCCATTTGTAGCTTGTAAACACTGAGGAAAATCTGCCTGCAAATTTTCAAACCAGAGGATACGGGATATATTCGTGTCTCAATTTCACTCAAGCAGGAAATTAGTTTTGCTTAGTAGACACTGGTTATGACCACAACAAAGCAGCACGGCTGGTCCAGTGTGGCCCTAAAGTTAGAAATTAAAATATTTACCCCCGTACATAAAGCTCTTCAACGGCACAGACCCAGTGCGTGTGTTTTTACACCCAGCTGCCAGGAATTAATGTTATAATCTGTGCTAAAGGGGCACGGGCAGCCCAGGCTCTGCTGCTGTCTGCCCTTGTGCAGCCCCTGGAGATGCTCAGCAGCCACTCTCTGTTGAGGCTGCAAAAAGTGACGGTGAGGAACATACTGGGACAGGGGGAAAATAAACCACCTCTGCAACCTCTCCTTGAGCTCTCCTGGGCATTGCCCAGCTGTCCCAGAGGCTCCAGCATCTTCACTGATAGGCCATTTCTACCTAGAAAATGAACCATTAGCCTATACACACTCTCTTTCTTTCTTCTCTGTGCACCACTGTACTCCAGGCTACAAACTCTACAGGCCTTCTCTTTGCTCCATGTGTTTGTACACACAAAGGAATGAGGGGATTTTTGTAGTCCAAAGCAGCATTTGCAGCGTTGCATTGACTGAAAATCATTTACTACACATATACACTGTCTGTGCATTAGTTTCCGAGACCTGTGTCCCCAAAGATAAGCAATATCCTTAGTGAAACTAAGATACAACTGCAGATACAACTGCAAATGTTACAACTTCCTCTGATGGTATTCCTATGCAATATACATGTTTACAGCCCAAAGTCTGTATCACTATGGTATAAATGAAAGGTAAAAAATTTCCATTCCAATTACCTTCAGCTGAGTGAGGTCCTCCTCAGTCAGGCAATGGTCTTCTGCATTCTTGAGCTCTGCGTTTGCCCAAGCGTCGATGGTGCCAGATAAACTCAGGAGTTTGTCCCACAAAGCCTGAGCTCTCCCCAGATTATCACAGTAGTTTTCGGTCTTTTCATTGATCTACCATTAGATTGATAGACAGAAAGCACACACGGACTTTAAAAAATGTTGAGTTATATTCTAAAAGCAAAAGCAGCGCAACAAAATCGGAGCAAGATGAAACCACCCACAAAAACAAGCGCGGCAAAGGGGGAAAAAAAATCTCGTGTCTTCACAGTAAACTGGTCATGGAGAAGATATTTAAATCCCTGCCACACATGTCACCAAACATACCAATCACAACAGCAGCTTGCCAGTTTTAAGGCAGGTTTAGGAAGGAGCCTTGCTCATTAATGTTTATCTACTCCCAGTAAATACCATTTAATCTCAGTATTGATGTACTGCTTAGATCGACAGTGGCAAACATTTCTCACCAAAAGCACCAGCACTGCAATTTTCCAGATCGTCTCCAAAGTCTAAATCCACAGAAGTTGTTATGGAAGCTTACAGATTTCATGCAGAAAGCACAAATATTGCCTTTCTGCATTTTTCAGAATTATTTACTGCCAAGGAGTACTGATGATATAAACTACCTGAGAGATCAGAAACGTTACATGCATAGATACTCCGCAAGCTTTGCTCTAGTAAATACTTATCTCTTAAGAATCTCTGCCATATTGCACTTAATTTATTCGAAATATTACACCCGCGTCAGAATCAATTACTATAATGCATAACAGATAAGACCACCCTGATAATTTACTTTTTACATACATCCAGCCATCTGTCCACAATAATGTTAGCCTCATTCTCGAACGGAGGCTCCTCAAAGCTTCTCATTTTATTCAGCTGGAATTGCAGGTTTTTGCAGATCTGATTTATTTTGTCCACATCTTCAGAGTGATCATTAAATTCCTCTTTTGCCTCTTCAATCTGTGAAAAAGACCACATGGATATTTGTGAGCATATTTGCTTATGATTGTTTATTCAGCAAAGTATTTTTAACTGATTTGCTGGGTTTTTTTGCTTAGAGAAACAACAGCATTACACAAATAATCTGTTTTATGCAATATGATGAGACTAGGAATGCATCTTGTGTTGTTATATCCCTGCCATGCTGACAGGAATATTTCCCTGTTAGAAATCCATATCATTCTGTTACTGACTGCAGAACAGCTGAGTGGGAATATGGATAATTTATTTTTAAGAGAGCCAAAACCACAGTTTGCTTTCAAAGTCCTAAGTGCCAGATCCAAGGGGACCATACATCCACACACAGAACCTTGGTTACAGAGATAAACAATGCACAGTGTGATTACCAACTGAGATACTATTACAATTCTAAAATATAACCTGCATTCTGACCCAGGTTTTGAACTTTTTACAAAAAAAAAGCTTAAATCCTACTTAAACACAGACACTGTCAAACATGTAACTGCCAGAAACTTGAAATGTCTCTTCCTCCTGCTTTCTATTTAACCACCAAGCTGCTTCTTTGTGTTTAATTGGAATGTCAGTGTTTACAAACAACATGGGAGCTTCCTGGAAAAGAAACACTGACCTCTAGTGCTAGGCACTTTGATGTTAACAGCTCTCCTCATTTCCCTCAGACATCCTGGGAAATCACATCTTCCCATACCGACACCGCCGGGCGCTGAGCTCGGGGGAGGGATGGCAGAGCAGCTCTCACAAACCACAACAAAGCACGGGACTTTCTCTGCCGTTATTTTATATAATTCTATACAACAAATCATCAGCACTCAAGGACATGCCTGTGCTGTGCCACAGCAATTTCAGAGCACAGCTCTGGGAGCAGGCATTGCACAGCTCAGGGTGAGGAGGGAGGGTTCCCACAGAGGGGTCTCCATACAGGCAGGGCCTGGGATATTCAGGCAATGTCCCCACTGCAGCAGGAGCCTGCGTGATGCAAGGTGCCCCAAGTCTCACTGGTGGGACCAAGAAGAGACCCTGCCTCAGCTAAAGGGGGGTGACACAAGAAGACACCACCCCACTGCCTGAGGAAGACACCATACATCCCTTCTTAAATTTAACCATGCCAGGCACTGCCTGAGAGCAAACACTCCTGGATGGTATGGGTGATGCCCATGATCAGAAAGCCTAAAAATAGGAATAGGATCTGAACAACCAGTTATATAACCCAGGATACGTGAAACCTGCACAGCAAAATGGTCATGATGGACATGCTGCTGCTCACTAATTTGTTAACCACAGACAACTGTGCCCAGTAGCTGTATTCATTTAGCCAAGAAGCTGGCTGTCACATTTTTGTCTGAAAAGGTGGAAAACTACATTAGGGGGTGTGTAGCAGTATCTGCTCATTCAGTGTGAGCAGCTCTTGAAGTAATGTAAAAGCTACTGCAAATGTTTAACTGCTGTCAAAGACAGCTTGGAGCAAAAGGACAGGATTTAATCTCATCTTCATACTAGATCCTAGTTCTTCCATGGGGTTTGGTTTCGGTTTTTTAATCCCTCTCCTTTAACAAGACCTTGATTCACTAAGGAAAAGCAGACTTAAACCTACTTAAAACAAGAATATTGGAGTCCCTAAATGTATTTTGCAAGCCAAGGTGAAAGCAAGGCCTTAACCAAGGCCTTAACATCTGCCCTGAAGGCTGAGGGTACAAGGGCAACCCTGCATCTGAATGCTCCCAGGAAAGGCTTCTCTTTCCTTTCCCCTATGTTCTTGTTACTCACCTTTGCTATTAGTCTGTTCAAATTCTCCTTCCCCATGTAAGAAGTTTGCTGGGAAAGCACAACCTCCTGTTTCTGGATGATGCTGGTCAGACTCGTTTTGCAGCTCTGATACTGCTTCAGGAGCTCCAGAACCCTTGCACACTGCTCCTGGCTTTTAAAAAGAGATATATTATTTATGGCCTAAGCATAAACCTGCAGCCTCAACCTCCTGTCTGCTTTCTTCTCCAATATTCACACATGTGGGGAGTTTGACAGCTACGTTTGGATGAGAGAAAAGGAGTGATGAACTGTACCAGTCTTAAATCCTGCAATAATGTGTGATACCTGTGTGGTACCCAGACAGTTTTTGGAATCAGAAATGCCCTTCAGCATCATATGCCTCTGATCCACATTTAACTGTGATGAGCAGCTGTGTTCATATGATCCTCTCCACCTGAAAGGTGAGCTCGGTCACCAGTAAACTGAAATACCATGTGCAGCAGATCCCACAGCAGCTTGGACAGTGGACATCAGCCCACCCTTCAGTGGGATATGAAAACAGGTTACTCCCACTTGTGCAAGGCATGAGAATTAACCAGAACTGTGCCAGTCCATGCAAAGCCTCTGGGCATCTTCAAAAACCACATCTGAAGCACAGATGTCCTGGGTGATCAACCATAGCCTTTCCCAGTCCCCACTGCCACAGACAAACCAAGCTCCTTTTATTTTGCTGCAGAAGAGACTGTTTTCCCAGCTGTCCTTTTCTATTTGTTTGTCTTTTCTTTTTCAGTGTGCTGGCATGAAATTCACAGCAAATACAGAACACACACCATTCCCAGCAGCAGTCAGGTTGTTCTTCTGGATATCAATTCAGCCCAACACATCACTCCATACCTGCTAAATGATGGGACTGTGATGTTTTAAAAATATGCAGAATTCATGAGCTTTGGCTGCAAACTTCCATGTGTAATTCTTTGGCTTAATGACAGTTTATGTCATCGCAATGGTAACACCTGCCACTGTATCAGTGCTTAATTTACTTTAAGGTAAGGTCTGGGGCCTTTTTCTGTTTGATTTCACAAGCAAACTTCTTACTTGTACAATGCTACTTTAAAATGCAGTTTTTCTCCTTACCATTCAGCAAGCAAGAGCTTTGTATCCTCCCATAACCTCTCTGTAACTCTGCACTGCTCATTTGCTTCCTCTGCTTTCTCCTCATCGATCTGTGGGAGCTTATTAGCAATTTCTTGCATAGGTTTCATTTCAGCAGCAGCACGATCCAATTCCTTTTCCAATTCTGTTAATGATTTTATCCTTTATTAGAAAAAAAATGAAATACAGCCTTATATTAAAGTAAGCCTTTGATTTGGTTCACAAGGTAATTATTAAGTTCCCTAGAAATTCATCCTGAACTCCACATACTGTATTAAATGACATCATAAAAAGTCTAATTTAATTTTCAATTCATGTAATCTGACACAGGCCCACAGATGAGTTATGCTGACCTCAGCACTGAGAGAATGTAATCCAAATCCTAAAGGGCAGTTGGGTCTGTATGAACACAGTGAAATTGATTTGTATTAAAAGGCAAGTGCAGTCTGTCCCTCTGAGACTGCAGAGTTTCAGATCAGGTGCATCAGTGCCCAGCAAGGGGACCCAACTCCCTGTTTGACAGTTTTCTTACTTAAAACTAAGACCACAATAATCAATCTCCTATCTTTTTCTTCTTCAATGCTGCTTCAAACACACATAGATAAAGGAGTTAAAAAAATAGAGAAAGTTTCCTTTTTCAGACTGTGATGGAACAAATAAAAAAATCACAGCTTCTGTCACTGTTCCACAGATACTTCAAATTTCAGTGCTCTCCTGCAGAGGGGTCACAGGCCAACTCCACTGAAATCAGGAAACTAAAAGAGCTTTAAAAAAAGAATTCACCTTTTTTGAATAGCTGGAATTGTTGGGTCCTTCAAGCCTATTTTGTTAATTCTGTCATGCAGATCCTGAATGTTTTTAAGGAGTTCACTGTTTTTTCTGGAGAAAGTCTTGTATAAGTCTTTTTCTTCTGTAAGCACCTGCTCACTTGGGGGATCATAAATAGCATTTAGCTCTTCAGATAAAGTCAGAACAAGGTTTTCACAGCAAGTCTTTCTCCCACACTCAGCATCTTCCAAACAGATATCAACAGTCCTCAGGCGTTCATCCAAACATTTAGCCTCTTGTGCCATATGAGAAACTTCTTGTGCAGCCTCCCTCAAAGCTTTGGCCTGTATTTCAGGTTGATCTGGGGGATCTGGGAGACATTTGATGGAAGACTGGATCTTCCTCAGTGAGGCCATAAAAGCTTCCAGATCTTTAAGGACTGTCTCACGGATCTGCATTTTATGGCTCATTTCTTCAAGCTGGTTTTGATAGTAAATCATAATTTTGCTTGCAGCTTGCAGGTCTATTGGATTAAATTCATCCCTTGCTGAACTATCTAGGTGTTCCAATTGTTTGCACACTTCAATTTGATTTAATATGGATCTCTGCAGCTCCTGAAATTGAGAGAATGACCAACAGTGTTAGCAAGTGAAAGAAAACATATACCCTGCACTCAAGCTGAACCTATGACTGAAAAACAAATTATACCAGCACTAAAAAAGGATGCTAAACTGGGTGGTTAAGATAGAAAACCTATTCTGGATGCCAGCAGAGGGAAGGAAAAAGAACAAAATCATCAGATAAAATGTTATTCTGCACACAGAGAATTTTATCAGCACTGCAGAAAGCTCAAGACTCCTTCCAGCAATCAGACAAGGAGGAGAGAAAGATGATGATAGTCCTGGGACTGAAAACAGCAGGCTCTCACAGCATGACATCAGTCAGAGCACAGGCAGGCACAGAGATATTTATTACTCTGCCATCTTTTAGGTTCTTTATGCTATAGTTTTGGAGCAGACTTCCATGCATTTAAAAATCTCCTGGTGCAGCCTGCAGGCTCTCTGGTTAGAGCCCTCAAAGAGCACTTGTGTCAGGGTTGTAAAACCCCAGCTGTGCAGAGAGCTGGGCAAAAATTCTGGGTCCTGGCAGCCAAAACTGGTCAGACAGAGTACACATGCTCTCTGCCCTACAGCTTGAGAGACCTAAACCCTACTTCACTGGAGAGCCAAGGGCAGACAAATGCAAACTTTCAGTTCTGCGTCGCCGTCAGCGTGCTCAGCCCGGAGGGCAAGCCAAGAATAAAACAATATTCACCTTGCCTAGTGGACCAGGGCCTGGGCATCAGACACTGATAGCAGGTGAACAACTACTGCACCCACACAGAGCTTCCAAACCCATCCTGAGCTGTGCTCAGGTACTCCAGCAGATGTGACACAGGCAGCTTGGACAAGCTCATAAATTAACAGCACATTATTTGTATGACTCCACAAAGTGATAAAAGTCCAAGTGAGAACACCACAAATCTGCATAAAAGGAAGGTCCTAACCTACAATAAAATGCTCACAATGGTTTTTACAGCAGAACCACCTGAGGGTCCCTGGCTGGCTCTACAGAACCAATGACATTTAAAACACAGACAGATTTTAGAACGTTTGGGAAGCCTTGTAAGCAGTCNCAACGAATGACATTTAAAACACAGGGACTAAAATGCTGTTACAGATTTTAGAAGGTTTGGGAAGCCTTGTAAGCAGTCCCAACCTCCTGAGGGAGAATCCCATGAAGTTCCCTACTTCCTAGACATTAAAACCTATCCTTGCTAGGGTGTGGTCTCTGCATGTCCCCTTACCTTCAGTTCCCTATAAGCAAGGTCACTGTTCATCAGATTAAACTGCTGGATGTCCTTTTTCTTCAGCCTCTGGTCTAATTCACAGAGAAGGATGGATTCATTTTCTATTGGCAAAACAATTTCCAAAGCAGTCCTTAAGGAGTTCATTCTGCAAGAAAGGCAACAAAACATGAACTGGGAAAGCCAGCAAGAAAAGACACTCCATATTCTTAAGCACAAAAAGCCACAAAAATAATGTAACTGCCTAACAGATCTAATCTTCCCCCTCCTGAGGTCAAATGAGTTTTTCTTTGAATAATGAGAAAAGCAGAGAGAGCCACCACGAATTTAACCAAAAAGATGAAAGGAAATAATAGCAATATATGGGAATATTGCACAGTTATGTTACAAAGATCTATCTCTGTTCTTCTTGGGGAGACTCACACTGTCTGCCATGCACATATGAATGAAGAAGAACTAAGAACAGCTTAATTTTATGCAATGAAGGAAAGGTTAAAAATGTGCAGGTATTTTCTGCAACACACACTATTCCCTTCACAACAGACATAATTAGTTACACTTCCTTAGCTAATAGCATGAAGTGTTATTTTATACCTGGTACTTATAATATCCTGAAGTTCTTTCCACTCTCCTTGTAGCTGGTTTCTTGCCTCAGAGATAGCAGCCCGCTGCACTTCAGCCACCAGATTTTCTAAGGTGGATGTGATATTTTCCAATTGTGTCCAACCAGAACTGATTTCACTGTCTATTACCTAGAAGATAAGCAGTACTAATGCATGAACATGATCCTGTATTTCTCAGTGGACAGTTCATTAAACTACAGTCACAAGAGTCTCTACAAAAACAGTGAAAACATCACTTGAAATAAGAGTATTCATTGCCTTTTCTCCCCTTTAAGATGCAATTTTTAGCTGCATGCAAACCTCTAGCAACTCTTTATGATGACAGTTTCCATGTCAGTTATATGCCTTGGCTACATCTTATAAAAGGTTCAATAAATACGGGCCAGCCATAAGAATGAAAATATCTCCCCCTAGCTATGGTCAAAAGAAAAACAAATGTAGAACTGAACTAAGTTCTGAGAGGCTTGATAAAACTTGGCAGTCCTTTCAAGCAAGGCCTTGAAAAATTGCAATAATCAACTTTTCAACATCAACTCTGTGCCTTTTGCTGTCGCCTTAAGGATCCCACAAACCTAACCAAGTTGTAAGTCCTGCAACAGTTCCATTCTGCACAAACACCACTTGATGGTTCAACTCTGACAGCTCCTGCAGCCCTGGCCATCTCTGTCACTTGCCATTCCTGCTGACAATAAAAGCTCCTTTCTGTAGCTTTTTTTTTCCCCATTACACCTATTTCAGCCTGCAGATAACAAACCCAAAGACACCAATTTCTTCTTTCAGCAACACCTGCAAAACTCCACTGCTAAGCAGGAATGCAGTTCGGCTGAATCCTAAATCTTTGATTTCCCTTCTAATAAACCTGGTTACAAGGATTCTGCTTTTCCCTTGGCAATACATGTAACAAAGAAGTGAGTGCTCTACAAGAGAAAATAACAATTTAGGCACCAGGTATATTTTTAAAAGATGAATACTTGCCTGGAGTTCAAGCAGCTTATTCTGAAGGCATGAAGTGCCTTTTATTTCATCAGTAAAGCCAGATGCTACTTTATCTCTGCTGAGTTGTAAAAGTTCCTCCAGGTTACTTCTTTGTGTGTTAAAGCTAAGGAAAGATGCAAACACTATCAGAGAGAATATTACTTTTAATTAAATGGAACATGTCAGGGTATGGGATTCACTGACCAATAGAGTACTATAAAAAAATAACCACAGTCGTATTTTATTTAGGTCCAAAATGAATGAATAATGCATAAATGAGCAACATATTAAAGAGATTGCTCATATGGCTAATTCTCAAGTCTAAATGCCAGCCTACATTCTCTAAATTCAGATTTATGAATGTAAAAATGTCAGTTCTCTAAAAAACTTGACACTTTTTTTTATTTTGCAATATCTGAAGTTATTAGTAAGGCAGATGCAGACTTTTCCAGCCCAAGAAAAGAAGTAAAACATTTACAGCTAAAAATGTTCTTGCTACAAAATCCCAATGATCAAAGCATTTAGCTACTGTAGTGCTTCCTTACCAATTACAGATCAATATTCAGTAAATTGCAGTAGAAAAAGAACAGGGTTCTGCATAGCAAAAGTGCACCTTATGTTTGGTACATTTGATTAATTTGTGAATTAGTTTTTCTAGCATAGCACCGTATCTTAACAACCATGCACTTTTTTCCTTTAAAAATTACCTCTCTAACAAAGCTGGTACAGCCAAATCACTGTCTTCCTCAAATTTGTTTGCACAGCTTTCTCCATTGTGGTGTTTCACATCTGGTTCCAAAACTGCATCTGCAGCAGGTCTTGAGGTCTGAGTAAAAATAAAAAGGTAAAAGTGACCTCCACATTGTTCTGTGTAGCACAGAGCAAAGCCGAACAGACACCTGCAAACTCCTGAAGGAAGGAATTGCTGGATGTGTCCCAAAGGAGATGGGAGATGCCATTCATGAATACAAGATGTGTTTAAACTCAATCATCAGCCCAAAGAGCAAATTTTGGAATACTTGCAGCCAGCTCATTCACTCTTTCCACAGATACAGACAAATGCCTCCAACTCTTCACCAGTTTTGCTCTCTCCGTCCTCTGAAAATTGTTCAGATTACTGGAAGACTAAGGGGGATTTGCACTTAAACACAGTTTCCCACACAACCCTTCCATCTGCAAACGACTTTTTAGCAAAATATAATTCCAGGCTGGAGGCTTACATCTTCTCAGGACGCCCAGGGTTGCTGCTTGCATGTTAATTTTTAGTATTTACTTAATCTACATTCACAAGCACAATGGGGTTTTGATTTCTGACCGGAGGCCCAAGATCTTATCACAACAAAAACAGTAAGAGAAATAAACACTTTTTCCTTTTGGCAATGACCTCCTTTTGACAGAACACTGTTTTCCAACAATAAGTCTGCACTTCTTACCTCCCGTACCGTAAGGCTGTCCATTTGCTGAGAAGAACCAGACTCCTCTCCACTCTCAGAAGCCATAATGGAGTTCCTACAAGAACAAAATATCAACTACAACGGGAAAAAAGAAATCCTAGCTCAAGACTAAAACTGGTGCAGCTGTGATGAAGGGCAATCAAACGTTGTACTGACTAGTTTATGAAACTCAGTAATGTGTTTAAACGTACAACTGCTCACAGTAATATACACAGTTATGTACTACCAAGATACAGTAGAGTATCACAAAATCTACGTGCAAAAATGATTTCTGTAAAGCTACAACACACCGTGACTCAGCCACCCACCCTTTCTGAGGGGACTGTCCTTTTCCAGCACGAGCCAGCAGTGCTGTGTAAGTGTCTGCCACCATTTGTTGAACCTTTTCTAGCTTTTTTTCACAGTCTGCAGTGAGTGTCTGTATCCCTGGGACAGTTTCTTCTGATATTCTTCCCAATGTTTTAAGATCTTCCAAAGACTTGTTAAGTTCCTTCATGCTGCCTTCGTGTGAAAAAAAGGCCTAAACCAAGAAAAACAAGATAACAAGCTCATACTAAGTCACAAGGATATGCAATTATTCTCTTTTTTTTTTTATACTTCCATTATCTCTTGGATGAGTGTTCTTCAAAGCCTAAGCTGGCAAACCAAGAAGCACACACTTAATTCCTATTGGTTCCTTCTCAAATTGAGCCAGAAAAGTAAATTAGGATTTCTGGCAACGTGTTCCCCAGCTACACTCACAAGGCTACACTGACTCTTGCTTGATTTTGAAATTCATTGTGTTACTGCCATTTTTAATTTTGGTCGCAAGTCTTCTTCACCCTGACGTCAGACAGACATGTCCTATTGACTACAGAAAAAGTGAAATAATTTTTAAATATTCCTTATCAATTATTATACTTTCTAGAGTGAAATCAAGATACACAAAAAACCTTGGGAAAAATGGAAAAAAGATACCATCTATTTGAGGTGTTAATTCTAAGAGTCTGCCAGAACACTAATACCTGCTGTCAAAAAAGGCAAAGAAATAATTTTGGTGGCCTCTTTGCTGTGTGTTTACATAACACAGAGCACAAGGGCCCTGTTCCACAGGCACAGGCTGCCATAATGTACCTAAAAAGGAAGAAGAAGGACAGCAAAGCATTCACAGAGCGAGGCAGAAAAGGAGTGTTAGGTACCTCATGCTCCTTGATGAGCCCTTTGGTTTTATCCGTACTTAGGAGTTTCTTCTCTTTGCCTAACTGCTTATTGATTTTTTTAATAGTTGCATTAAATTTCTTTTTTTCCCTTTCCACTATGAGCTGGACACAGGATACGATTTCCTGACGAACTGCCTGCAAAATACAAAACACATTGCTCCCATGAGATGGTGAGCCAGGATTACACAGCAAGTTAAAACCTCAGAACATGCTGTGACAAAAAAAAAAAAAATGGTTTTCAAAGATGCCAGGCCTAATGAGAGCAGACAGTGGACTCTCATTCCTGCCTTATCTCACCTCCCATCTCCTACGAACATCATCTTCCACCACCAGCTTCTCACGATCAGATGAAATATTTTTAAGCTGTTCAGCTGCTTTCAAAAACTTGTCAAGAATTTTATTGTCCAGAGCATTAAAAGCTTCCTGCCAAAAAAAAAAAAGGCATAATAATGAAAACCAAACAGAACTGAATGTAACTTATTTACCTAACAAAATGACATCAGTGGCATGTAAAACCTGTGCATAAATCAATGTATACATTGTACACATGGGCTGTGTGGCTCTTGTGTGGCTGTGTACAAGGGCATTCTCCATCCCTGCTTATCTGCAAAAGGTTGCAGTATCAGTGAATGCTTTATGGAGAAAAGCAGGTGCTGTCCCTGTAACAACTTCCAGCGGAAAATTTGGTACCCAAGACAAAAGATTGTGGTTGCTGAACTCTGCCTCTTCCCTAGGGAATACATGGGGCCAGGTCCCATGGCTGACAGCAGCTGGGTGAAAGGTCTCCATCAGCACCATGGGATCCTCCAGGATGGCCTGGAATGAGGCTCTGGGCCCCTCCTGGCACATGGTCACCCAGTTCTCTCTCTGCCAGACCAGACAACACAGTTTTTTGGGCACTTCCATATCCCATACCCCTTGAAGAGATCCACATTTTGAGACAGGACACTGGATTTACCAGCTACCCTCTGGGAAAAAGAGGAGATTCAGTGTTTATAATAACCTGTCCACAAATTCAGGCATGTGATTCTTGATGGGAAGCTTAATTATTGATCAGGCAAAAAAAAAAACCCATGGCTGTAGTTCTGAAAATGATGAGTTCTGATGGAGTGATGGAGCAATTTAGGACAGGGCACTGAATAAGCTGCCATACAGATTTATGTTTCTTCATTCAAGTTGTCTGCCAAGTTAATGTAGTGCTAAATCACAAAACTCGGACAAGCATTAATAGCTACCAAAAAAAAAAGTCAGTATTTTTCTTACTTCAGACTTTTAGAGGCCACACAGACCTTAGAAGTACTCACTCTCAGCTGGTACAGAAAACCAACCCACCTCGTATCTTGAAATACATTCTTCAGGGCTTAATTTTTGACTGACAAGTTGCACAGCCTTCGAAATGGAGGCCTCAAGTTCTTTCTGGGATTCTTCAAAATTGAGCAAAGCCTCCTTCTCCGAGGGTCTTTTCTCAGATTTGGACAAGATGTTGTTCAGGTCACCCATGACAGCCTTAGAAGAAAGAGACTCTTTTCAGAACATGATTAAGTGTCAGTAATTAGATAAAGTTATTGCTTCATAACATCACTCAAGTTTTTCCAAGCTGAGATGCTCATCTTGGAAATGTTCTAGATTTTGCCCTGACCAGAGCGCGGGAGACTGATTCCAATAGTATAGAACCTTTTCTGTTTTACAGGACTGACAAGGAGTCTTCCTGATCCCATAACGCTAAAATTAGAGATATCTGTGTGTGTATAAAGGAGTACCTCTACTTTGTCTCTGGCTTCTTTAATTCGTGCCTCCAGCCCAGTGGTGTGGGAATCCTGCTGAAACACCTGACTTGAAACATTCTGCATCAGGGATTGCAGTATCTCTTCTGCTGCCACAACTTGTTCTTGGCACGAGGTTCCTCTTGCAGCCAAACTCTGGTTGAACAAAAAAACATTAGAAGCCTTTATTTGCCTTTTTGTTTAAACAAACTGAGTGAAAAAGCCAACCTTGATCATGGATGGTCAATAATTGGTAAAGGAAAGCCTTCTATTCCAGTTATGGTCAGTGTACTGCACTGGAAAACCTCTGTGTGGAGTGAAAGAAATTTGCTGCCATCCACAGGGGATTCTGTTTGCTGAAGCAATTTCTTTCTGTCAGTGCAGTACCTCCCGTGTCTTTGCCACAGAGCCAATTAGATGTGTTTTTTAAACGTGCTCTCCCATCCAAACAGCTTCTCAAATGAAACCACACATTTGGATATGCATCATCTGATCATGAAGTCATCCAAAAGCAAGCACATACCAAGGCTCAGATTTTCTTCTGGTATTCAGCACTGCAAGGCAGGAAGCAGCTGGGTGTTTTGCATGCAGGAGTAGTGTGCCATGTTTGAATATTTATCATGAGAAGTCATTATTAGAGCTGTTTTGATCTATGAATATGCAGCATGTTTCTCCTGTTTGAAGTTGCCAATTAGCATTCTCCTGATGATAATCAGAGCTTTATTTTGGATCGTGACCTATTGTACTGCAGGTAATGAGCGACTTGATCTCTCCTGCCCCCAGACATGGAGATACAATGCCAGCCTCATTTTTGGAGGTTATATTTCAGGGTGTCCTTTGTTACTTCATGTTTTTTAACAAACTGGAGTCACACTGCAAAATGAGGCTTTTTTTATAAACATATGCCCTCGATTACAAAAAGATGAACAGATCCTTTTTGTCTCTCACACTCCCAAATCTGTCAGCTAAACACAGTGCAAGAAGGCATAAACCAACAGGAAACTAAAACTTATTCTGGTGTACAGCTATTGTAGGTAGATTAAATGAAATAAAGAATATTTCTGTTTATTTACAGCAGTTACACAAAGGAGCTTCAATGAAATCTCTTTCTGGTGGCCACCTTCACACCATTAGGTTATATAGGCCCTTTTGCAGAAATAGTAAAGACAACATAAGACAGTGCTTCAACTTTCTCAGTGCAAAGCTTGGTGTCTTTGTTCACTCTCACCTTCACTGGCAGCTGAAGAAAATAAATCAGACTTTGTATTGAAGCTGCTGAGTTATATGTGTATTTTTTCACCTGCCATCTGCTGGGAGCTGGGGGTAATCCCTGGCAGAGAGACATGGCAAACAATAGAGACTAGTGGAATTTCTTGTTAGAAATTGATTTGTGCACTTTGTGGATATTTAGAGCAACTGCCTCTGAGCTGAGATTCCCAAATTATCCCACGTGCTGCTAAAAATACTTCAAGTATCCCAGTTTTTGATGGGTAAGCTTGAATACAGCCAAACATCCTCCCTGCATCGGAGGGTAGACAGTAAAAGTACTGTTTGACATGGGGAACTTCTCAAATTGGCAACTTGCAGAGTTCTAGTCTGCTCCAAGCGCTGTGCTGGACAGGAGTAATTAATATCACTCGAGAACAAGCTGCTGATCAGTGGCACCAACAGCATTTCATCAGCACCTGCTTGTCTTCTGGACACACCAACAGCGGAAGATTCACTCGCAGCTCATCTGGAAGCAATCCTGAGAATAACAACAAGGCACAAGCCCTGTCTTGACTTTTTAGCAGTGTTACAGCACAAAATCCACATTGATTTCTCCTTCACTGACGATGGCTCATTTTACCCCAGCCACAAACCTGTGCTGCAAGATGAGAATCTGAGGAACAAGTATTTTAAGCAGCATTTTCACCTGCAAGTGCTCCTCCATCTCAGGTTCCACAGGCCCCTCGGGACTGATCTTGCTAAGCAGATGTCCCATCTCTGCTGCCCAGCTGTCCACCCCTCCAAGGAGCTCTTCAATTTTCTCCAGACTCCTTGGAAGCTCTGTGGTCTTTTCAGCAGCATTTGGGCTCTCTTCTCCTAGCTATAAACAAAGAGGGGGGTAAGATGTTCATTCCCATCATCTCCCCACTGCCCTCCTTCAACACAGCCACCACTTGGGTCACTTTCCAGCTTTAGCACCCAACAGGGATCAAAGGAGAAATAAATGCCGAACATATTGGTAAATAAACCATGTGAGGCTCAGTTCCTCAGCCCTGAGGGGAGGTGGGACAGCACAACCTGTCCCCTTGTCCCCTCCCCTATAAGCAGCCACACTACTATGGAGAAAAACTCCTGGGCTGCAGCATCCCCCAGCCCACACCAGGGAACTGTCCAAGAGGACAGCAGCTGGTGTTGGTCAAACCAAGACCAGGAAGTGTGCTGACAGTTTAATGGTACTGGCAGTCACAGGCCAGAGCTCAAGCATTTGGTCTTGCCTTTTATATAAAAAAATAAATATAATGCATATGATAGTCGTAATGTCCAAAGCAATGCCAGAAAAATAACTCAGGAAGTCCTTAAGACCTTAGACAGGCTTCTTGCACCTAATATCTCTGATTCTTCAATATATCTCCTTAAAGCATCTCTTATTAAGGGTTTTTCTAGCAAACTCTGGATTTCCCTCACCCTTTGATGGCTTCCTTTGATTTTATTGCAATCTCACTAAGCTCATCTCCTACAAAAATGTAGTAGTAATTTTTTGCCACCATTTACTGTCACAGCAGTACCTTTAATAAATGTCAATGAAAGGCCCAACTCAGAAAATTAAGAGCTCTAATATTCCCAGGCAGAGTGAAAATGTCATTCTTGCGAAAGCATTCCAGGAAATGCAATATGTATAACATTAGGCAGGTTGTATAGGGATTTACAGCAGCCTAAAAACCTGTCAAGTGAGCTGGTGAAAAGTTGCACAACCTTAGAAATATCTATGCAGCAATAATTACTTTCTCCTAGCTGAGGCAGAGATTGTAAAATTTAGCACAGGCTAAATTGACTACTTCCACCTCTAGCACAGAATGAAGAGCTTTATCCTGCAGTAATATTTCCTTTTATAAGTGGTTTTGAGATTCCAATTTAAAAATTGAACATTTTCCATCCTATTATAATGAGAATTTAACTGAGTCACAACGACTAAAGAATAGGATGCCTCTGTGTACTTTCTGTTCCTCAAGCTTTAAAACTGGCAACGAGTGGACTGAAAGACGGATCAATCTCTGATTAGCAGGCTGGTAAGTCTAGAAAAGATGACTTTGAAGGCTGCATGGAAAAGAGTAATAGAAGCTTGTAACTCACAAAGTGTGTCCTCTTGATGAACTTTGCCCATCTCCTGTTCAGTTTCTTCAGCTCTTTGGCAATATTTGAGCCAACTTGCTCTTTGCTGACTTCGATGAGATGGTTTCCAGCTTCATTTAAGGAACCGTGAATGGAACTCCTCTTTGTCAGGATCTCAGCAGGGATCTAGACAGAGGCATTGAAATCATTTAAAGCAGAACCCTGTCAAAAGTTTATTTCCAAAATGAGAAACAGAAAAGCAACAACAGCAGCCAGTGTGAAATTTAATGTTTTCCTTCCAGGAGGTTTCCAAGTATCCCTGTTTATCAAACAAAGAGAAATCCAACCACGTACCTCTTTTGGATCCTCATTTCTGTTTTCTTCCAGCCACGTCTTTAATAAGTGGATGTTTTCTGTGTAATTACTCCAGGAGGACAGGACTTTCTGTAGGGTGGTATTTACATTGGAAATGTACTCTCTGCACATGGAAATCTTTGACTCCACTGTCTTCAAAAGTTTGCTGATTTCTTGAGGATCTCCAGCTAGGACATGGAATAGGGATTATTGTTACCCATTTGGAAACAGAGAGGTTAATTAAACAAAAGCACTGTTTACACGGAACTGTAGATGGAATTAAAACTGGCAGCAGCACATCAATTCAAAATAGAGCTCTTCATATCAATTTACGTGCATGAGCTTACCCAAGTCAGGACCACTTATGTTTTTCAAGTCTTCACAGATGTGAGCAGCAGTGTCCAGTTGTGTTTCAAGTTTCTTTTCTTCAATGAAATTCTGCCCAAAGTGAAAAGTAACTGATATGGGTAACACTGAATGACTGGGTGAGAAATTCAGCTTGGGACACGTTTTTTTTTTTAATATAAGCCTACAACCTAGAGATTAAATGTAAACTGAGCAGAGCCCACCAAGCAAATCAGCTTCACCCTTCAGTCTGAAACAGACCCATTCTTTTATTCTGCTTGTGCAGAGAGTAAAGTAAATAGAAATATGAATACCTGAATGCCACTGCCTGAGCCACAGCCCTGCATGAGTCAGGACTGCTTGTTTCAAAAAGTTACAGCCCCAGGGTAATACTGAGAAATGGCATCTAGAACAAGTCAGGCAGAATTTAGTCCCATAAATCAAAAAAAGAGATGAAAGCAAAAGGTGGGTTTCCCTGCATGCACAGAAATACTGATGTGCCTCATTTCTGACACAGATCAAGATTCAAACTGGGGATGGAGCGGGTAAAAGAGGAAGAAATGGGAGGAGAGAGGAGACTTGTGTGTGCACAGGGGATGAGGGTTGATCCTCAGCCTCACTCTGTCTGAGCTGATCTCACTCCAGCATTCCCCACTCCTACAAATGCCACACCCAGCAGGCTACAAAACAACCTCCCCTGTGACTGCGACAAACCTGGGCCACCACATCACCACTCAGCCAGGACTTCACATCATGGGACCAGAAAGTAAGCCAGCAACAAGCCCTAAACTCCCTGGGAAAGCTCTACATTCTATCAGCTTGAGCAAGACCAATAACCACAGCTGTAGAAATAACATAGTAAGTATTTATGAAACCAACTGAACCAACAAACTCGGCACAGAATAACTCTGCACCACCATCTCACCACACGGTGAGGGTGATACTGCTCAGGGAAACTGCTATTTTATACAACCTGTTGTTGCCTCCTTTCACAGTTCTGAGGCTGGTGAAATTCCCACTAATTTAACTAGGGATTTGCCAGTCTGAGAATCCTCTGAGAAAGTCCACTAAGATGGAATTCACAAGGAATCCCATTAACTGGAAATGGGGGAAAACTGAAGGCGTCAGCATTTTCACCTCTGTCTCTACTCCTGGTGCAGTATCCTCTGTCAGTATTTGGGGCTAGGCAATCCATCCCCTCCTAAAAGCCTACATGTAGCATCAGTTTCATAACTTGAGTCCAGAAACTGAGCTAAGTATAAAATGTAATAGAACAAGACAATTCATATTCACCACAAAGCACAAGGAGGCAAAGAAGCTCGGAAAAGGAAGAGGCAGTATTAAACAGCAGTGTGAATAATGGCTTTGAAGAAAGCAACTATTAAACTGCCCCAGAGAGGTTTCTGTGGACTGGAGCTAGGGAAGCGCTGCTACAGCTGGCTCTATAAATAGTCTAGAAAGAAAGAAATCTTCACAATAAAGAATAAAAATGGGCAGAGAGAAAATCAGAGTCATGGTTTGCGTTACTTCTCCAAACTGAAGAAAGAACTCTCATTCATAGCAAAATGGAAGATGTTGGGGGCAAGAAAAGCTTCTAGGGAAGTCTGCTTGCCCTTCTTTGAATAAACCCCAGATTTCACCAGTCCGCCACGCTTCTAAACAACTTCAATATCTTCAGATGACAGAGAAATGAGATTGAATCAAACAGAGCTGGGCAAGAATTACCATCAGGATGTGATACATGTATCTGAAACTTACATTCCAATTTTCCAGCAGTGATTCCACGGACTCTTTTGCCCCGTATTTCACGTCCCAGATATTTAGCTTCAAAGTCACCTCATTGGCAATAGCTGAGCACAGTCCATAGTGGTATTCAAGGAAAGTGCTGGGGTTTGTGGAACGAATATTGCTGAATCTGCAAACATAAAATAGTTCTAGAAGTTTATTCAAAACCATTGGATATACAAGGCATTAATGTATAAGGATTTTATCCAAAAAATCAGAATTACATGTATGTAAACTTTTTTTGTTGTTATGACAGAAGTTAAGTTCTAAGAGAGCAACAGCTCATTTTTTTTTAAGCAGCAACAACTGAGCAGTCAATGTTGTCTGCTCAATGTATGGAAAACCCAAATACCCAAAAAAGGGGCATCTGCCATCTGTACGTCAAAGCATCACAGGTTATGGATACAGATTCACTGGTCATTTTTGAAAATATCCTCCAACAGATATTTGGGGTAGTACCAAGCTACAGGTCACAGTGATTTTTAAAGGTGGAAATTAAAATTTAGAGAACCCCCACCACCAGGGAAATTTTTACATTCAAAATATTCAAGTTTCCTATCCCTAGTGGTTGTTTCCTATCCCCACTAGCAAAGGGCATCTGAAAAGGTCCTGTTAATGAGCTCCACTCTGTACACATAATTAAACATTCATTGGACCAATGAGAGATCCCTGCCTGCTCCACTTGACAGTCAGCCTGTGTTTAAGTCGAAAATGCTCTTTTTCTGCAAGGCATGGATAAACTCTGTGCTCTGTTCAGAACAGCAGAGCAAGAATACAACATGAAATAGAGGGAATTTCTGCATCACAACCTTCTTTTCATTTCCTCTAATTTTTCAGGCAAGACTAGTGGCATATTCTTCTCATCTTCATTCTTGAATGACTGAAGGGTGTCCAAATGAGAATCAAAACAATCCATCAAGCCCTGGGGAGAACAAGACATAGTAAGCCATTCATTTTGATCTAGAGTATTTCATCTGGGAATCTCCAAGTCACCTGCCATTAGGGGGAGAGCTATTAAGAACTAGTCAGCACAAGACAATCTCCCAGTGTCTTTACTCATTAAAGTGCAGTAGAAGTATTTACCTCACCACCTTCTAAAGTGCATATTTAGTGTAGTACTGCCTGATTTCTCTTATCACTGTGCATCTACTTAAATATAAGGAAATATAAAAAACTATCAGGTTCTTTCTGCACTTTCACTCTCATCTTTAGGACAAAAAAGCATCATCGTAACAGCTTCAGGATATTGAGTTGTTGTTTGCTATCCCTTAGCAAAGACTGACAGCAAAACCTGTTGAATAAATCTATTATGTCACCTGCTCCATAGTTCATTTGACTGCTCAATAAATTTGTGCCTAACACTAGACTGACAGGGTATCAATTTAACCATCTGATGGCCAATGTCCCATGATTGGGGAATATTTTACAGGCATGTGTCTCAGCACCAAATTCTCTACCTGGAAGTAAAACATAAGATGTATTTCACAGAAGATAAGCCTATTTCTCACAGGCATATAAAAAATATGCTAAAAGTTCATTTCTGTGTTATAAAATCTGCCACAAAGCATGTAAATGGAAATTGCTAAATCCTGGGACAGCCCTCAACCACAAAAATAGTGCACAGATTTTTACACTTCATTTTGTAATCTTAACACTGTATCAGTCAGACTGATATGAGCACTGGTGGGTTATTTCCTAGATCTTAAGTAAAATTTGCATTATAAGGTACCACCTTGTCAATATGATCCCTACACAAGACATACTAAAGGGGAAAAAATTCTCATCAGAATGTCTTCCCATCAAGAAATGTGGATTTGGCAGAAATTAAGCATTAATGGGTTTCTTCTTCTGAAGGAATGCAATGATTTTATCTACATGTTTAATGGGAAGAAACAAATCCCTTAAGAAATTACATCAGTCTCTCTAGCTTATTCTTAAAAATGCTTTAAGTACTTAGGCTGCACAACAAAATTCTTAGATCAAATGGCTAAAGACTGACAAAGCTGTTAGCAGTTAAAAAGCCATCTCTCATATCAGGAATTGACTAGAAGCAGTACAAAAGAGTGGTGTTATCAAGCCACTTTCAAGAACCTCCACTGCCCATTCTTTCAAATTTTCTTTAAGGACAATGTCACAAAACCAGCAAACTTGTTTATAAAAAACCCAAGTACAGAGTTGATGATGAAAAACCAGGCCTCAATACATCTCCTCTTTCAGAAGTTTCAAACTCAAAAGGATGTTTAAACTATTATCTGTGCAAATATTTGAAGATCAGAATAAATAACTTGCATGGTAGCAAGGCATCAAAATATCCATCCTTGCCTTGAATGGAACTACAAAGTGATTCAGCAAATATTTAACTTTAAACACACAAACTTCTTGAACTCCCTGGAATGTAACCTTGAGCTCGAGTGCTTTTCTGAATAGGTATGCATTAAGCATAGATTTGAAGATAAAGATGCAATTATCCTGTGTTATTACTTAACAAACAAACAAGTTGCAGGGATCACATAAAAAAGCATAGCATAATTTACTCATTCAGGCAGCACTCAAATTTAATCTCACCCCAGTGAAGTCTGAAACCTGCCTTATAGACCCATGCAGTTATTTAATTAAACTCAATTCTTCAAAGGTATGTTCAGAAGAGCTTTTCATCTTCAGAAGACAAATATATGCACACCACTTCCCAAAATGTCAAACAGCAATTCCATAACAAGTGCTTTGCCAGGTCAAACTGAAGCAGAATTTCCTTTGTGACCAGCATACCTTAAATATTACAATTATTTCTCTGAAGAGAGACATTGCTTTGAACGGGTCCTGCAAATCAGGCAAATCTTCTGCCTGCAGACGTTCCACCTCCTGGAGCCAAGCCTCAATGCTATCCAGAGGGGAGGGCAACATCTGGTCCAGCTTTGCTTTCCACTCGTTAATCTTTAAAAGGAAAACAAGTGGATTAAATCTCTCACTATTATTTTCTTCCCCATCCCCAGGACACAAGCTGCATAATGATACAAGCTGCATAAACTGGCGCTCAAGACATCCCAGGAACCCACTCCCTCATGCCTGCCACTGTTCCAAAAAGGAGCTTCCAGTGAAGTCAGCTGCCAATCAGCCCTGTTTACCTCAAACCCAGGTCTGCTCCCAGGCTGTACCCTCTGCAACACCACAGAGAATTTGGCATTAATATCCTTTGCTGGTGACCATCCTGAGGCCCAGCAACAGAGAAATTTATAATGAACCAGTTGCAAAGACAGGGCGGGAAACAGAGATGAACAGCTTCCTGTCATGAAGCTGGCAGAGGAACATCTCTTCCAAAAACAGCAATTCCCAGCATGGCCCTACACATCCCCATTTGAGCCAACACAGCCAACCTCAATGCAGAGCACTGACCAACCAGGCCTCACCAGATCAGTGTCTGTGCCATGGGAAGGAATATATTAACACACTTTTCACAGCTGCATCACTATCTGAGCTGTAATTAGGTCCCAAAATAACCTTTTAAGCATAAATAGGCCAAAAACTTTGACTGGAAGAGTGCTCAAAGATAACCAAGATGCAGGGCATTTTCCAGGGATGTTTCAGTCTTGAGGCTCAGGAGGCAGAAGGGTAAAACACAGTCAGCTTCTGCCTCCTCTTGGGCACTGAACACCATTCAGACTGTCTGGACTTCAGGTTCAGGGCCAAACCTCTTTTATCATTCCAAATAAAGCATCATCCCCCCACTTTTCCCAGTGTGAGTTCCTTGGGTAGACCTAGGCTTCTTCATCCAACATGCTCATGCTGGTAATGGGGTGAGTGAGAAATGCCTCTGACCTGAGAGATCACTTTATCCCACTCTTCCCTCATCTGCTGCTGGCCTTCACTCAGCTCAGCTTCACCTCTTTTTGATGACACCACAGGCAGAAAGGGGATTTTCTCTTGGTTAAATGTTTCCATAAATGACATCATTTCCTAGGGATAAAATAGAAGAGAGTAATTCACAGAAGATGTCAGATGGGAGCTCACGGAGCCAAGTCCTGCCTTTGAACACACTGGTATGAGTTCCATTAACTTCAAAGGGTGTGATGCATGCAAAGGCAAGATAGCAAGAGGCATTCTTGTCTCCAGGCAGTATTTGGGTCTGAAATTATAGGTGCCATTCCCTAAGTCTGTATTTAACATAATGTCAGTGCAGCCAGAACACAGTTCTCCCCTCCCAGCGAGAGACAAGGAAAATTCCTCCTCTCACAGTTCCCCATGGGCCATTTTATTACAAACTCTGGCTACAATATGAGCCAAAGGAAATTTTACTTCAGCACAACCTATAGCCAGCAATTCAACTACTCCCTACAACATCAGCTGGGTAAAACCTACTGTTGTAATTAGCACAGAAATAGCAAAGGTAGCTCTGTGAAGGGCCTACGTGCTTGAATCTTGTCCAAGTCTTCAACTACGTCAATTAATTAAGAGACTACTTTACTCTTCCCAAAAACTCTGCTCAAAAACGAAATAGCATATCTCTTTTTCATAACAGAAAGGATTTTATCCCACCTTTCCTTCAATCACATGAGGGCATTTAACAATTTCATCATCAGATTCCCAACTTTTGTTTAAAAGCTTATTTAACACTTCAGTTTAGGCAATTAAGATGAAAAATATTAAAAATATTCACAGAAACAGATTCTTTTCACAGATGCAGTTAAACATGAAATGTAACTTACTTTGCACTTCTGGTAATATGTTTCATTCTCTGTTTCCACTAGTAGCTTTGCTAACTTCTCCTCCTGTGCAGCCAACCAGCCCATCGCCTCTCTTACTTTTTCCTGGTAATTAGAGCAGAAAATTTCATTTTTCCATTTTTCAATTTAATTTTTCCATTTTACATTGTGCCATAAAACAACACTCATTGAGCACATGATGAAGTCCATTCAAAGCTATTGAAAAACAGGTAATAATTCCTGGGAACCCTGATGGTCAGGCACTATTACATAGCAGGGACGAAGTTTTAAACCTGGCACCTGGATATATGAAGACATCAAAAGAAGACCTGACTGCAGACCTACTGAAAGGAGATTATCAGTATGGAGATATGTGAATAACCAATTAAACCCTCACAAGAGAATATAGAGAATAGAAAATGTGGTTTTCTGGTCAGAGTTATCTGTGAGTGGTAGCTTCTGTCCACTTTACCTGTCAGCTACTAAACTCAAAGCTGAAATGTGTCTGCCTCTCTTCCCACATTTACACAGACTGCAGAGCACACATGAAGACAAGTAAGCTTGAAAATGTCCTCTGCAATAGTTAAATGCAAAACAAAACAACCTGCACAGCAAAAATCTGTAACATGGAGGTTTTTCTACCACACAGGAGCATCAGAAAGTTCAAGCCAATTCAGTCCTGTCAGTAGCAGAATCAGAGGACCTAATGTCTGTTACCGACTCAGATTATAAACTGGGCAAAGAAAGCACATTCACTTGAAAATGCCCCAGTGAAAACCCACACAACATACCTGCATGTCTTCTTCAGACTCAGGCAAATTCTTGGAGTATTGCAAAAACTGAGCCACGTAAGTCATGATTGATTTTTCATCCGGATTCACAATGTCAACATCTACGAGAGCCAATACACCATTTACATAATTATGCAGCCTTCTAGGCCTGATCACATAATTACACACTATGCTGCAGTTATTAAAACACATTACCATAAACATGTTTATTTTGCAACAGCTCACTTAACATGCCATTGACAGAAATTAATATGTAATGAACATTTTTTTCCTTGGGAATATTTTAATAGAACATGATTAACTAATGAAAAAGTTTATTCTGTGAACAGGAAAGTTTCATATCCTTTCTTCTGCATATTGCTCCTGCAATTGTTGCCAATTCAAAAATCCTACAGTCCCCAAGTACAGTGGATGTTATAAAATAAAGAACCTCAGGTTTGAGCATTACAGCAAACATCAGTGTTCAATTTCAAACTTAAGCACAGTCTTAGAGATTATATTAATCTCACTCCTAATAACGAAGATTTTTAAAAAGCTGATTGTTTACCTTCAGGCTCCAGAAGTCGAGGGATATTCAGCTCCAGTTCTGCAATTCTGAAGGCCTCTTTCAGGTTTTCTTTATTGCTTCGGGCTTTTGCCTTCTCCAGATCAACCAGACCTGGCCTCAAGGTTTGGATGATGGCTAAAAAAGCCAGTCCATCTCGCCAGCTGGACTTGAAATCAGTGACACTGACAGAGCCATGCCTATCCCAAAAGTGAGCGGAAACAAAATGTTAGGACATCTGAAGAAACAGGCTATAAGTACAAATTTAGAAATAGAATATAAATTCAGTAAAATGGAGTATGAACCAAACCCAAAAGAACCTTGCCAGTGAACATCTGCACAAGTCAGACAACAACACAGCCAGTACTACCAATCACTACAATTACATGTTTTAACACTATTTTTACAAAATTACTCTATTTCTTTTTGTCTTCTATTGCATTCTGAAGATAAAGCCTGACTGATCCAAATCCTTTCTAAATACTACCTTAGTGCTCAACATCTACGCATTCTATGGGGTGGAAAAGCAAGAAGAAAAGCACTGCAGAACATGTATTTGTCTGCAAGGACACCAAGAACTGACATTTAAAAAAATCCAAATCTTAAAAATGATGTGTTAGTGCAGGAAAAAATATTAATTTTTCTCTTAATTACCTTAGTGTCTTTAAATCCTCTTTTATTAATTACTGAACAGTGCTGTGAGGTGCCCAGCCATGTAGGCCACAGTGAACTCTGGGACAACTTTCCAAAACCAGCCTGTATATTATGAGTATGTTACAGCACGGAAAAGATGTGGGGTTTCAGGCGACCAAATTTAGTCACAAAACAATGGGCCAAGTCTTACAAGATTTGTTCCTTCACCAAAAACTATAGGATTCACCAGCAACAAAATAATTCAATGTAATGACAGTTCAGAAATTATACTGCAAACCAGACAGCAATATTGCTGAAAAACAGGCAAAAGAAAGAGGAAGATTACATGGACAAAGAGCTGGTTTTGATGTGCCAATTAATCTTCTGATAAAACGCAGCTAGAAGGCAAACCTCAGTGCCATTCCCCCAGCAGAAAATGTCTGAAGTGCTGATGAAGGCCTTTATCTCCCACTAATAACATGGAATATTAGTAGGATTTTATTAGAACATAAAACAACCAAAGAGCTGTGGAGAAAGAGCTGACATGACTATAAAGCACATTTGAAAGATCCTGGAGTGAAGCAGCAGCCCTTGAAGAAAATGTAAATATCTCTATCTGCTCTAGATTGTGTGCTGTGAACATCCCCACTGAAAGCAGCACTGCTATCTCTGTACATCAAGCATAAGGAAGCATCTTGTTAGAATTAGGGACTAGGACCACCAGGATCAGGATCCTTCTTGGGGATCATGCAGTGTTTTGACAGAAAAGCATGAGTTGTGGGAATCACAGAAATCCTACAGTTTCCATTTAAAAAAACCCTAAAAAATCCTTGAAACTTTGTGAATCAGTGCCAACCATGAGGATTAAGACAAGTAAATCATGTAAACATTCCACTAGACTTATCACACAGGAGGCCCTAGAAAAGCAAAGCCAAACAACTCAGATTGCACTGTTGTATTTAATTACTAAGATAAGCTTTGCTTTATTATATTTAAAGGGCTCACGTCAAAACATTTGGGGCCTGACTGATGCTAAAAGTACTGGTAACCACAAGTGAAATTTAAAAGCTTGTCTGCTAAGCTGTCAGTAAGTAATGTTAAAAAACAGGGGAAAATATCACCACATTTAGAGGAAAGCAGTAATACAAAGTGCAGCATGCTAATTGTAAGTCTTGGATGGAACTTACAGCGAACACTGTTCTTTTGCCCACAACAAAAGAGCCTTTGTAGCAGACATCTTCCACCGTTCCTTAATTTTAGCACTTTTTTTAGCTGATCTGCTTGCCTTTGGAGAGGAGTCAACAGCACTTGAACAATCAAGTGAAGGCTGATTGTAAGTACAGGCAAGTGTCCTGGCCAGTTCTTCAATCTGTCAGAGGAGATGGGAGACTTAACAAGGCTTCAGTGAAAGACAACCAAGGCATCAGTGGCAGAACACCACAGAGAATCACACAGGACTCAATCACAGCTGTAACAGTAGCGTCCCTACCCCCCTGCCCCTCCAATCAAAACAAGGTTTTTAATCTGCACAATCTGAAATATCTCATGCTGAATTCCCATCTTTAGGCAATTTTTTGGCAGGATGTATTCACCCAAAGACTTCCGTGTTGCACTGACGGTACCAGCAACGCCATCAAGGGACCTTCTCACTCAATTTCTACTCTAACCAGTGACAGCAGCCCATGGCAGTTGTGTTTTCTGCTGTCAAGAGTGCCCTGTATTAGGCATGCTCAGTTTGCCTGCTCATTTAGAGTGCAGGAAAACCTACTTGATAGACCTCAGAGATCTCTATTCGGTTAGAGAAGCTTGGTGTAGGTAAAAAGGTAACTGCACAGGCCTTGTGCAGCACAAGACTCTTCAGCATCAAAGTACCTCTACCATGAAAAATATGGGCTAAACACTGTTAGAAAACTTTGCTTCTTAGTGCTTTCCTGAGCCCCAGTCACCAGTTCATGCCCAGTACACCTACGTTAATTCACTGCTGGGTTCTTCCTAGAAGCCAGTTTGGCTCCAGCACCTTCTGCAGCCCTAGAACATGATTACATCAAGGCCCTGTGCTTTCACACCTCCCCACAACCTCATGGCACGCAAGATGCACACTCTTATTGTATAGGAAGCATCACTATGACAGCCCTTGTGTTATCTCAGGCACTGGTATGGAAAAAAAAAAATACAAGAATTGTACATTGTAAGCACAGTCAACACTGAGCAGTGGGGCTGCCTCTGAGGGAGATGGATGAGCCACTTCACACTATCTGCTTTTTTTGGATCTTAATCATTACAGACCTTAGACAAGCAAAATTTAACCTATTTTTTAACTGGTTACTTCAAAAAAAAAAAAAAATCTCAGTATCATTCCTTCCAACCACTTGCAGCTAGATACTGTTCATCACTGCACCGGTGCATCTCCTCCTTGAGCCATCACTTCCACATGTCAGAAAATAATCTTCTGCTTTACACTAATTCATCTCATTTGGCAATGACTTAAGTCAACACATTTTTGTGCTTTTCTCCTCTACCGAAACTCTCTTACATCGCTGAAATACTTACATGAAAATGAAATATAATGGTCCAGATTAGGCCAAGCACAATGGAAGGTTTTCCTTCGATAATGTCAGCTACATGAATATTTATGAGCTTCAGCTAAGGAGGAAATAAAAGGGATCATTGTTAACAAAGAAAATGTTCCACCAGCTAAACTGGCTTTAGTTGTGAATTTTGAAGTTAATACTCACTGATCTGCTCTTTAAAAATGTCAAAGCATTTTCTATATTACTTCTACACTGGAAAGTATTAAATCCTTTTTCCCGTGGCTGCAAAGCAGAAAAACCCAGGTTATATCTTCAACTGTAAAACCTAATTTTATTCTATATTTTGATAAGGGAAGTCCTGCAAAGATTCATAAATTACTTTGGATCAACTTACTTCAGTTGTCAATGGTATAAAAATAAGTTACTTGAAACTAACGCTGTGACTCCAGAGGGATGATTCATATGGTTGCAGTTAAGCATATCCAGAAATCTTTGCTGGACTTGACAAAGGATTGAGGTAATATTTTTATTACTCTGTCTTACCAGATGTTGACCTGAAAGCACTTCCAACAGATCCAGAAGCAAATGTCCTTGCTGTATGTCTGTATACAGGTCTGAGACAACATAAGGAGGGGTATGCTGCAAGATAAATTTCAATCTTTTGTCACTTTGAATTCAACACACTACAAAACATCACAGATTACGCTGCTGTTAAATAATGTTTAGCATCCTTTATTTTTTTTCATTAAGCTGCAGTAAAAATCCTGCATTTAAACAGCCACATCCTGCTTCTTCTAACTCATTATTATGTTTGTCCTTGTCCTGCCTCTGTGTTTTGTAAGGGTAATTTTAGGCCTCACTTTCAAGCACTCACACTTTTCAAGGAGGCCTGTGGCAAAAGAAAAAAATTTAGGAAAGGGAAAGAAAGCTAAGCAAGGCAGTTAATTAATATTTTGAGATCTTAATATTAAGTACAAATGTGAGTACAGAGCCGTGTAACTAAACCTCTTTTCACCCACACAACACAAACTTACCATGAGCTCAGCAGCTTCTGCTCAAAGAGGGAGCAAAACAGGATTTTTTCTTTTTTTTTTTGTCTTACCTGAGCAAGTCAGGGCCCCAGCACATGCTGCAGGAGCTGTTTCCTGAGAGCTTAAGGAGCACCTACACTACTATGTGGTTTGTCTTAATACTTACCAGTCAATCAGGTCATCTCATTAAACTCATGTTCTTGGATTGCATAATAGAATAACACTTACCTAATCTTAGTAAAACCAATTGTAAACTCAGAAACTCATAAAATCCTGAGACATGTGCCTCAATCCACCACAAGTTTTACCACATGAGTAAGGAAGAGTGACATCTGCACACAAACCACCTCATACAAATGTCCTTGGACATGCCCCAATTCAGTGCTGCTGCACTTACTAAACAAATATTTCTTGGGGCTACTTTTTCCATCCAGTGCCTAAAAAAACTTGTACTAATTTTGTTTATTCCTAAAAAATTTAATCTCTAACCAGCATATCTGAATCCAAAAGGCAAAAGGCACATATTTGCTAAAGAATCCCGCATTTACCTTCGCCAATATTGAATTTATCCAACTAGTGAAGGTTTTCTTCTGTGTAAACTCTCGCTGGACTGGGAAATAAAAACAAAAAAGAAAACAAAGTTAATGGAAAGAATGATCAGGTTTTATTCCCCTTTCTCAAAAAGACACATGGCATCCACCTCAAACGTGGTGGGTCTGTTCTTCCAGATATTAAGTTACTATTCAGTATCAGTTTTTCTCAACTCTTGTTTTACAGCTGATATTTTCTTGCTTGCTGAGTTGATACTGCAAAGACCTCTACAATCATCAAGCATAACCTACAGGATGCAGAGAAATGCTTCACTAATGAAGGTTTTTTCGGAAGATCAGCCAATACAAAGAGCGGTGTGAACACCTAATTCTACAGAGAAGTATGTCTACAATAGTTCTGTCTACTTCTAAATGTTCCTTCAAGGACTCAGGGCCATCATCAGTACAAGATACATCTTGGGATTTGGGAAAAGCCAAAATCCATTAAGCAGGATGCAGGCTGGAGTTAGTTGATAAATGCACATCTGTAGGTGAAGCCTCACAATGAGAAATCTTTGCTAAGTGAAGGGCTGGAGAGAGTTACGAGGCTGTCATGGGGAAATACACCCTCTAACAGCATCCTTTCCACTGCTGGGCCCTTCCCTGGGGTGTGCAGATTATTAATCCAGCCGAGAAGGAGCATACAGGGTCTTAATGCAGGCAGGAGGAAGAAGGAAGTGCTTTAACTTGTGCTGCAGCAAAACCCAGTGAAATGGGACTCAAAGCATGACCCAGTGACACAGAGATCCAGCTCTGCACCCAGGGCCCTCACAGTGCCACACAGTGAGCAGCTACCAGTTGTGCAGGGAGACAGGGAGCTGGTTAAGCCTGTGTTTCAAAAACCAGAGTGTTTAAACCATTTGTCACACCTGCCTGTGGGCAGCAGAGATGGAGAAAAGTCCAGTTCCCCCAGAAGGTGAAGCAGAGGGTGAGCAGCAGAGTTGGACCAGACCAGCTCCCCAGACCCAGCCCTGTCAGGGGCAGTGTTTTACCTGACTTCTCAGCCCACACTCTCTCCCAAAAAAGCCACTCCATGTCCAAGCCACACCACAAAACCCATACGTCCCTAGGGGCTGGATGGCTGCACACAGGTCTCAGGTGACAGAGAGAGATGCTGGTCCCCGAGATGACGGACTCACATCTGCCACCAGCAGCCATCCCAAAGGCTCAGGAGAGCCAGCCTGAACACAAACTCCTTTTTATCTCCCTTTCCATAGCAGCCTTGACTGCAAGCATTGAGGCTGGCTTCCCAGAAAAGGCTCGCATGGAGAATCAAATCTGGGAGACAGGGTGGGAACAGATCATCTCTTCTGCCTCTGAAAGCATGTTCTTGCTCAAAAGAGTAGCTGAAGGCAAACTTGACATTCTAAGGCAAGTGCAAGACTTCTCAGCAATAGCTGTGTATGTTTTGGTAGGCTGGGCAGGATGAAGGATACCAAAAATACCAAGCCCTTGGGGAAAAAAAATGTTGACTGTTCTGCCCATGAAAAGTAAAAATGCCACTCACAGGAAAATGTCCCACACTTTACTAGACTCTGGCAATTTGCAACCACAAACCCCAGTCATGGGGGTATTTTCATTATCCACGACAGCCCAAAGGAGTTTCTGCAGAGCTTCATCAGCTCATGAAACACAGAAATTCGCTTGAGGATAACCTAGGCTCCTGCTCCTCACCCCACAGGCTGCCTTCTGCCTCACTGGGCGGGTGAGCAGCAACAAAAACATTAATGTTACGTGTGTCAAGCACTGCTTTGCATCCTGTAGCGAAGGCACCTTTCAGCAGCCCTCCTCTAATCTGCAACACCACCATCCTGTCGGAGCATGAAGCAGTTGGTTTCCCCTGCTTGCTGGACTGTTTTATGATTCTTCCTAAGCATCACAGAGACTGTGCTCAGACAGTAAGATCAGGGCAATCTTAAAGGCACGGACAAAAATGACACGACAAAATTGGGTTTTGTTCAGGAAACAAAGTTAAGCACAAACATGCCACGCACACCAAACAACCCTGCAATGCTCACAAGGAGGACAAAAATAGCATGGAGATACTGGCTTCATGTTAGCACAGGAGCCAGCCACACCCTTCAGCTGAGCGCCACATGGGAGCCATTCCAATTACCCAACGAGTAATTATTGAGTAGCTGCGCTCAATTTTATCAGGCAGGCAAGGCTGGCGGTGCTAGCACTTGAAAAGGGATAGAGAGCAAATATTGACTACTCTGCCTGACGCCAGTGACTCCTGCAGCTGCAGCTCTTGCCAAACACACACTGCTGCTGCTGCTGAGATGAAGAACTTGCATTTGGGGTTGGTTGCAGATGGTTAGGATGAGACACTTGGCCTTGTTTTGTTGACAGCCATATTAACATGCTTCATTATGCAACAAGGGCCAGATACTGCAAGTGTTGATTCACATGGGCAGCTCTCAGGTAAATGTCTCACCTGGTGAAAGTACAAGGTGGTTATTTCCACTGCACACACCTAAGAGCACCTTAAACCCTCCACAAGCTACCTAATGCAACCCACCGGGCTGCCTTCCAAGCAGCTGCTGCCTCAGCTGCAATGTGCCGTATTTTCCTACCCAAACAAATAAAAATAACAGAATCTCTCCCCAAACTAATAACAGAACTCCATGCTTGCCAGTATTTCCCCATCTTGTAGTGCAGCAGTGTTTCCATGCAGGCCATGCCACACACACTCAGCACAGATGTGCTCCTGGCACCGTGGCAGGCAGCTGTATTGCAATTTTCAGGCTGAGTGTGTTTTCCCTCCCAGCTCCCCTCTGACACTGCTGCTGCTCAGAGGCGCTAATGATTTAATCAAGCTCTCCAATTTTTATCTCTACCACGTGGTTAATTAATACGGATTTTTATTTTTATGAGGGTGAATGCATTCTTTGTTGGGCCTTTTTGTAGCACTCTAACTGACCTTGGTTTTCTCTTGCCCTAGTTTTCAAAATGTCACTGGCCTAGAATAAAAAAGCTATAAAAAAACCCCCAAACCCTGATCATTCCCTTTACTTTGGGTCAAAACTCACTAAGCTAAAAAGTGGATCTGAGAGAACAGAATAAGAACCTGGTAATCTGAAAATACCCAAAATCTATCACATTTCACCCTGTGTTAATAACTCTTTAGGGAAGAGTAACACATACAAGCAATGTGTCGCACAGAATAGCCAAAAATCAATACACGCTGCTGGACAATGACTGTTTTATTCAGTAATGAGCTACCAACAAGTGCTACAAACCAGGCTGATCATTAGGAGCACAGGGACATGGTAGGGACCACGTGAGTGCTGAACTCACCTCCCAGGAGGGAGAGGAGAGCAGCAGCACTGCCAGCCACTGTTTCACTCTCAGCCTTCCTTAAACCGTGATGCAGAAAAAACAAGACTTAACATTATTCTCCTCTCCCCTGCTGCCTTTCGTGCCTCCCTTCCTGAGGTGGGGGAATGGCAGCTCCAAGGAAAGAATCATCTCCTCCTTCAGCAGGGAGCTAGGGGAAGCAAATCGTGGAGGAACAGACGTAGCCTGTCCATCCACACTCATCAAACACTGTCACCAAACAGCAAAGAGGATTTCTTCTATCACAAGGACTTGTGTATCACTGGCAGTGAACAATTTACAACTGTATGGCTTCTCTAAAAAAAAAAAAAATTTTAAGCAATCACTTTAAATTAATGAGCACAAGCATGCCTCTTCTTTGTTTCACCAGAAGGAATTACCTCTTGTGTATGATATTTTTATATCTTCCTTTCACCAAGGTCAGCTGAGGCTATGTCTACAGCAGCGTGCAGGGAGCTCATCAGGAGCAGATCAAGAGAGCTGGTGTTCACAAGGAAGTGCATCTGCCACATGTGCAGAGACAAAGGTTGTGCTGGGCCAACTCTAGCCCCAATGCCCACACACAGCCACAGCACCTTCTTTATTTCAGTTTCATTCCAAATAACCACCTTCACACTCCCTGACAGCCCAGCAAAATGAACCAAAGGATGGGTAGCAGGGATAACTGGGAGAGCTCCTTCAAGACAGCACTGCTGGTATGAACTAATACACCAAGCAAGTACATTCTTTAAATGACTGGAACCATCAGAAGAACTATTAAATACTTGCCAATCCAGGGAGAGAGTGAGCAATTAACCCCCAAGCCCTTTGTACAGTCCCTTCCCTTCCACCCAGCAACAGTTTCACGTTCTGCAGACAGGAAAGCAGGGAAAAAAGTTATTTCCAGCATTTATGTTCAGCAACATGGTGTTAAGCAATTAAATCAAACACAGAATTTTTTGTCAAGATTGAGAAGTTTTATCCAAAGCCCAATGAAGATGAGGAAAACACCTCTACAGGCAGGAATGGGTCTTTTCAAATACAAATATTATAAAAATATTAACTAAATCACTATTAGCAGATCAATGAAGCAAGTGGAAACTTTCTACACTACTCCTTTCAACCTCCTTTTCCTTTTGGAATCACGTTGTCCAATTTACCAAAAGTGCTGCTAACTCAGGAAGTGTGTTCACACCAGGCTTTGCCCTCCTGGCTTTCTTACACCCTTTTGCTGTTCTCGTTGCCAGGGTGCTGGAGCAGCCCTGCCCTGAATCACCACTGTCTTTACTGCCACCACAAAGCCACGTTTAGTACCCGGGGGCATAGGCAGGTTGCAGATTAAATTCTTAAAGGTACCAAGTCACATCATTCAGGTATCAATACACTTTTAAAGGTAGACACTTAAGTGTCTTTTCTAACGTTTTCAAGAAAATCCACAGTGAAGCAGGGATCTGACCGCAGTGGCCTCCAGTGCCCTTTACAGGTGCCTCAGGAGCCATCCACTCCTTTGGCATTTTAATGCCAGTTTTTAACCAGTTACGCACCAGGTAATGCCTTTAACAAATTGAAATTTACCTAGCAGGGAACACTTCTACGCAACTATCCAATCTATTTTTTACGTTAGGCATGTGAAGCAGACAAAAATACCCATGACTGAATTTTTTCAAGGCAGTGTCATGTGTCAGTTGCCTCTCCAGGGCCATCAGCCCTGTCACATGCCACGGAGCCCTGCAGTTACGGGAACTGCAAGAGCAGCTCCTCACCGGGGCAGAATAAACCGGGAATACATTTCTGTGCAGCTCCTATGGGAGCTTTTTGTAAAAGTCACCCTTGTAAAATTGTAACAAACATGTAATTAACTTTCTTTTTCAATCGTTCTGGTTAAAGAAAAAGAAGTATAGCTGTAATAAGCAAGTGGCCCCATCAGATGGGACATACAGTTAAAACAAAAAAAAGCTGGGCAAGAATTATCAATCTACCTAGCCTCTGGATGAATTAAGAGGGTCTCAAAAAGAAATATCCCTTTACTCAGAGATGAGTACAATCTACTACAAGCTGCACAACAAAACCTATCCGTATATATCTCCATATTTTTGATTTCACTTGAAAAGAAATCACTCATAAAGGATTATACATAACTGCATGAAAATAGTATCATTCATTTTTATCACTAAATTCTCTTCAAAAACAGTTCTCTTCAAAAATTCTCTTCAGCTTTAGCAACCACATTCCTGTATTATCATCCTTTGGGTTACAGTAATAAACAGTAACACACATGCAGATTAATAAGTGGAGCCAAAAATTAGGACCCCTGCAGTTAATTAAACAGTGAAAGAGTAAGTACATGCCCCGAACTCCAAGAGCTAAAACACACTCTCTTGTGTTTGAATTAGCTCAGCAAGCATGAAACGGAAAGGGAAAACAGAGTTCTGCACAGGCTTGGTGGGAAGCACCACACACAGGGTCTGTTTGCTATCCTAGGGAAGACAGGGGAAGGATTTGTGCATGGGACAGAAAATAGAGCTTGAATCCTCCCACAGATAAAGAGATTTACATTCCAAAAGCAAAAAATAATCCGTTCCAGAGTGCCACAAACCCGGCAGAGTTCCTGCTGCAGCCACCCATCCGCGAGCAGCCGCGCACTCCCCTCGCTGCAATCCCGCTCTCCTGCTCAGCAGCAAAGCACGATTCCATCTCCAACAGCTCCCAAAGCACTGCCAGCAGGCCCTTCTCTTACCAAGGAGGTGACATGCCTCCTCATCTCAAGTAGCCAAAGGCAATTCTGGATGTTGAGTGTGCCTCTTCAATTCCCAGAAGGATGAGGAGCAGGCTGGACCCCTCTCTGGGGCCAGCCCATAATGCAGTGATGGGAGGGAAACACGGGAGGAGGAGACACAGGACAGGGATCCTGCTTTATTCCTCCCATGCTCATTGCCAGCCAAGCTCCTGCCTGCTCCATCCTACACCAAAAGGGACTTTAGGTTTCAAAGATGGTCCGTGGTGCAACGAAGCATCTCCCTGTCAAGCATCCTCTGGTCACCAAGATGTTTGCAGATTGTCTGGCAGGAGAAACCCTTCCCTTAAGTATTCCCCATTGGATATTCCCTACTGGATATAACCATAATAGGTCCAGCTCCAGGCTTTTCACCTGCACTTTCACATGGCTGTGCAAGGACACAAAGCAATCCTGCAGCTGCTGCAAGTTGTGCTGCATCAGAAAACTGGGAAGAAGCAGAAAGGTGCCAAAGGGAAGTACACCGATAATGTTGACCTTAATCTGATTAAATTTTGTTATAGTATCTGGGACAGAGGGAAGGAAAAAAAGAAAAAACAAGACTGCCAATTCCTGACATCATGCATTTTCATAGCAATTCCCATTTTCTTGTCAGGGAGGGCAGGGGTAACTGTTACTTTCATCTGGATATCAGCCTGAAAACTGGTAAAGGTTAAAGAGCAATACATAAATCTGAAAAGATCCATATATAAGGGTTTATATTCTTGCAGCTTTTTACTTCAGCCTCATGATTTTGTGACTAGCTTTATCATTTGAAAATGCCTGGAGATGGGGGCATTAGAAAACATACTGCTTTCATTTCTTCACCTATTTTCTTCATGTTTTTCAAGCTTCATTAAGTGTCCTTAAAGTAATCAACTGACAAGAAAGATGCACTGAAAACAAAGTTACATTTTCACTTATTTTCCAGTGAATCTCTTTATGGCATCTTCTAAGCCAAACACTTTTAAGGGAAGTGAATGTTCACCTTTGAACACTCTTCTACCTAAATACCCACTAACATGCTTCTACACTATTAACCAACTAGCCATAAATTAATAGGCATTCTATAATAATTAGAGCTACTAAGTAGTAAATTCTTCACTAATTACTTAAAGGAGATTGTTCTTTCCCTCTTTTTTCCTTCTTTTTCCCCCCAAAAGTACTGTCCTTGCAGAAGACTCTAACTTAAATAACAGTCAAACATACCTCAAATAGCATACCTACACATGGTAGGGAAGGAAAAAAAAATAAAGCTAATGATTTTGCTACATTTTTTAGGCATAAACTTCACAAAGTTACATGACCAAACCAATTGACACATTAAGTTGATCTTGCCCTAATTAACCAGACTAGACAAGTGCTCTATCCCCACAGGACTCCTTTCAGGAATAATGGAAGACTGGATCACAAAGAATTAAAAGCTAGATCAAAATATATCTAGACTACATCCAGACTAGATCTCACTCTTGCTTTTTCCTTCTGCACCATTTATGCACGTCTCCTGTTATGCTGTGTATTATACAACGCTGGACATATTCTTTGAAGCTATATCCCAGCAGTTTGAAAAAGGAGATCATAACAAGTTTCACACCCCTCTGCAGTCACACAAAATGTAAGCTGCTTTTCTGATAGTTATAAGCAGCTATTCCTTGAATCTGAAGTTTCTCTTAACACTTCCCCAGGTGGACCTGAAGACTTAAAGCAATCAATGTCTCCGGCCGCTTTGCAAATCTCATCTCAAGATTCCTATTAATGGAAAAACCTGTTTCCTTGAGTGACCCTATTCTTCTTATTTGACCTTTGCTACCACAGATCTGTGAGCAGAGCTGCTAATGGTCCCTATATGTCATGTCAGGGAGTGTGTCTTTGGTGCTGCCTCACAGCTGTATTGCCATTTGCTTGTTTGACCCTGAGCAGACGCTGCAGCGCCACAGCTCCGCACACAAAACGTGTCAGCACCATTTGTTGTGTCTTCAATCATTACAAAAAATTGCTCATGTCACTTCTAAGGGATGTCTCCAGATGTTTTACAACAGCCAGGCACAGACAGCTTGGGCACAAGATTTGCAGTGTGTTCATTTCAGCATAATCTAAGAGCTCCATTTATTACTGCAAAGAAATACAGTCATTTCAACTTTACTAAGCAGGGCTCCTTCAATGAGATATTGACCAAAAAACTCAATTGTTATTCAACACAAACACCAGCCTGACTTTTCAGAAAAAAGAAAAAATAAAAAAAAGATTTTGAAAGTAAAACCCTGTCCTAAAATGGCGTGTAACTTTAAATCTGCCTTAAAGCTAGAGAGTGTTTTCCAAATGTGTTTCACAACAACAGCCACCTCAGCCTTTCTACCCAAGGCTGAGTTTGACTGGCACAACAAATGTGTGTCTGACAAGCTGTGCTTGGTGCAAAAGTCAGACTAGCTCCTGTCTGCTAGGAGTTTTTGCTTGTTCTCCTGAAAATGCAATACTGGAGCAAAACGGAAGAAAATTCACCATTAAAGACGCTTGGCTCTGGACCACTATTAACACTCACTCGTCAAAACACATGGCTTCAACAACAGTATTAGTGCAAATATGGATCACAGAAGTGACCTGGCAGAATATTCTTTTGCACCATCTGTTTTCAACATATTTGCTCTCAACCAAGCACCACAGAAATTTCCTTGCAAGGGAGTTAAAAGGAAGTAGCTCTGTGGAAACATGAGTTAGCCCATCCGTTCTTGAACAACCAGGCTCTAAACACATCAAAACCAAGCTTTTCAGCAGGGCTAGCCCTGCTGCCTGGACTAGCCTCCTTGACAGCCTCTATGAATACATCCACAGCAAAGCCAACCTTCACAGAAAATTCTTGTAGAAGGAAATTCAACATGTGAATAAGGAAAACACGAAAGTTCTGAGAGGCCAGGTCAGATGCACTCACCATCACTTAAGTGTCCAGGTAGATGCCATTAAACTGGAATAATTAAAAATCAGCCTGTGAGTGCTTCCTTAAGGAGTTATAACTCATGACAAGTAAAGATGAAAGACTCTGACCCATAAGAAATTTGTTTAAAAGCCACAAAAACTATCCCCACTTGCAGGGGATATAGCAGTAAAAACAGAAAACCGAATAAAATAGAATGAAATAGTTCTGTAGCCAACGGCTTCATTAAGACAGCTCAATGCAACCACCTAATTGTCAGCAAGCTGAAAACAAGGAAACTAATGACCTGGCCTGTTTTCATGCTGGTGGTTCCTTTCAAAACAGTTTACAGCAACATGTATTCTGAGTAACAAAGCATAAGAACCAGTGAGCACATCAGTACCAAAAAAGGCAACTGATCTGAAAATACCACGAGAAAGTACTACAAGAGCTTATCTGTCATTTCCCTGCTGAAGCCTCTCTCATGAAACAGAAATATCTGCAAAGAAGCACAGACATGAACTAACGACACTCACCATAACACAAGTTTAAACAGGTTTTTCAGAATTCCCTTCGACTTGTACACACAGCCACACATTTTTGACAAAAATCTAAATTAAAAAGGCACAGAAAACATCAGTGACTTACCTTGCAGCGTTAGATGGAGATCATCTATTTCAGAGGAAGCCTGCTCCTCTGTTGATGCAGATGACTGCTGTGATGCCATATTGAATTCTGTGGAGATTCTTTAATCAATTTCCAAACTGAAATCATATTAAAAAAAAGAAGAAAATCAGTACAGTTTTACATAAAAACTGATGACACTCAATGATGATGTGGCACCAAGATATGTATTTTGTTTTGGGTTTTCTTCCCTTGGTCAGCTGTTTCCCTAGTTTATACAGAATAAAGTGACTTTTCCTACTGCAGGAACCCAAGCTTTGGTCCTTTGACTCTTTTTTTAACAGTGCCCAGCAGCACTCCACAATACAAACCAGGGATCCCAGTGGGTCTTGCCCTGAAAACAAAAGCACCAGGACTAGGAAAATTCAAACACCATTGCTGTCTTCGAGAAAGCCAAGGTGACAAAAGCTCACAGTGCCTTCTGCAGACTGCTAGCTGCCAAACCTCATTTTTTTAATCCTTGTACCTTTCAGAGCTCCCTTCCTGCCTGCACAGTTGTTGCAGAACAGAAACAATTCAGGAAGAATCTGCAAAGATTAGGGTGAAATGAAAAAGCAGCAGTTTTATGAGAATCAACACAGCTGCTGTCTCTCTCTGGTACCTTTGTTACTCCTCAACCCCCATGAAGGAGTTTCTTTTTCCAACTCCTCCACTGTCCTCTCCCTGGATACCTCCCCTATCTCTAGTGCAACTTTAGGAAACAATATGCTCTATCTTCCTTAAAAAACTACAAGTGTTCCTGGTTGTGCAGTAGCTATATTGTTCAATTTGCCACTGTAGGAAGAACTGGATGCTTAAGATAGATACTTATTTTTACCAAGAACCCAGAAGTTAAACAAATTCAAAAAGAAACTAAGCTGAAAATTAAATAAGGGCTCACTCTTAAACGAGCTTTGTTACCTACACAACTGTAACCTTTTCACCAGAAGCACTAGGATTTCCACACCATATATTAATAACTCATCCACCAAGTATATGTCCAAATAAAGGGCGTGAATAGATGAGTCAGAAATACAACATTAAGGAATGCCAGAGAAATTCCTACATCAATTCCCTTGTGCACATGAATCATGAGGCAGCCTTTGTTTACTCCATACTATTTCTCCTCACTCTCTGTCTCTTTCACTGAGCAGAAAGGAGAACATGCATTTAATGAGGAGCTCTTCAATATTTTACTTTCCTCACCCTGAACAATGTGTATCCTTGTGCTTTATCCAAGAGTTGCTTTGATGGCAGGATTATCGAGTCCCTCACAAGATTTTCTATGGCACTCACCACCCTGGCATCTGAACACTTCACAAACATCCATCAATTCACATTTACAGCACCTACATGAGACCAGGGGTTACTGCCCACACTTAGAATCACGGCGTGCTTTGGACTGGAAGGGACCATCAGTCCAACTCCCCTGCCATGGGACATCACTTTACTGATTACAAGCAAAGGCCAGGGAGAAAAAAGGCAACAAAAAAAGTCTCTGGATTTCCAGAGAAATCAATATTAGCTCATAAGGCTGAAGCACTGATTCCAATTGCTGCAGTGACCGTGCAGCCCTTCAGCAAGTCACCAACAACTTACAGCTGCAACTCAAGGCACCAGATTCAAGCACAGGGAGTTCTAGCTGGGGCAGGTAAAGGTCAGACCTACCTGGATAATCAAAAAACACCATATTTTAAAAGAGTTTGGCTTGCTTAGCAAGCAAAAATAAGAGGAAAATTACTAATTTGATCTTTGGCTGGCACAAGAACATGATAATATAAACAAGCCAAGCCTTGAGGTTAGGATGGAAATCCTAAGATACCTAAATTAGCCAAGAAAGCCAACAAAATGCTGGGCAGCACAAACAAGGGCATCACCAGCAGAGATAGAAAAGTGATTATCCCACTCTGCCCAGCACTTGTCAGGACACCTGGAATACTGGGTGCAGTTTGGGACCACACTGTACAAAATATTATGTGGTCAGGCTGGAGAGAGAAGAGCACAAAAATGACCAAAAGACTGGGAGGCCTGTGTGGGGAAATGGCTGAGGAAACTGGGTTTGCTGAGCCTTGAGAAAAGAAAGCTGAGGGGAGACCTTTTTACCATGTTCCAGAATCTGAAGGGTGCCCACAGAGAGAATGGAGACTCGCTTTTCACAAGGAGTCACATGGAAAAGATGAGGGGCAGTGGGTACAAGTTACTGCTAGGGAGATTTTGATTAGACACAAGAGGAAAATTTTTCATAGAACCATCACTCATCGGATTACTCTCCCTGGGGAAGTGGTAGATTCCGCAACACTGGAACTGTTATGATTTGACAGGGCAGGATGATGTGCCATCTTGTCTGGACTATGCTTTTGGCACAAAAATAGTGGACAAAAAGATGGTCCTTGAGGTCCCTTCCAACATGGAATTCTGTAATAAATACCGGGCTCTTACAGGAACTGAGGACGGGCAAGGGCTGAGGAAGAATCCAGTGCTCACAGCAATGGTGCCTATGCCCAAGGCAAGGCAATCTTTCCTGGGAAACTCCCTTCTTTTTTCTCTCAGCATTAAGAAATACAAACCCAAAGTCTGAAAATGCAAAATGTCAGGTGGCGTTAATATCTTTTGGGTAAGACTAAGTCTTGGATTTGGTTTTTGATCACCACCTTGAACGTGATGACAAATGACCCAAGTGGGAAGCATGTAAGCAAACTGCCAAACAGTGGAAACATACATATCTGTTCAACTTCAAAGCATCCACATTTGAGATGATGACATGGGCAGAGCCAGTTGATGTTCAACTAACTTGGATGATGCCAGAGTCACTGGGACCACAGTCCAGAGAAAGGGAGCAGGATTTGGCATTAAAATTCCATTATAATAACAGGAAAGTATGCAAGAGCCATGAACAACTCTGATGGACATTTCATAAACAACACAAAAAATATTTTTAACCTTTCTGTGGCTGTTCCTCCTCTGTCCCCAGCCCTTGCCAGCTACAGCAACAACACAGCACACAGTGTCTGCTTTTATGTGCTTGCACTGCACTTCACGTGATGGGACCCCAATCGCAGTTCAGATCTCTAAGCAATAAAGTAGTTAAAGCTAATATAACTTCCAGGATTTCAAAGCAGAAAGTATATTAAGCTCTAAAGCATGAATAAACTTTAATTAAGTTATGTAATTTATTAATTAATTGACTTAAATTACAGCATGATCATAGAACATGTATAAATGAAGAAAAGCATATAATCTTATTTTCTTTTAAAGTCAATTTATGGCCTCCTTCCCAAAAGGATGGGAAATTTCAAACTTTTTTTTTAAACACAGATGTCCACTCAACAAATCCACAGTGCAGGTCATGAAGACACACAGCTGACACCAAATTTATGCTAAAGCTTTCATGTCCCTCAAACCCTCAATTCACCATCCAACACAGCAGATGCATTTTGCCCTGCCCCAACAGAAGACTCCACAGCTGCTTTGAAGGGGAGACACAAACACACTCTTGGAGGACATACCTGCAAGGATTAGTCTTCTTTAAAAGGTACAAGGTACAGATTGTCTGAGAAGGGATTATACAGGGACACTATGCTACTCACTTTGTCCTCCCCCCTGCCCCAAATTTCATTCAGGTACAGCATTCTCAGCTGTAACTGTATCATTGCAGCCTCTGAAGAGTCTAAAACCATCAAGCTCTGAAGAGTCTGAAACCACCAAGGGTTTTCATAGGCAGTAGGAAGGATCATCTTTTCTACCTCGTATTTAAGTCAGTTATTTTGTTTCATAACAACTCAATGAACTGCAGAGCTAAACCAATCCCTTCCCCTCCATGAAACGCTGGAAATACATACCCATAGCACTGAAAATAAATCAAATGCTTTCAAATCACACTTTTTCAGTGGGGATAAAACCAAAGGTGAAGGGAATGACCTTGTCTTTCCCTCTCTCTGGGGAGTCTAGCATTAATGTAGGAAAGCATTAACCACTTACACCTTGAGATAGCCCGTGAAGTATCACAGAGTCAAAGAGACAGTTCCAGGCACAGTGGGACCTTATTTCCAATGGATTAATTTCCTCTGGATTAACCTTTGTGAATTGCACCGGAGCTTTTGTGCAAGCTTGCCTTTTCTTCAACACAAGGTAAGTCATACAAGAAAGATGCATTAGCAATGTCCTCTTGTAGAATAAAGCTTTCCATGGTGTTCTCCAAAGGGGTACATTCTTGGCTACCTGGGCTCAATCTGTAGCTTAAATGGTTCAGCCATCAACAAAGCTTTCCCCATGATAAGGGCACTCCTAAGTCTCAAACCCCTCCAGCTATTTCCACAACAGGCACCTGAAAACATTGGTAGAAATTACATCAGCACAGTTGTTTCAAATCACTTCTACTGTAATTTCCCTTCCTCTACCTAATTCAGCTGATATTAGCCAGATTGCAGAAAATCCTGGGCATTAACATACACACATAGGCACACTGATAAGAGAGAAACCTAAGAGCAAGTAGCAGACTGCAAACCTCAAGGAACTAACCTGAAAATAATCATACCCCGGCTTTGCATTCCATTATCATAAGAATAGACAACACTGATTTAAATGCCTTGTCTCCAGTGAGGCTTAAGTCCTAATGAGACCTAAGAGATGCTCTTCTTAAGCAGGGTCTTTATAAGGACATTCTTGTCTCAGAAGAAAGGGGGAAAAAAGTTTCAGATGGATTTAGAGGATTCATTAGAAAGGATTTCACAGCCTTAACATTAGTTCAGATCGGGGTGGTTTGCAAACCTTGGCCTTCAGCTGTTCCAAGAACCGCAGATGGTAAGATTTCATTGCATGGAAAACCCAGCAGTTACACAGCACACCCCTTATGGTTAAACCAGTGCCATCTTCAAATAATAATCCATGTAACTACAGCTAAAACAGGAAATGGGTATTTCATTAATTAATATAAAGCTACCTTTACAAAGCAGCTGTGCACAGTATTCAGGAAGCAAGGTAAACTAGCCGGTACAATTTCCACACTGTCCCAGGTAAGAGACTTTTAGCCCCAGAGGTCACATCTAACTTGTGTGTGTCCCTGCACAGATGTACCCTCACGGCCCTCCCCAGGAGCCAATCTTGAAAAATCATATGCCATGAAATTAGCTCAGTTTTGCACTCCTTAAAGCTGAAAGCAGCAGACACCTTGCAAACAAGCCCAGCTAGATATTATAACCCACTGGTAGTAAATCCCTGCTTCTTTGGTTTTGCCTTTGCAGATCCATGCCCCATACTTTCCCAATTATGCTGGCTACATGCTTTCCACTGGTGTTGCAATAGGAATTGCAGACATCTTTTCATGGCATCTCCAACCGCTTGTTTTTACTTTTCCTCCTTTGAAGTGCCACTGATTATTTATGACCCACTCAGGGACTCAAAGACCTGCCCTCCATAGAGGCCTCTCCATGTAAACCAAAGTCTGTTCCTAGCAACAGATTATTATTGCTCATGCACTGAGCCAAGCCAGCGTCATGAACAGAAACGGCAGATTTTTATCTTTGGTGAACCAATCCAAAGGAAGTAGAGCTCCACAATGCTGACCAAATGAAGACCCTTTCCTTTTTGGCTACTAACAAAGATCTCTGTTTATTTTACATTCAGAAAGAAGCAACATTCAGAGGTGCGAGTCTTGAGCCTTGCAACATGCTACGGAGCCACCTTCTTTTGGTAAGCTATCTTTCTGTAAGTTTGTCAGAGCCTCCCTAAAGGCAAATTGTTGGCATCCAAATCATAAGCCCATGACCTAAATCATTATCACCTTAAGTTGGTTTGGGTTTTGCTCTTTTATAATAGTTCATTTTCCCATCACTTCTGACGTACTCACACCCCTGTAAAGCCTGAGAAGTTCACACAGCACTTTAGTTTGATGGTCCTGCTTTCTCCTTGACACTTCACTTACAATGGTTCCACCATGTTTTCACCCAGTGGTGGGGAAAAAGGTCTGTTTAAAGGATGCATTTTCTATCATCTTTGCATCTAAATGCTCCTTATTTTTTTAAGATCCTACTCCAAACTGAAGTTCATCCCTTCAACATTTAAAGAGCTAGCAAACATCGCTCTTCTGGGCCATCTCAGATTGTATCACATTCCCAGCTGGAATGTGATCACACAGAAAAAACACGCTGATCCCCTTCCCTTCAAACCCAGATCCTCAGGAGGCAAAAATCAGGACAGCACCATTGACAGATCTACCTTGGCTTCCCCAGTTGAGGAACTGACAACTTATCTACGTCTGGCAGAAAAAAGTTATTTGTCATCATCCAGTATGCAATAATGACATATTCTCTGTGCTTCCCTGGAGGAAGAAAAGTGCTAACATTAGGTTTCCATCCCTTTGAAGGTGATACAGAAAAGAGGCTATAGCCTCCTGATCCTACATAACACCCAGCAGCAGTCAGATGGGTATCAGCCAGTCTTTTAATAAGTAGTATTAGTGCATGTGGCATCAGAGAGACTCTGCACTGCCTGGGATGAAGCTGAAACAAGTCTGGCCTTGGGTATTCCTATGCTATCAGTAGCTGGAGATGAAGGCATCAAAAAGAGAAAAGCTTTGAAAAGACTGAACAACTCTGCTCAGGTAGAATCAAGCCAAAAGAGCATGAGATGCACCTGCAAGACACCAAGCCCAGAGAATGCAAGATCTTCAGGAGATTCAGAGCTGGACACGAAGCTGCACCCCACTGCCACAGAAATAGTCTTGTCTCATGTGACATGATGCTCTGGAACCAACTGGTCAAGTAAGGACTCCTCCAAAGAAGAAGAGCTGCAAGACCAAGGCAGTTCTTATAAGTTTATTTATGACAAGCAGCAGCAGTACATTTTTGTTATCCAGGGACTTCCCAGTGATCTATTTATAGTTTTTGAAAACCAGCCAGGACAAGCATATGAGTATACAAAAGCCACACCATTTTTAAGGCCAGCAAATGTTGCTGGTTTGTCTTTGATTTACACATCAGTAACACTTCCTGTTGCAGAAGCACAATGGATCTTCTTATTGCATTAATCAATTTAAAAACACAGTTAGCAAAGTGTCTTTCTTGACCTTTTCTCTTTCTGGGGGGGTAGTAATATATCAGTCATCCTGGTACAATTACACAGTTTGAAAACTGCACTAACTCCATGCTGATGTTACACACACAGAGAAATGCTTTTATTAACAGAGCTAAGCCTTGTTCACACAGTCACAAAGGTTGACCCATGGAGGTGCATGATGCAATTACTTGCCCTCAGAATACGAGCCTATCTCACATTTATCTGTTCCCAAGTGGGAAGGCAGTGCCAAAGCACACTGACTAAAATTGCAGAAACAACTCTGCTTTCAACTGGTTTCCAAGATTTTCCATATTGTTAATAAACACAAGAACTGCTCAGGACTTAAAATCCCAGTTGTTAAGGTAAAAAAGAGGAGTGCTGAATGCCTGGAGGCGCAGGAGGCCGATGCCATACACCTCAATCACCCCAGGGTCCACCACTATGCAGGAAGCCAAAAACACCATGGTGACTTCATGTCTCCATCAAAGTCAAGGACTTGGGCAACAATTCAATCTCCAAAACACAAAGCCTGTGAGCACACCCCAGCCCAAAACTACCTGTGCAATGCCCAGAAGCCTTCAATTATGCTCACAAAACCATGTCATTTGAACGGTGTGTTGCCATGAGGCCAGAATGGAAAAGCTTTTCCAGAGCAGGGCTTGGTCTCGCACTCCCCCTGCGGCCAGAGCAGCCCCCAAGGCCGCTTCCCGCAGATAACGGGGCTGGAAGGGTTATCACAAAAACAACGTGACAAACACGGGCCGGCTCCAGATCCGTGCTGTACCTGGGAACTGCATCCAGTGCCCAAACACGACCTCCTCCTACGCGCCGGGTTAGCTAGGAAAGCAGGCAGCAAGGCGACAGCCGCTGTCATTTCACTCCTACAAGCCTTTCTCCCTTTTCCCACGACAGACAGCCCTGCCTGGCCGCTTGCCCCGGCTAGCTGGGCTCCGCTAGCAGCAGCCGGGCACAGCACGGAGCAGCCACGCTCTGCCTGGCCTCCCCTGGGAAGGGGAAAGGGCGCAGCGCGGCCGGGCAGTGCGGGCGCAGACAGACCTCTGACCTTCAGCTGCGCGGCTCCCAGCGCCACAGCACGGCTCGGCACAGCCCCTCCTCGGCCTTCCTGGCCCCGAGTCACCCTGTACAGTGCGGAAGGGAAGGGAAGGGAATCGCCCGCAATCAGAGAGAGTTTTAGCTCTCACGCCTCATCGGAACAAACTGGAAAACGCTAACCAAGCAAGAAGCATTGCAACAAGTTGTTGTTCTTATTTACAAGGGTTTCTTTCCCTTCCTTGGATTGCAGCTCGAGGTCGGTGTTTTAATACAGACTCACAAGCACACTTGGAACCACTTTACATGGTAGAGATATTTAAAATAGCAATATGTAACAACTACACCTGCTTGGCATTAATGGCATGATATTAATGAGAAACAGGCTCCTAGTAATATTCTGCCTTTGAAGGAACACATATGTTTCCTTCCCACTGCCTTCCCAATTCCCTTTTTCACCAAATAAAGGAAACAGTCAGATGGTTAACAAACACATTATTCTGTTAAGTGAAGCTCTCCTAAGCAATAAAAGGCCTGGGGTTTCTAAATTAAATCACAAGACTGTTCAGAAAGACCTTCCTGAAGAGCAGTAACCTGCTCTTTCCAGAAGTTAGGAAAAGAGAAAGCCACTAGGGATAGTGGCAATCTGAACGCAGGAGTTTCCGCTGAAGCAGGGACTTGTTCTGACTGAGCAGAATCCCTGGAAGCAGCAGAGCAATGTTTGCACAACAGACCTCGCAGACAGAGCCATTGACGGTGCCGGGAAAGGGGAGGAAAGTGAACTGCACCGTGGTTTTGGGAGCCAAAAGAGAAAGGGCATGTCTCAAGCTAAGCCTATCTGCTTTGGCAGTGTTCCTGCAAAGATCACAAACTTGTTGTGATCACTAAATATAGCAGAGAAAAGGAATCTACTGCAAGTAGCTCTCTCCGGCCGTGCTCGCTGTTTTACGCAGGCAGAAGGAAAACACAAAAGAGATTTGTCAAGCAACTGGCAAACAAAGCTTGCCAAATTTGAAGGGCAAATTACAATTTAAATGATAGGTCCTAGCCTGGCAGCTGTGAATTCATCAGCTTTTCTCCCAAGCATATCCAATCGAGGCTACAGCAATGAAAACTACTACTCTTCTCCAGGACACCTCTCCTCTGACTTGGAGGGGCTGCCTCTCCAAAGAATGAGTTTTTCACGTCCTTGTAATTCTTCCAGCTGAAAATTCCCTTCAAAGTCTAGTTCAGGGGCCTTGTTTATTTGTTTTATGCCTTCTGTCCCACGTACTTCAAGGTCTGTGGGCAGAGCAGCCTTTCTACAAGCACAGCCCGCACGTTCGCATGCCTGTGCTGGTTCTGCACATGTGAAAGGGGCCCCTCGACGGTGGCGTCTCCCACACTGACAGTGCAGGACCTTCTCCACTAAGAAAAGCACTTTCCTTTACCACCTAAGAGAAAATATCTTTCTCTTTGCTTTTAAAGAATTAGCTGCTTTAGGGGAAAGAAAAAAAAAAACAAACCACGAACCTAAATCTCTGATTTATAGCATCGTTTCAAGCCTGTAGAGTAACTTTTTGTGTGCAGTCAAAACCAGGCCAAACACTGTTATTCCTGCTAGTGCTGATGCCAGAGAGCACCAAACAGCCAAAGGGCTCATAGACAACCCAAGAGGAAGAACTCGCTGTTGCACAGTGACCCGCTAGAATAAACTGTTCTCACTATACAAAATAAAAAAATAAAATACAGGTGCAGTTGCAAAGCCAAGTACTCCAAATTAGAAATAGCCCAGATACAAGAATGCCTTACTTTTATCGCGCATTCCACTTCTGCACGCTCAGGGTGACATCAGTCCTCCCATCCACATCTGAATCATGGGGTGTCCAGGCTGCTTTCTCTGAGAATCAGGATTTCTTACGACGCAGACAAAGCAGGACAGATGCCCGTGAGCCCCGTGCATCTCCCTCGCTGAAAGGCACGGGCATTACTGACACAGAAGTGACTTACAGACAAGCCCAGTCAAGCAGCAGAGCCTGTGTTGCGTAAGCAGAGCTGCGGCACCATCCTGTCCCAGGCCAGGCAGCACGGCCGGGGCCAAGCAGGTGAGGTAAGATGTGAGCCAACCCCAGCCCGAGCCAACTCCAGCCCACCGAGGCGGGTTTCTGTACAGTTTTAGGGACACACCTCTTGGAGTCACCGTCCAGAATGAAACCCCAGCAGGGAGATGGCGTGTGATCACCAACACAAGCCCTTGGAACAGGATATGCTTCAATTTCCTCACAATACACGCACTGGCTTTCGGTACAGTGAACTCTTGGACTGGCTTCTTGCAGAATTTTTGCAAGAAAAAACATGCTCAGAGTCACCTCTGAGCTCTGCAAAGGTAATGACTTCACTCACCAACATTATCTGTAAAGCCATTCCAAGGCTACCTACAGCACCAGGAAGGCACAACTGCTCTGCAGGAACACTGCTTGCTCACACTAAGTTGCACAGATAACCACTTCCACCCTCTTAGGAACTCCTGAGGTGACCTGGAGATGTAATTGGGAAGAAAATCCAGACTTTTCACTTCCCCAAAACAAAGCCGGCTCTGCTCTTGATTCCCTCCTACAATAACAAGCTCTGCTTTCTCCATCCCAGGGGTATTTCATCACCAACATTCCACCCAGTTTTGCATAAGAAACAACACTGCAAACAGTTTATCATACACTCTTTTTCTTAAAAAAAAACAAAAAAACCCACCAAACAACCCTAAACCTGTCGGCCTGCTAACTGTGAAACTGCTTGTTACAGTCTGAGCAGTTGATGAAACAGGATGACAATGCCAGGAAATACCTGGAATTGATCTTCAAAGTTTATTTTTGGAGACTGGCTTTTGTTCCAGCTCTTATTTAATAATTTGCTCTTTCCCTCTCCCCAGTTGTTCTCTCTGGGATCAAATTGCAATCTGTTTCACCTCCTGGAGCTCACCCACAGACCCTCTAAGAAGAACTTTAAGAATCAAATCCTGGCTCAGACAACACGTTCTTTCTATTTCATGGCTATCATATTCTTTCTCATATATCAAGAAAAATAGGAGAATGCTCTGGTATTTGTCTAGAATCAGACATGCACAGGATCCATTTAACACTCAGTACCTGCCTGAGTTTCATATCTCTGCTACGAGCAAATTACTTCAGCAAAGTCTCTCTCTCGACATTTCTTCTGTGAACTAGTTCTCCACACAAGAGGAATTTTATCCTAAGCCCACCTGGTTTACCAGCACAGATAGGCTTTTGCTACAAGAGCTGGTAATTTCTTTTCCAGACTGCTAAATAACACAATGGTGGCAGCAACACCTCAGAGGTGACCAGGGGCGCGGCTCCCTGGATGGCTCCAAAGCTTCCTGAGGTTTGCATTTAGATGTAGCTATTGCACGGTGTGGATGTGTCTGTTTAAAGAGTTCCCATGCATCACTCGACCACCAGGGAATCACCACACCTGCTGTCCTGGGCCACAAGACTGAAGAGCTGCACATTTACCCCAAGGTTTAGCTGCTTGTTGTGACTGAGAGCACATACACAGAGTCACTCACAGCAGCCTCATGGATGCACAACAATCCAGCATCGTGCCTGAACTATGGATTTTTGCAAGAGAAAGGACAGGGGAAGAAGGATGAGCCTGTGTAATTTTGCAAAAAGGTTTCCAGCCAAAGGAAGTGAGTACGTACCAGGTGCTGTCCACCACTGAGAGCCAGCACCAGGCTCGCCCCCGGGAGCACAGCAGATTGCAAGACAGCTGCAAGGAGCTCAGGCAGGGGAAGGAGCACACCCCTGGGAGCCCGCAGTGTCCTCACTGCTTCCACTCTGCCACTAACCTGGTGTGCGACCTTGAAAACGCCACTCTGCAAATCCCCTTCGGCCTCTTATTTACAGCAGATTGTCGGGTCCAGCCCGAAGCTCGTCTGAGTCCAGGGACTGACCAGGGGAGGAGGGTGGATTTAAACTGGACACTGCTGTCTGTTTCTCAGTCTCAGGTACAGCCAAATAGCTTACACTGCACAACCAGCACCGAGTCTGGTGGAAACGAGGACACTCAGAGCCCTCCTAGACGCTCTGCTGGGACATGGGACACTTTGGCCGAGATTCAGCTCTCCTGACACTGAACAGCCATGGGAGCAATACCTCTGTAAGTGCTCATTGTTTGAGCTCAGCAGAAACAATGGAGAGGAACGGGCACTTTTAGGGCAGTTTGTCCAATGTATTTTTAGATGTCCAACTCATTGTGGATGAATCATGGCTCAAAAGTGTGTGGTCCTCTCCAGTGACTATGAAAGGAGTCTGGAGAACTGTCTCTCATGCAGATAGTTATGTTACAGAGATTGGCAAGATGAATTCTGCCCTTTTAAGATGGGGAAAAGGAAGGAAACAAAGCAGGACCCCCTAGAGTGACACTGAAGCGAGAACACCCTCCAAGTGCTCTGTGCTTCCCTCCCCCAGAAACACCTTGTAACTAGATGACACAACCACCTTCACCCTTGGGCTTGGCTTTGCTACAAGAATTTCGTTCGCTTATTGAACTTGAATATTTCACCAAATATTCCTGCAAGCAGAGCTGCACACTGCTCACAGTACAAGAGCCTCCAAGAAGCTGGACATGCTCATAGTGTGGCAACTTCCATTCCTCTGCCTGCGTCATTGAGGTGGTTATTAACAACACAGACCCACACAACACAGAGGTCTCTAATGCAAATTGAACAGAACCCATTTCTGAAGTGTCTTCACCACCACTCCATGGATGGAGGTGCACAGGCTGTGTGTCATAGACCAAGGAGTGTCCAGTGTACTCATTCCCCTCTCTGCCTCACCCTTTTACTCCACCATTCACCAACTTCTGGTCTTTTTCCTGGCAACCAACAGGCCAGAAGATTCAGAATGCAGAACTTTTTCCTGCAAACACCCACATTTCTGCCTCCTCCCTACACTTCCATGAAATTAATTACAAGTGCTTTGTTTTCCATCTTAATTGTCATTTCCTTTGATAGAACTTGCAGCCTAAGCCTTAATGCTCAGATAACTAATACCATTCTTTTCTCTTCTTCCTCATCCCTGGTCACAAACAGTATTGCTTGTACCAGGGTCAGCAGTTCCTTAAAAACCTCTCGAGCCAATCTGTGCAGCTGCACTGTGCAGGGAGTTATCAGCAGGCTGCAGGAAGGTTAGAAAGCAAACATGCCTCCCTATGAGACCAAAGTTATGCCCAGAGTCAAAGCTCTGTCCCATTTCCCCTCCTGTGGGGAGATAACAGCCTGTTCTGCACCAGCTCTTTCTCACACACAAGCTGGGCTAAACAAAAGTTTTATCCCCACTCCCTCTTCTGTCCCTGTCCTGGTCCCTCTGCATCTCCTCAGAAGATTGCTCCATCTCCTTCTGTGAGTACTGTGATTTACGTGCTCTACAGAGGTTGTCTTCTTTGTACCCTCACCAGCACCAGGACTTGGGTGTGATCCATGAAGGTGGCAGGAAGCTGACCAGTATTCAGCAACACTATTTAGTCTTCCCATCTCCACTCTGCAATCCTTTTGCAAAGAAAATGCTGCAAACATGAGGGGTCTCTCCCCTCTCAGCATTATCCCCAGCCAAAATACATGCAAGTCAGGACGTAAGTCAGTCCAAGAAGGAAGGGTAAGGCAGTCAAATTCATGTCCTGTGGGGTAACACATGGTATTTTCTGATTCATAGTCCAGTAGCTGTAGGTTCTACTGCAGGTATAATCTCCTGCTCCTCCTTCAGGAACTGCATGTTGGCCTGGAGAGAGTGGGGTGAACATCACCTGTCCCTTAACACGGATATACCACTTGTACTCCCACATATTGATATTCCTGACCAATTAATCCACACCATCTGAAATAAAAAACTCCCCCTGACCCAAGTCAGCTCTTGATTCCTCCCTCCGGGGAGCACAAATGGCAAAAATCAGATCAACATGATCTACCTGGCCACCCCTGCCTCAGTTACGGGGGTCCCCCACACAAACAATCCAGGGATGAAATTCAAGCAAGGAAAGATGAGGTGAGAGGTGTATGAAATGTCACCTTCCCTTTAATCACAGCTTATGGATCCATCCCAAAGCGTTACTCATACAGTGCTCCACACTCCACATTGCGTATAATCCCACTGCCTAATCCAGCTACTTGTTCAAACAGGCACGTTGCTAGGAGTGGGTCCTTGCCATCAGTGGCAGCATTCCTTCAAGACCACGTCCTCTCCCACATCCAGAAGTACCGTGGCAGCTCAGAAAAACCTGCAGGAAAGGTAGAGCAAGCGTGGTGCACACACAGCTCCTCCCTTCAACAGGACACAGCCCATGGCCATCCTCTCCCACGCTGCCAGATCGTGTTGGGGAAACACTTCATTTGTGGTAAGCAACAGATAAGTATCTCTGCACTGACACAGAAAAAGCATCTCGGCTGTTAAGACTTTTAAAACCGGTATTTATTGTGCCTCTGGGAAGAAAATAAATTGGCTAAATGGGCTGAAAGGCACAGCTTCACTAGGAAGAGCTTGGATTGTCTCTTCGCATCTTTCGGCACAAACGCGGCCATTGAGAGCCCAGATCTAAAACAGAGCCGCAGTTGCTAAGAAAACAGCGCTGCAAACAGATGTCAGGAGATGATTCATGGAGTAAGGGCATATCCCTGTACTGCAGATAAACCAAAATGAATGAGGCTCTTTATACCTGATCTCCCAAGCTGAGCTTCTTCATACCCGCTTTGGGACTTTTTCTTTAGCTCCTTTCTATATTCAGATGCTGAGGAAACTAAGCAGAGCTGAACTCACTGTTTATGGAATAATTCTTGTAAAGGGGTTTTACAATGTGCATAATGAACTCAATAAATGGACTCAACTGTGGCCCGTTTTTCCCCTGAAACAAAGCAATTTTCTCCCAAAACATGAAGCAACCTTTCCCAAAAACATATCACAAGGACTAACATGGAATGCACAGATAAAAACTGCAAAGGAACACACAGTAACTGGTTGGGGATTTTATTCTTACTTTCTCTTTCACCATAAAACTTAAAATTAGCAGCTAGGGAGATAAAGCATTTTCAAGCTATTAGATCATTAGCCGGCAATGCACGCCGCTCCTTGAATTACTTCATTGTGTCTGTGCTTAAAATCTTTGCCTGACAAATAAATAAAAAATAGCTGGCACACTTCAGGACTGGTCAAGTGCTACTGACACCAACGAAATTCTCAGTTACTTTACTGAACTTTTAGTCAGGTTTAAGAGGAGAAAGATCAGCTCCTTTCTTAGAATATCCAGAGTCATATAACATCCTGAGTTGGAAGGAACCCCCAAGGAGCATCAAAGCACAGTTCCTTTGCCTCTCTTAAACCACCATGCTCAAATCTTAGCACTGTGTAATATCAGTGGCACTTAAAATAGAGTTTCCTGAGGGTATTTGTAAGGAATTGTTTAAATACAAGAACTTTAATACATGTTTCTATAGACAACTCAGGTAAAAAGGCAATTATCATTCATTACCATTCATTAGGAAGAAGGGAAGAACGAACATTAATTTATACATTTCTGAATAGGTGTTTGTACAGCATTTCACATGAGGGGGACCCAAACATTGCCACTGCACATATCAGTACATGGTGATCCATTGTTGTGGTCATTGCTGGTGTTTCACCTCCAAATTCCAGTGTCACTGCCCACCCCTCTCTCTTCAACTCATCCCCACTGCCACCGCCTGCAGATGCCAGGGCTTCCTCTCCCCTGTCACCTCCTGCTCGCTCCACACCACCCCATCCCTCTTGCTATGACATGCTGCCTTCTGCCTCAGAAATCAATTATTTAGGCTGCCCTGATTTCAGCGTGAGGTGGCTGCATGTGTGGATACTGTTATTGTGAGCAGAGTTAACAGCTGCCACCGTGCTCCTTCTCAGAGCTATAAAGCCACCCCAGAAGTGGCTGAAGACCATGACACAGCTAACCAGGTGCCAGCAGCCGCACGTGTCCCTCCTGCAGGAATTGCATTTCACACAGAGATGTAAACAGACGTGCCCGCCAAGCCACGGCTCTGTTCACTTGGCCAGCAGTCACAATAACGAGCCAGGACCCTACACGTGGCACTTACATCTTTGTCTGTCTGTCCTGCGACCCAACGGGAGATCACCCTGCAAGCTGAGAGGGGGGAAAACACAGGAAGGACAAGAAAGAGGGGGAGAGGACAGGCGGGACACAGGGAAAGAGGGAAGCAGAGGCATGAGGAGCACAAAGCCACAAACATGACAAAGGCTGCAAGAAACTCTAAAAACAAACTTGCTCAAAGTTTTCTCTCTGTAGATTCTGAGTAACTTGAGGAGGGTGCACCTGCTCCACTTCCTGATACCTCCTCCAGCAGCTCTCAGGAGAAATAGAGAAGAAGAACGATACAGTTTTGGAATGACAGGGATAGGACTGAGCCCAGGTTTAGTTGTGGAGGTGAAAGGAGGACAAGGAGTCTTCCCTTAAATCCACGCACACACACAGAGCACCTGACAATAAATCAGCACCAAGTTACAGACAAGGAGCCCCACGCGCGGCATCCCATGGGCTGGAATAACACAGATCCGTAACAACTGCTCCGAGAGGAAGCAGGCGGCTGCCAGGAGCCCTGGAAAGATGGGAGGAAGGGAGGGAAGGCAGGAGGGAGGCTGGCAGCGAGGCGGGAAAGAGAAAGGAGCCCATGTGCAGCGGGAAGCACAGAGCGCGCGAGTCGTCAGCGGGCAGCGCTTAGCCCACGGCAGCGGCACCGGCAATAAAACACAGCGGAGGGAGCATGCCGGTGCCTCCCGCGGCCCTCCCAGAAAAGCAGTCGCTCCCTTTTCCCGAGAACTTTGCCTGAGTAAGTTTGCACCATCAGTTCCCAAACACACAACCCGAGAGATAGCGACGTTCCCAGCGGTACCCACGGCTCCCCGGGGAAGCGCCGGTCACCTGCCCGCACCCCCTGCNCTGGCCGGAGCTCCTCCGGCAGCGCGGCCCCCGCTCGGGGAGGGCAGGGCAGGACCGCGGGGGCGGGAGCTCGCTCCAAGCCCGCTCCCA